>CM077178.1:32891183-33236183 GCA_039654105.1 Coreius guichenoti
GGTGACTGTGGGGGCCATTTTAGTACAGTGAACTCATTGTCATGTTCAAGAAACCAATTTGAAATGATTCGAGCTTTGTGACATGGTGCATTATCCTGCTGGAAGTAGCCATCAGAGGATGGGTACATGGTGGTCATAAAGGGATGGACATGGTCAGAAACAATGCTCAGGTAGGCCGTGGCATTTAAACGATGCCCAATTGGCACTAAGGGGCCTAAAGTGTGCCAAGAAAACATCCCCCACACCATTACACCACCACCACCAGCCTGCACAGTGGTAACAAGGCATGATGGATCCATGTTCTCATTCTGTTTACGCCAAATTCTGACTCTACCATCTGAATGTCTCAACAGAAATCGAGACTCATCAGACCAGGCAACATTTTTCCAGTCTTCAACTGTCCAATTTTGGTGAGCTCGTGCAAATTGTAGCCTCTTTTTCCTATTTGTAGTGGAGATGAGTGGTACCCGGTGGGGTCTTCTGCTGTTGTAGCCCATCCGCCTCACGGTGCGTGTTGTGGCTTCACAAATGCTTTGCTGCATACCTCGGTTGTAACGAGTGGTTATTTCAGTCAAAGTTGCTCTTCTATCAGCTTGAATCAGTCGGCCCATTCTCCTCTGACCTCTAGCATCAACAAGGCATTTTCGCCCACAGGACTGCCGCATACTGGATGTTTTTCCCTTTTCACACCATTCTTTGTAAACTCTAGAAATGGTTGTGCGTGAAAATCCCAGTAACTGAGCAGATTGTGAAATACTCAGACCGGCCCGTCTGGCACCAACAACCATGCCACGCTCAAAATTGCTTAAATCACCTTTCTTTCCCATTCTGACATTCAGTTTGGAGTTCAGGAAATTGTCTTGCCCAGGACCACACCCCTAAATGCATTGAAGCAACTGCCATGTGATTGGTTGATTAGATAATTACATTAATGAGAAATTGAACAGGTGTTCCTAATAATCCTTTAGGTGAGTGTAAGTGTTTATAGTTTAGACAGAGCGGGATGGATTTCACGCAAAATTGCATACATGCGTCACTCACCCGTGCGTGTTTTTTCATATCCGTAAATAGAGAAAAGTTGCTCCGGCTCCTTTGATGGTGGCTGGTGTGGGAGTGGCATAGGTTAGTTGTCACAGCAAGTGAGAAAGGTTGAGATGGAGCAGCTAAATCTCAAACCTCTAGGGAGTCCCCCCTTTAAAGTTTAAAACATACGCAGAACAGAGGAGAGTCTGGCTGGTGAAAAGAAAATGTGACAGAGCTCGTAATAAAACAAGAATCAACATTGGATTGGCTTTTCGGAGATGGCGAGAACTGAGGGATTTGAAATGTTGTAAAAGTGACACGGAGGTGCCGTTTTAATGACTCAACAGGTGAGTAAGATATCTTATTGAACAGATAAATTGCCATATGTAGCTCTCTAACAGAGTTCATTGTAAAGCATTATCTGTTGTGAAGGCTCATGTCATTATGGTTGTTGTAGTGCTGTGCTGGAATTTATTTTCAAGGAAGTACGTGTCTATTAATGGGTAAAGCTACAGTAACGTCTTCAGCTAGTCAGCTTGAGATCTAAACTGGTTATATCTCTTAAGCCTAGAAGTGAATGTTTTATGAGCACTAGGATAACCATATTCATCCGCAGAGTCACGCAGAGCCGAAGCACAACCAAAACAATGATCTTCCGCAAAATGCAGTTTTGTTTTTTTAACCGCTAGAGGGCCAAAAGTTACATAGTGTACCTTTACGTGTACTTAGAGTATACTTTCATGGCTGTTTCTTAACACATAAGTGAAGTTTTTAAGGTGCACTGTGTAAATTTTAGTGGCATCTAGCGGCAAGGTTGCGAATAACAACTGTCCACTGCTCACCCCTCCCTTTCGAAGCACATAGAGAAGATATGGTGGCTGACACAGGACAAAGATGTCGTCGTCGGAGAGAGCAGAGAGTAGCTAGTGCTCTGTAGAGAAGTTTGTCCGTTTAGGGCTACTGTAGAAACATGACGGCGCAAAATGGCGACTTCACTGTAAGGGGACCCGCAGTGTATGTAGATAGAAATGGCTCATTCTAAGGTAATAAAAACATAATGACAAATTAAAAGGTCTACTTAAAAGTACATTTTAAATTGTGTTTTAATAATCTTGTGTCGTGCTTATTAAGTACACTTATTTGATTTGTTAACTAACATACTATAAAGCATATGTTCAAAGCATATTAATTGTAACAGTAGTGTGTTATTCAATAGTACATGTAAACTTCAAATGTACTAAATTGCAACATCATTACAAATGTGTAATTACAAAAATCTATTTAAATACATGCCATACAAGTTTCAATAGAAATTACATTAAAGTACATTTTAGTTTACCATTAATTCTTGTCAGTACATGCAACAGTACCATATTTCAAATGAATTATGATATTACATATAAAGATGTAATTAAGCGAGTTCATCTAATTGGTTAATATAAATGTAAACATTAATACATATAATTTAATTGTAAATAACATACAATTAAGTGTCCAAAAACATTACATTCAGTTCACGTATAAGTATATTCTTTTACAGTATATTATTTGTGTAATAAGTTATTTTTAATGCTAAAGTGTACTTCTTTATCACAAGGGTAAATTGTAAGTAGTTGAAAAGTAGTGACTCAATGAGATAAGACAAAATAATCTGAGTCCTGGTTAAAGAAAAGTTAAGTTGTCCCACAGATTTCCACTGTACTGTAAGTAAATAAAATTTTCTGTGGCAATCACCAGCATTGTTTTGCAACCAGAACATTACATAGAGTCTCTCTCTCTCTCTCTCTCTCTCTCTCTCTCTCTCTCTCTCTCTCTCTCTCTCTCTCTCTCTCTCTCTCTCTCTCTCTCTCTCTCTCTCTCTCTCCTCATGCGTTGTTTTCCAGCACCATGTGCCCCCCAGAATGTGGCCAGATTCCTAGACTGCGCCTCTAACAGCCTGAACGTAAGCTGGGCTCTTGCTCTCCAAGCTGTAAACTACACCGTCCTTGCCAGGACTACAGGTGGCGCTGTGCTCAGCTGTACCACAATGACCTCCAGTTGTATCATCACTGGCCTGCAGTGTGGTCAGAACTACACCGCCGTCGTCACAGCAACCAATGGAGAGTGTCTAGGGCCAGAGAGCGTAACCCGTCCTGTCCAAACAGGTGAGATCAGATCACGACATGCCAGAAGAGCAGAAAAACTGCATTTAAAATAAGAGATTTCCAAGTCATGTTTCACCCAAATAAAAGCAAAGAAAGAAATTACAGATAAGAAACACTTCCTCTCTCTCTCTTCTTGCAGTGCCGTGCATGCCCACATCGGTCCGCGCCAACGTGGAGTGTGCGAGTAACACGGTGAAGGCATCATGGGGTCCAGCAGCTGGAGCTTTGTCCTACATCAGTGTTCTGACCGGCCCAGGCTATTACAGACAATCCTGCATGACCTCTGACCTCTCCTGCTCCTTCAGGGGCCTGACCTGTGCGCAGACCTACACCCTAAATGTCATCTCTCAAGACAACCAATGCAACAGCTCAATCAGTCCCAACGTCTCTGTGACAACAGGTAGGAATTACAATCCGTTTGACCATGAGCTCTGTGAGCTGCCTTGCTCTCTATTGCCTACATAGGCAGTTGCCTTCTAAGTAGTTAACCTCACAAGTAAGAGATTTGATGTTCACAGTTGATTCTGGTATAGTTTGCCATTAGTACATTGCTAAGCTAATGATCCAACAGTCTAAAGACAAAAGTAAACTTCCCATGTCCGTGTTTTGTTCCAGCGAGCGGACAGTTCACATGCAGCCGGATTTTTGAGTCAGCGCGAACTTGTGCACAGACAACAGTGTATGTGCGACTGATTTGTGCTAAAAGAGTCTATCCGCGCTCAAGATCAACAGAACGGCTTGCACATTAAACTGTAAATTAGACAGAGCGCAGCGTGGAAAATGAAGCACAGCAAGGCCTTAAGGCCTGTTCACACCAATACAAATGTTAAAAATTCAGTCTGATTTTTGCATCCGATTTGTCTATTCAGACCAATAAAATGACAGATGGGCTCAATGAACACACATCCACTCTCTGTCTCTAACAGTAGGTGGCACTTATAGAAAAGCAGAAATACAGCGGTTACCCCGGTTACTAAAGTACAAAAAAGCAGCTCTACACATATTTCAGTTTCTAAAGGCTGGTATACATCACACACTACCAGACTTTCAAATCATTCCGAACACAGCAAACTCACACAGAAACACGCGGTCAGTATAGACTCTACAGATTACGATGGGAGTTAGAGGTGAGTGGCGCAGTCACTTGTTTTATCTGTGCTGATGCGTCAAATATTGAGGCTAATTTGTTATGCATGCTCTGTTAAAGGTGCACTGTGTAAATTTTATCGGCATCTAGCTCACCCCTCCCTTTCGAAGCACATAGAGAAGCTACGGTGGCCGACACAGGACAAAGATGTCGTCTGAGACAGCAGAGAGTAGCTAGTGCTTTGTAGAGAAGTTTGTCCGTTTAGGGCTACTGTAGAAACATGGCGAAGCAAAATGGCGACTTCACTGTAAGGGGACCCGCGGTGTGTGTAGATAGAAATGGCTCATTCTAAGGTAATAAAAACATAACGGTTCATTATGTAAGGTCTTTATACACCACTGAAAACATAGTTATGTATATTATATTGCATTTCTGTCAACAGATCCTCATAAATACTACACACTGCACCTTTAATTTACTTTTGTATTGTTATTTTATTTTATTTCAACACTGGCAGATGGAGGACGGCTTCGGTTTCAGCTCAAAATATCGAACATGTTTTGATATACTCAAATTGGATGGAGTCTATGCCAATCATACACTACGTGATTTTCTGTGAAACCTGTCAACTCCGTCTGCCCAAAATCTGCAGTCTGTTACAGACTTTCGGCAACTATTGTCGACTCATTTAAACAGGAAATCAGGGCAAAAATCTGAGCAAAAGCCATGTAGTGTATTCCAGCCTTAAAGGATTAGTTCACTTTAAAATGAAAATTACCCCATGATTTACTCACCCTCAAGACATCCTAGGTGTATATGACTTTCTTCTTTCTGATGAACACAATCTGAGTTAAATATTATTAAATATCCAGATGTTTCCAAGCTTTATAATGGCAGTGAATGGGGGTCACGATTTTGAAGCTCAAAAAAGTGCATCGATCCATTATAAACATACTCCAAACGGCTCCGGGGGGTTAATAAAGGCTTTCTGAAGTGAATCCATGCGTTTGTGTAAGAAAAATATCTATATTTAACACGTTATAAAGTAAAATATCTAGCTTCCGGCGGACCGCCTTCTATATTCAATTGACGGAAAAAGCGTAACTGACGCGACGATGACGTTGGACGCAGCGTAAGCGTTTTGAACTGTGACAGGCTTTCTGCTTAAGTTGAATACAGAAGGCGGTCTGGCGGAAGCTAGATATTTTACTTTATAACGTGTTAAATATGGATTTTTTTTTTACACAAGCCCATCGCTTCGCTTCAGAAGGACTTTATTAACCCCCGGAGCCGTGTGGAGCACGTTTATGAGGATAGATGTGCTTTTTTGACTGACTGGTGCTGGGTAAAAATTAATCGTAATTAATCGCATCCAAAATAAAAGTTTGTGTTTACATAATATATGTGTGTGTACTGTGTATAATTATTATGCATATATAAATACACACACATGCATGTATATATTTAAGAAATATTTGCATGTATACACTGTATATATAATTTATCTTATATATAAATAGAATTTTTTATAAAAATATAACATATTTTTCTTAAATATATACATGCATGTGCGTGTATTTATATATACATTATAATTATACACAGTACACACACATATATTATGTAAACACAAACTTTTATTTTGGATGCGATTAATCACGATTAATTTTTACCCAGCACTAATTCATACTATATAGAACATACTTTTTAGTGGTCGTGAAGTAATTACTTATTCAAAATAAGTACATACTCAAGAGGGTATGTGATTTCGGACGCAGCCATAGTTTCATGTAGCAGCAGCGGCTCTGGGCATGTGACCAAAAGCGCAAATGTGACCCTGGACCACAAAACCAGTCATATGGGTCAATTTTTTGAAACTGAGATTTATACATCATCTGAAAAGTAATAAGAATAAATAATCTTTCCATTGATGTATGGTTTGTTAGGATAGGACAATATTTGGCCGAGATACAACTATTTGAAAATCTGGAATCTGAGGGTGCAAAAAAATCTAAATATCGAGAAAATCACCTTTAAAGTTGTCCAAATGAAATCCTTAGCAACGCATATTACTACTAATAATACATTTTTGATATATTTATGGTAGGAAATTTACAAAATATCTTCATGGAACATGATTTTAATATCCTAATGATTTTTGGTACAAAAGAAAAATCGATAATTTTGACCCATACAATGTATTGTTGGCTATTGCCACAAATATACTCATGCAACTTATGACTGGTTTTGTGGTCCAAGGTCACAAATGTTACTGGTTGGCCAGGTTTCTTTGCAGAGCTGTGTAAAAGAGATAAGAACACCTCTCAGTAAAAAAAATCAAATGCATCAACAGCTGTCCATTCAAATATAATTGTTTATTGCATCAAATTTTCGCACCGAATATTCATCTTGGTGTGAACAGGCCTTTAATAATTAAGCATTAAAATACATTAAAAAATTGAAATGCAGATTTGAAGCTTAAAGTTGATAGTATATCTAGCGGTGTATATCTTTTTCATTCTGGGGTTGTCTTCTCTGTCAGGGATACAGGCAACGCTGCCTTAGAATTTGACCATAAACATAATTATGCATATACAGCATAAAATGTCTAGGTAGGCAGAAACTGGGCCTTGGAATAGAGCTTTGGACTAACCTTTGACCTTTTCCAGCTCCCTGCGACCCTGAGAGCGTGACTGCAGTGCTCAATTGTGACTCGCGTACGGTAAATGTGTCATGGCGTGCTGGCGCTGGTGCCAGCATCTACACTGTTCTGGCACAAACGCAGAATCAGAGCATTCCTTCCTCTTCCTGTCGTACCTCGGCCACTTCCTGTGACCTCACGCAGCTCCACTGCGGGGAGGTTTTTAATGTCACAGTGCTTGCTGATGATGGAACCTGCAACAGCTCAGCGCGGGCCAGCACTACACTGGAGACGGGTATGGAGAGTTGCCGTTTAGAGCGTTTAACTAACTTTAATTTAGCCTAATCTGACTTAATTTCCCTTCCTTTCTCCTTCCGTGTATTGTCTCAGCGCCATGTGCTCCGACAATGAGTTCTCCTTCACTGAACTGCAGAACTAATTTGGCCCTGGTGTCTTGGCTGGTGGACCCAGATGCTGTGAGGGTCCGTGTCGATGCCACCTCTGCCCTGGGACACACTGACACCTGCAGCTCGTCTGCAGACAACTGTTCCCTGAGTGCCTTACTGTGTGGTCAGACGTACAGTGTGTATGGTACGGCCCAGGGCCCTCAGTGTGAGAGCACACCTAGTGCTCCATTCAGTATTATCACAGGTAGGTACACCAAACGAGTCTGAAATGAGTCTGATTTTTTTCTGCATGTACAATTGGTGGTTAATTCTGGCAGAAATTACCAAAACAGCTAAAATAAATATAGCACCTTTAAATTCAGCATCATTTTTTGCCGGAAAGAAAAGGTTTAGTGCATCAAAATGTTTACTGATATTGATGACAGATGTCGACACATTTTTTGCTAGAAAAAGAGATTTAATGCAAATAAATGTGGTGTCACGTGACACTTACAATGTATCCGCATTGATATATTGCTCCCATTAAAGCAAGGGTATATACGTTCAATTTATTTGGACAAAAACTAACTACTAACTAACAAACTAAATTCTGAACATTTTTCACTGTATCAGTAATTTTATGGTCATATGAATTTCACATTGCATATTCAATGAACCAAGTTGTTTCAGGGCAGCTTTTCTCATAGGGATTAAAAATGGTTCAAAGAACGAAAATTAACGCTTTTTTTTGCAGAACTTAATAGAATATTAGAGATATTTAATTTAATTTGAGTAAAAAATATAATTAATCTCAACATATGACAGCTGACAATATGTCAAATATATTAAATAATATTTGTTACACTTTATTTTAAGGTGCCCTTGTTACAGTGTAATTTCACAAATAAGTAATATTAGAGAATTAGTTAGTTGCTTGTAATTATGCATAATTTACTGTTATTACTATAGTAGGTACATGCAACATGTGCAACAAGGGCACTGTAAAATGAAGTGTTACCATAGTATTTAAGATAGTTGATACCCATGTACAATACTTACCTATTTTAGTTAATGAAAAATTAATTGACAATTAAAATGAAAGTCAACTGTCTACTACGGAAGCTTGTTTCCGCCACAGAATAAACAAATAAAAAGGTAATTGCAACTTTTTTTCTCGCAATTGCGCAATATAGAGACACAATTGTGAGTTATAAAGTCAGAATTGCGTGATATAAAGTCTATCTAAAAAGTCTATATCTATTAGGGATGCACAATATAGCAGCCATCATATCGGTTTCGGGCCGATGTATGTTCATTTTTAATGATTTTATCGTTATCGGCCCGATAGAAAAAGTTTCTGATATATCAAAGCCGATAAATAATGGATTATTTCCTTCAGCTGAGACACTTAAGATGTTCACTGTTCGCCATAATGGTTTTGAATTGATTGAAATCACTTCAAAAACGAAAATACAGTTAAGAACAACGTGCAGTGCAAGTCTGTCATAAAATTATAATGAGAACATAATTGTGTGCTTGAGACATGGCTTTTATTGGTGAGACTTTTGTTTTTGTAATCAGGCTCTCAAAAATTATTTTAAAAAATGGATTTTGATTTATCGCCACTATATCGGTTATCGGCTTTCAAATATAAAGAATTAACGTTACATATTCATATCGGTGCATCCATAACATCTATGAAGTCTAAAGTTTAAATTTAAATTTAAAATCGTAATTCTGACTTTATAACATGCAATTGAGAATTTATATCACGCAATTCTGAGAAAAAAAGTCATAACTGTGAGTTTATATCTCGCAATTAGGACTTTATAACTCACGTTTCTGACTTTTTTCTCACAATTAGGACTTTATAACTCACATTTTTGACTTTTTTCTTGCAATTATGACTTTATAACTCACGGTTCTGACTTTTTTCTCGCAATTCTGACTTTATAACATGCAATTGAGAATTTATATCGCGCAATTCTGAGAAAAAAAGTCATAACTGTGAGTTTATATCTCGCAATTAGGACTTTATAACTCACGTTTCTGACTTTTTTCTCGCAATTAGGACTTTATAACTCACATTTTTGACTTTTTTCTTGCAATTATGACTTTATAACTCACGGTTCTGACTTTTTTCTCACAATTAGGACTTTATAACTCACATTTTTGACTTTTTTCTTGCAATTATGACTTTATAACATGCAATTGAGAATTTATATCGCGCAATACTGAGAAAAAAAGTCCAAATTGTGAGTTTATATCTCGCAATTAGGACTTTATAACTCACGTTTCTGACTTTTTTTCTCGCAATTAGGACTTTATAACTCTTTCTGAATTTTTTCTCGCAATTATGACTTTATAACTCACGTTTCTGACTTTTTTCTCACAATTAGGACTTTATAACATGCAATTGAGAATTTATATCGCACAATACTGAGAAAAAAAGTCTGAATTGTGAGTTTACATCTCGCAATTATGACTTTATAACTCACATTTCTGACTTTTTTCTTGCAATTATGACTTTATAACTCATGGTTCTGACTTTTTTCTCGCAATTCTGACTTTATAACATGCAATTGAGAATTTATATCGCGCAATTCTGAGAAAAAAAGTCAGAATTGTGATTTTATATCTCGCAATTATGACTATAACTCACAATTCTGACTTTATAACATGCAATTGCGAATTTATATCGCAATTCTGAGAAAAAAAGTCAGAATTGTGATTTTATATCTCGCAATTATGACTTTATAACTCACGTTTTTGACTTTTTTCTTTCAATTGCGAGTTTATATCTCGCGATTATGACTATAACTCACAATTCTGACTTTATAACATGCAATTGCGAATTTATATCGTGCAATTGTGAGTTTATATCTCGCAATTAGGACTTTATAACTCACGTTTCTGACTTTTTTCTCACAATTAGGACTTTATAACTCACATTTTTGACTTTTTTCTTGCAATTATGACTTTATAACTCACGGTTCTGACTTTTTTCTCACAATTAGGACTTTATAACATGCAATTGAGAATTTATATCGCGCAATTCTGAGAAAAAAAGTCAGAATTGTGATTTTATATCTCGCAATTATGACTTTATAACTCACGTTTCTAACTTTTAAAATTGTGACATAAAAAGTTTCAATTATCTTTTAAATTGTTTTATTCCGTGGTGGAAACAAGCTTCCATAGTCTGCATTATTGACAGACTTATACATCAGCCAGGCCAATTAGTCTTTACTATTATTATAGTCTCAACATAAACATTTAGAGCAGAATAAAACTGCTATTCTGTTGCTGTTTGCCAGCCCCCTGCACCCCTGCTGAAGTGAGAGCCAGCTACAGCTGCGGCACCAGCACGGCTCTGCTGAGCTGGACTGAGAGTCTGGGCCGAGACAGCTTCTATGTGCACGTGGAGACAAGCGGCCACTCAGACTCCTGCAGCACAACCAAAACCCAATGCTCCATCAATACGCTGAGGTGTGGAAGTCTTTATAATGTCTCTGTGGATTCAATTTCTGGACGCTGCAACAGCAGCAACGCAGCTCACACGCAACTGCAGACAGGTGATCATGCATAAACACACCACTCATGCGGGATGCGCTATGGGAACATTTGCAAATTTACTTGCTTTTCATGGTTACTTGCACCAAAACAGTATTTTTTTTCACAACCATCTTCCACCCTCTTTATGACCCTTAAAATTAAACCTTTTTTTGCTGCTGTACATTTAAGATTTCTTTGAATGTTCCCTTATTGCATATGCAATTCATTTCAGTAAATACTGTTTAGAAAAAAATACTTTATAGAAGACAATAACGACACTTCTCTCGCTTCTCTGTCTCTCAGCCCCTTGTGCCCCACAGAATGTGACTGTAAGACTACAGTGTTCGAACAACACCGCCTCTGTGTCCTGGGATGGAAGTCCTGGTGCCGTGGGCTATAACGTCACTGCTGTTGGCCGTGATGGCGATGTCAGTAACAGTATCGTCACTGGCACCAGCTGTCAACTACCCAACATGCACTGTTCTCAGACCTATGACATTGTAATCATACCCTTCTCTCAAACGTGTGCTGGGTTCCCAAGCACTCCCTACACTTTCAATGCAGGTGTGTATTTGCAGTTTCCACAACTGTGGTACAAACTGCTGTCCCATTACTTTTTAAGCAATAAAAGCACGAACACTATGTTTTTTTGCAGTGAGAACTATAGAGTGCAACATTCGGGTTCCGGAAGTAAAAACTCCATTCATTTTCTCCATAAGGAAATTGATTTTGAACGATAACTTAAACACCTTTAAAAACAGCCTTACTGTGAGCTACGAGGTTGTTAATCGATGGTATTGGCTTCTGCTGAAGTCGTCAGCCCACATTATTTCAGCTTATTTTTTAAAACATTCGTGTTTAGCAGCGGAATTCATGGTGAAAAACTACACTATCCATGATGCTGTACAGAAAATTACACCAATCAGACAGTCGAAAAAAGCAACGCGCCAAAAGATCTCTTTAGCTCCACCCACTCCCATGAAGCACTGCAAATTACGTAACCAAGTCGATTTGTTTGTATATAAATGCATATTTTGCAATAAACTTAAAATATTTTGTTTTTATACATATAATCAATATTTGTAAATTAGTAGTTTTATATTTCGCCATTGGTTTTAATTAGAGGATGCTGTTCACAAAGCTTCATGGGACTGTAGTTCTTTCCCTCACTAAAACCATTAAGTACACAGTCTTGTACCTTTGTCTTTTTGTTCGATTTTCAAAAGCTTTTTTTGCTTCAAATCAAATTTTGTAGTGTTGTGATTCACCTCATAGCTGATTGACTTGGTTCATGGCTTATAATTCTTTAACGAAGACCATTTTAAAATGCCTATGGGGAAAATGAATTTTAAAAAAATGTCGCTGAAAAAGGGGGCAGGCACTGTTGCACTCTATTAAATAAACTATTGTGTAACATAAAATGAACATACAGTAACTTAAAAAGAAAAACACATCAAATATTTACGGTCTGTGTCTCGACTGTGTCCAAACATAATTCTGTGAATTGATTGTAGAAAAAAATTAGGAACCACTTTATATTAGGTGGCCTTAACTACTATGTACTAATATTTAAATTAATAATTTGATACAGTGGACTTATTGTGTACATACATGTTTTTACATTGTACTTAAATTACCTGCACGTGATTACATCTGTAATTAATTTCTGTAATTACATTTATAATTACACTGCTGACACTTCCCTTACACCTAACCCTACCTTTAAACTTACCCATACCACCACACCTGACCCTAACTTTACCCTTTAACTTACCCATACCACCACACCTGTCCCTAACTTTACCCTTAAACTTACCCATACCACCACACCTGTCCCTAACTTTACCCTTAAACTTACCCATACCACCACACCTGTCCCTAACTTTACCCTTAAACTTACCCATACCACCACACCTGTCCCTAACTTTACCCTTAAACTTACCCATACCACCACACCTGACCCTAACTTTACCCTTAAACTTACCCATACCACCACACCTGTCCCTAACTTTACCCTTAAACTTACCCATACCACCACACCTGTCCCTAACTTTACCCTTAAACTTACCCATACCACCACACCTGACCCTAACTTTACCCTTAAACTTACCCATACCACCACACCTGACCCTAACTTTACCCTTAAACTTACCCATACCACCACACCTGTCCCTAACTTTACCCTTAAACTTACCCATACCACCACACCTGACCCTAACTTTACCCTTAAACTTACCCATACCACCACACCTGACCCTAACTTTACCCTTAAACTTACCCATACCACCACACCTGTCCCTAACTTTACCCTTAAACTTACCCATACCACCACACCTGACCCTAACTTTACCCTTAAACTTACCCATACCACCACACCTGTCCCTAACTTTACCCTTAAACTTACCCATACCACCACACCTGACCCTAACTTTACCCTTAAACTTACCCATACCACCACACCTGTCCCTAACTTTACCCTTAAACTTACCCATACCACCACACCTGACCCTAACTTTACCCTTAAACTTACCCATACCACCACACCTGACCCTAACTTTACCCTTAAACTTACCCATACCACCACACCTGTCCCTAACTTTACCCTTAAACTTACCCATACCACCACACCTGACCTTAACTTTACCCTTAAACTTAGCCATACCACCACACCTGTCCTTAACTTTACCCTTAAACTTACCCATACCACCACACCTGTCCCTAACTTTACCCTTAAGCTTACCCATACCACCACACCTGTCCCTAACTTTACCCTTAAACTTACCCATACCACCACACCTGTCCCTAACTTTACCCTTAAACTTACCCATACCACCACACCTGACCCTAACTTTACCCTTAAACTTACCCATACCACCACACCTGACCTTAACTTTACCCTTAAACTTACCCATACCACCACACCTGACCTTAACTTTACCCTTAAACTTACCCATACCACCACACCTGTCCCTAACTTTACCCTTAAGCTTACCCATACCACCACACCTGTCCCTAACTTTACCCTTAAACTTACCCATACCACCACACCTGACCCTAACTTTACCCTTAAACTTACCCATACCACCACACCTGTCCCTAACTTTACCCTTAAACTTACCCATACAACCACACCTGTCCCTAACTTTACCCTTAAACTTACCCATACCACCACACCTGTCCCTAACTTTACCCTTAAGCTTACCCATACCACCACACCTGTCCCTAACTTTACCCTTAAACTTACCCATACCACCACACCTGTCCCTAACTTTACCCTTAAACTTACCCATACCACCACACCTGTCCCTAACTTTACCCTTAAACTTACCCATACCACCACACCTGTCCCTAACTTTACCCATATCCCACCTCAATATCAGCAAAAGTGTGTTGCAATACAATATGAACACAATAAATACATTGTACTTATTTTCTGATGTAAGTACATAGTAGTTAAGGCCACCTAATATATCGTGGGACCAAAAATTATAATTATTAATCTATTTTAATTACCAAGCACGCAACCAAGTTACCATATGATTTTCAAACCATCAGAAAGATGGAACATTAGATATATTTGTGACCTCCAGGAATTGACCTAATTTAGACTTACAGCATTGTGAAAAACTAGTAACTAGATTTGTGTACCCTATCTGTGAAACGTTCCTGTTACAAAGGACGCACTAAGGGGCTTTAGTTTAGTAACCATAAATTTGTTACTTTGGGGACTAAGAAAACCATTTTCTTCCCTCAACACCCCCTTCAGGTTCTTGTCCTCCCAGTCGCGTTGACGTTTCTCTACAGTGCAGTGGTAATGTGGGACTTGTCCAATGGACCACCGCCAAGAATGCTGAAACGTACATTGCCACGGCAAAGGGTTTGGATGGCCACACCCACACTTGCACCTCCAATGGCACCAGCTGCACCTTCAGTGAACTGCACTGCGGTGAGAACTACATCATTACTGTGGCTACAGTGGAACGTGGCTGCCAGAGTCAACCCAGCACACCTGTCAATCTAAGATCAGGTCAGGAAACTGGACACATAGTATTATAGGATTTTCCTTGTTTTCAAACCGGCATTACACAACCTGTCTCATCAATTTAAAGTCTCACTTGTGCTTGATATTGACCCAATTCCTCATTCTTCTAGCTATCTGCCCACCTTCCAATTTGGCCGGTCATACCAACTGCGCTACTAATGACATCAACATTACATGGGACCCAAGCATGTCTGGAGTCACTTACTTCCTGTTCATCCGTCAGGTGAATGGGCTGAACTCCACCACCAGCACAGTGCAAACATCCTACGCTCTAACAGGATTGCACTGTGGAATGAGCTTCATCGCACAAGTTGCTGCTCAGGACAGCACATGCACCAGTCCGTACGGAAGCCCAACACAGATCTACACAGGTACAACAGCTACACACACCATTGGTCTACTTACTGTATATTATCAAATATGTAATGAATAACGTATGGTAAGCCAGATATTATGGCAACATAATCCTAGACAGGATGATCACGGTCTTGATTGTTTAGTTAGTGCTAATGATCTGGTTGTGCATTATCCTGCTTTTTACATGGCTACAAACCAAATAAGTTTAAAAAAAGTGTACTAGGCGTGTAACGGTACACTGAAGTCACGGTTTGGTACGTACCTCGGTTTTGGGGTCACTGTTCGATACGAGTTTGATACAGCAGGAAAAAGCAACAAATCCCCAATGCTAGGTTTCTTTTCATTTATTTTGAACAGACAGCAGTGCAAATTACAGTTTGTCCCACCTAGCGGCATTTAGTCCCCTAGTTGGTACAGTACAGCCTGGTTTAGTGTATTAAGCACTAAGCAGTAAACAGAATACACTCTCGCATAGCTCATATTTTTTTGTAGGGCTGATTTAAAAAACAAAAGATATTTGGTCACAATCAGCTACAAAGCTGAAAAGCATCTCTCGTGTTATAAAAGTACAAAATGAATAGAATAATGAAAAGTAAAACTTTTGCAGAGATTAGTTTTTTTGCATTAACATGCGGTGACGATGGCGGATGCACAAAGTTCAATAGTACGCTTTTTCAAGAAATTACGGAAAGATGAACGAGAAGGATAAAAAGGTGCCTTCTACATCTGAGTCTACTTCACCTTTCCACGAGGAGCCAGTGAGTGAAGCGGCACCTGAGGCTTTCCATTTCCATGACACGCATATTTCCTCACTGGACTGTAGTGAGACTTCCACCTAAATCGGTACAATGCCAAATGATTTTCTCATTATAACAGCGGAAACAGCTTAAAATACTCCGTCATTTATGGTCAAGATAAGAGTAAGACATCATTCGAAACTGTAAAGAGTGTATTTTTATTTGTGTACACTACACTCACAATAAAAACAAAACATTGTGCTTTTGTAAAATAAAGAAAACAAACAGGATGCGCTTTCTGCGGTCCCGGTTTCCTTTCTGTGAAGTTTGTGGAGCGTGTCACAAAAATGAATCGAAACTCAGTGTATAGGCTACTAGCAAGCTCTTGCGTGCCATCTGAACTCTTATTTTGGGTTGGTGCGTAGATCGCCTCTTCTTCTTCTGCTCTTTTTCCTGTGGTGGCAGTTAGCAAACAGCGTTGGATTACTGTGTGCGCCCCCTCTGGATTGGAGTGTGGATCGCCTGTGATTGACTGTATTCGTTTTCTGACTGTATGCACCAAACCGTGACGGTTTGAGGCGAATACATGTACCGTTACTCCCCTAGTATATACCAAGACGGTTCACTGGACCATGGCGAAATGAGTCCTGCTTTCTAAAAAAAAGAGCCAATCGGCAAATTGGAAAAGCCACCATGTCACTGCAGCCGTTGTTTTATGCTCCGGTTCCCATTGATCATCACAGAGTCTCATGCTTAGGACTGCACATAGGCTAGAAAAACCTAAAATATACTGTTTTTAATTCTATTTCGGTGTAAGAAACAACATTTATGGGTCAGATCTTGTCAGAATCTATGAAATATGTTATTGAAATGTGAATTTGGCAAGCAGTTTTTGAGATTTCAGTATTCAAGTACATAGGAGTTGGTCTTGCATGTGGAGGCATTGCAAATATGGCCACCAAGAGAGCTGACTTTCCTTGAAAGGTACTTTGGGTTAGGGTTAAGAGCCCATGAAGAAACCATGGAGTGATATGAGAGATAAGAAACTAGCACAGCTATGTAGGAAATCGCTTCCCTGGAACAGCTGGAGTTTACACATTGTGTCACTGCTCAGTTGCATTTACTCTCATTAAAAAAGAATGTTGAAGAATTTTCTGAATCCCTATGAAGAAAATGAATGGAATATTAAATACCCTGATGAAGTGTATTGAGTCTCATGCATTGATCCACAGCTCCCTGTCCACCCAGTAGCCTGGAAGCTACTGCTAGCTGTGGCACAAACAGGGGCACCATCAGCTGGCAGACTGGAGCAGGGGCACAGTCCTATACTGCCAATGTAGTGGGCAACAATGGACACACGGTTTCCTGCACATCCAACACCATTTCCTGTTCTGTGAAGCTTGAGTGTGGACTTAGATATACGGCCACTTTGGTTTCCACGGTTGGCCTCTGCAACAGCACCGCTAACAACAGCATCCAGTTTGACTCAGGTAATTTAAAACACTAATCTACAATCATACTGCAATTGATTTGTTAAGCAGACTTTTTGGCCAAAATTGGTAAAATGTTTTCCTTTGTTTTACCTTCACATGTGTGTCACAGCACAGTGCCTGCCAAGTAACGTGACGGCGCAGTTGGATTGTAATGCTAACATGGTAGCTGTACATTGGGACCCCAGTGCAAACAACCCTGACACCTATACAGCCCTGGCCATCGGTACGGATGGCACTCGGTTTTCCTGTAACACAAGCTCTACTTCCTGTGCCATTAATAACCTGAGATGTGGCCGTACCTATAGCATTGCTGTGACAACATCCAAAATTAACTGTGGAATCATTGAGGGTTCAGACTACCATATCGAGACAGGTAAACTGACTAGATTAATTCTAACAATCCTTAACCAACCCCAACCCAAAAAAGCTGAATTACTGTAACCCTCGATCATTTGTATCCCATCAGCCCCCTGCCAACCACAGAGCCCATTTGTTCTAATGGATTGCCGCACTAACATTGCTATAGTAACATGGGACAATAATGGGGCGGATCAGTTTGACATGGTGACTGCGCTTAACTTTACCGGTGATGTGAAGGTGTGCAACAGCACAAATAGATCTTGCACATTCACACAGCTACACTGTGGAGAGTCGTACTCACTCAGTGTGACTGGATTCCATGGAAACTGCACCAGTAATCCCAGCGAGAACTTCGGTCTTGATACAGGTGAGACAAAGCTGCACACAGGTTAGGCTGCTTTTCAAACTTTAGCCTGAGACTGATATAGCTGATAATTAACTGATAATAAAGCAGTTTTGAGAATCTTCCTCCAAAAACGTGATAAAGAAATCAGATAAAGAAAAGTTAAGTAAAACTTACAATACAAATTCAGTTGGCAACAGAAAATTATTTTTTAAAATGCATGTGATGTACTTACAATGGAAACTTACAAGGCAAGTGTACAGCATCGCCAATAAACGTTTAAAATTTGTTGATTGTACACTTGTTTCAAAAGTATAACCATAACACGCCAGATGTTTATGAAGGCAAATGCAGACATGAGTATTTGTGCATTGCACTGAATATACTTAGTCCAGCCACGCACTCTATGATTTTAGCCCTGATTTTATGCTCGCAGACAGTTCATGGAGACTGCAGACAAAATCCCAAAATCGGAGGTAAATCTCAGATCGTGACGATCACTATAGTTGAATCATTATCTCTTTCCCTGCCATTGACGAGATTTTCCGTCATTTGTGACACAACCTTTGCTTCCCCGCCATTGAGTTTTCCGGCTTTCCATGTTTTCACTGTTATACGATAGGGGGAGCTGTTACACATCTTCTGAAAGAGTACAGCATCCCCAGATCCAAAAACAAGTGAAGAAAATGATCTGCGTAAACCAGGGCTGTGTCCGAAATCGCCCCCTATACTCTTCGGACCGCCATTTGTAGTGGTGTCCGAAACCATAGTGGATGTTATCGAGTGCACTCATTCAATCCCACAATGCACCGCAATAACGTGTGTACAACTGATGTATGCTAAACGGCCAGAGAATACCCACAATGCACTGTAAGGGGCGTGCGCCAAATTAATTCCCGCCTCTGACTAGAAGATGACGCCTTCAGCTGAATCATCCATCCATTTTCCAAATCGCTGGTCCAATGTGGGTACAGCGTAATATCATACGGATATAAATTCCTTTTTAATTGATTATTAAATTGTTTAATTAAGGTTTATACATGTTTCCATGACAGTGTTCTAGATAAATCTGTTCATTACTACTGGAGCTGCCAGTTTGCTAAGTTTCAAAGGATTATTAAACAGCAAACACAAACTATGACAGCCCTTCCGGAGCACTCAGTGTCTGAATTCACTAGTTTTCATTCACTCCTTCAAGTGGACTATATTAGTGGAGTAATGTAGGGAATAGTGAATGAGGGTATAGGGGTGATTTCAGACACAGCCTTTGACATAATATTTTTTTTAATGAAACTTACCTACATTGTGTTGATTAAATAAAGAATATATATATCTAAATAAAATATAATTTTAAAAAATGATTGAATTATTTTCCTTTTAAACACTTTTTCATTGTAGGTGCAGTTCTCTGCACACATTTTTCCTTTGTTTTGTTGAAACTACTTTCTGTGATAATTGACAGCACACCACATCTTTAAAAAGTAAACTTCAATTTAAACAGTTGAAAGGCACAGAGCAAAATTCATGAAGGCACCACATGGGATTCTTGGGTTTATTCCTGAAAATCCAGTCCAAACTTTCCAAATATTTCTATTTAGTGAACACACAGCAGCCACATACCTTTCGTTATACTGCTTCAAGAAAGAAAAAAAAAAAAATTCTGCCCATGTTTGTGGATCCGTGGCTTTCCTAACACACACTGCTGTCTCTCACAGCTCCCTGTGTGCCCACTTACGTTGTGGCGACAACAGACTGCGAGACGTCCATCACTACTGTGACCTGGGATTCTGCCCGTGGTGCCAGCAGTTACACTGTTCATGCCGTGACCGCCAGGGGGTACAACAGCACATGTGCCAGCACAGACACCCACTGCTCTTTCTCAGACCTGGACTGTGGACAAAACTACACCATAACAGTCACAGCTGAGGATGGCAACTGTGTGAGCTTGACCAGTGCACCCATCACTGTCACAACAGGTACTGGTCACAGACACGTACAGTGGGATAAACTACTGTTAAACAGCCGGTTAAATAAGCAAGAACTGAGTGCACATTTCAAAATTGTGGAATAATTTACTATGTTTACTAGTATCAGGGTTTATGAAGGTAAATTTAAGACCTTTTTAAGACCAATTAGAGAAAATTTAAAGAATTAATTGAAGGGAAAATATGTTCTCTAAATGTAAATGTCTAAGCACACAATGACTTGTATTAGTGACACTTCAAAGTTTGAAAGTACAATTTCCAACAGGTCTCCATTACTTTTTTAATTAATTTTACAAAAAAATAGCTTAAAGTTTGAGATAAGAAATCTTGTGAAAGTGATTTTAAAATCAACTTAATTCAAATGTAAGTAATTTTCTTACTCAATGACAGAAATTTGTTCTTGTTTTAAGCATAAACTCACTTAATTTTGTTCCATTTCTCAGAAAACAAGACAATTTCTTCATTTGGCATGTCATTAAATGTATCTTCATCTAAGGATGTTTTAAATTTGTACTGGAAAACAAAAATCCTGAGGAAGAACATAATTTTTTGCAGTGCATGCAACTTAATTTTGCAATTAAATTTAGGGTTTTATTTTGTTTTATAGTTTATATTCTGTTTTAATTTTTCTGGACTCTGCTTTAATGGTTAGATTACATTTGACTGACTTTCGTTCATCTTTGGAACACAAATGAATATAGTTTTAATAAAATCAGAAAGATTTCAGTCCCTCCATTGACAGCTACGCAACTACCACTTTGACCCTTCAAAAAGTTCATAAAGAGATCGTAAAACTAACTAATCCATATGATTTTTTTTGGTTTATTCCAAATTTTCTGAAGAGACTCGATTGCTTTATATGATGAACAAATGTCTTATGGGTTTGGAACGACATTAGGTTGAGTAAATGATGACAGAATTTTAATTTTTGGGTGAACTATCCCTTTAAGTGTACTGACCAACTTGATTTATTCATCCAAAATTCCGTGACATTCCGCATTATACAGTAAATTCCATTTTTATGAATGGATTATGCAATTGCGTCCACATTTTCTGCATCGCAGAAATCATAGGGCGCTAATTTAATGCCATGATATTAAATTTAAGACTTTCTGATCCAATTTAAGACATTTTTAAGGCCTTAAATTGTGGGAAACCCTGTAGTATGCTACATTGTTGATATTCTAGTGGTGGAGAAATGACACCCAGCAGCTTTAACAAAACTACAACCTGTTTGTATCCCCTTTTACTAGTTCCATGTCCACACTCCAATCTGCAAGCAACTCTGGACTGCAGCACTGACTCTGCTCTGATCTCATGGACGCCCGGTAGAGGCACTCTGATGTACAACGTTTCTGCCGAGGGCTTTGATGTAGATCACGAAGTCAGCTGCCAAACATCTGGCTCCGCTTGCAACATCACCAACCTGCACTGCAGCAGCCGTTACCAAGTTAGCTTGAGCGGAGAAGGGCTCATCTGCCCCAGCCAATCATATAACTGGATTGCTCTCAAGTCAGGTAAGTAAAGCCACTAGTTTATATTCTTGTGCATGGTTCATCAGTGTGTACTGTTCTGAAGAAAAAAAGTTTGTCATAATGTAAAAATGTATTCTGCCTCTCAAATAACTTTTCTTATGATGACATCATGTGGGCTGTTGGTTAATGTAGTTTTTGTTGAACCTGTTTCACTCAAAAGTGTGTCACATTACAGAAGTGATTTGGATTGCGAATTCTGAGTTTTGATGTTGACTTTACCCATCAGCATTTTTAACTTTATATGTGATCCGTGCTGGCAAAATGAGCGGGAATGCGCAAGGGCTAATTACGAGCCAATTATGTCAATTTTGGTCAAATTTGAGGTTTTCACAAAAATGAGTTCATTAACCAAATGGCAATTAAACATCTAAAAGTATCTTTATTTGTACGTTTACCGAGCACACATTTGGTAGCAAAAGTGCAGCATTCCAGCTTTGTGAATATTCATAGTGAATTCTCGATGGCATGAGTCTGAACCAATGAAATGTGATTTTCCAGCTCATGCTGATGTGAACAAAGTGATCTTACTCGCTCTGACTGGCGCATCCGAAGCGCGTGCACAAAGACGCCTCAGACCCAATATTCACATATACACAGAATTACAGTACTTCATAATATCTGTCTTGGCGAGTATTCACGCAAACATCATCTGTTATGTCTTAAGTGAACGTTTGGTGAACTGTTGAGGAAAAACATCTGATGTGTGATATTATATTAGATCCGTGCGGTACAGCAGGTCTTAATATATAGACTGTCTGTTTCATTAATGTTAATCAAATAATTGTGGTATCATGGGGAAAAAAAAGTTGAGTATATATTTTTCCTATAAATATGGGTTTTGACTTGGTGTGTGTTAAATTTGGTGTTATTACCAGGGATGTTAAGGTTTGGCTGCTGGTGATTTTGTTTTGGGACCTTCAGAAAACTTTAACTCGATTTTTCTCAAAATTGACTTTGCTGATTATATTGACTTCAAACAGTTGTAGCTTTTTTTTAATAGTAGGGGAGAGCAGGGCACAACCTAACACTTTTTGACTTTCTCAGCTTGCGTAAATCCACTTGGGGTTCAGAGTATTTATTTTTTTTCCCACATTAATTCCACACGTCTAGTACAATTATGTGGTTTCGTTTCATTAATACAGTGTATACTTTTTTCTTGATTTAACCCGAAAGAATGGAAGTGAAATGTGACAACATGCCCCACAGGTGGGGCACAATGTAACATGAGCATATGACAGCTTAAAATGTTATATGAGACAATAAAAAAAAATATCCAATACAAACTAAAATAATTTGTCAATAAAATACAATTATTAACTTTTTCAAATAAAATAACGGCATTTTTTAATAATTAAAAATAAACAAATGTTTGAGCTTGACAACAAACACTAAATAAAATAAAAGCATAGTTCAAAACATAATAATAATTCATCATTTATGAACATTGACTGTCTTTATTCACCTTTTTTCTCATGGTTTCTCAATAGAATTCATAAAAGTATAGAATATAATAGAATAGTTCTAATAGGGGCTCATTGTAAATCCTGCACAACTGGGATTTAAACCCGGGTCTTGTCTTCTGCTGGTTAGATCAGCATTAAAGAACCATCTCAACTGTTAAATAACAGATATAAGATTAAAATAATATCAGATTTGTCTAATTTTAATTAAACACAAAAAACAGAGATGAAAAATTAACTTAAGAAGAAAATTTACTTTTGCTATGGTTAAATAAATGTTCAGTGATATCTTCCAAAGATTTTTTCATTTTGGTGCAATTTCTCTCTATATAGTGTTGATATGGCAACTAGTAAATACACTAAGTTTCGTCATCCTGGCATGTGTGGAAAGTTTTAAACCATGTGTGCTACAACTAACCCCGCGTTAGGTTGTGCCCCGCTCACTCCTAAATAACAATAACTCATTTTTGAAAATTTGGCCATTGAAACTCATTTTGCCAGCACGGGTCACATATAGTATTAGCTTCAGGTAATTTTCTTATATACTACTGCTAACACTCAATAGTCTTAATGCAAGTTTTGAAATACAATATCTCACCTGTTTTTTTGTTTTGTTTTTTTTTTACTTTGGTTTAGCATGATGAGATGTCTAAAGGATATTTAATTGTTATAAATGTTGACATTGCTGATTAGCATGTGTTCTTTTGCTTCTCCAGCCCCATGTCCACCCACTAATGTATCCATCCAGTCATCCTGTAACTCAAGCACTGTGTCCGTTTCCTGGGAAGCCTCTCAGGGCTCGGTGTCCTACATGGCTGTTGCCGAGGGCAGCGGAGGTCATGGGGTGATGTGCGAAACCACTCAGCAGACTTGCAATATTATCGGCCTGCAGTGTGGACAGACTTATCAGATTTATGTTTCTGGTGTGGATAATGGCTGTATTGGATCCAAGAGTGAAGTTCGCGTTCTTGAAACAGGTGAGACTTAAAGCCTCTTTTTGACATCCATTTGCAATATCTAATGCAGCTAAAAATCTCTCAGAACGCCTTAGCTATTGCATAATGACACCAACTGCAAAAGATGCTTTTCTTATTAAGTATTTTTGTCTTCTTCCCAGTCTAAATATCTAAAAAAAATCAAGATGCATTTACTAGATAAGTAAAATGAGATAAAATATTTTTTTTTCTTGTTTTCTGGAAAATAAAAGAGTTTTTGCTTAAAACAAGCAAAATTATCTGCCAATGGGGTAAGAAAAATAATCTTGTTTCTGTTTGAAATCTTGTTTACTAAGTAAGAAAAGCATTTTTTGCAGTGTTGTAGCCACCCAAAACACAAGCAAAACCCAACCTATAAATCACCTTCTGCAGTCAGTGGTCTGAAATGGCTATATTAAAGGCTGTGATACACCAAGCCCACAGTCAGACAAAGTCAGGCCATTGTTGAGCATCTGCTGGCCCAGTTTTTGCGGTGTGATCCACACCGTTGACACTAGTAGAACCTACTTGATGGCTTTTTGGCCAAGTGAGCATGTTGAATAGAGTGGTGCAGGTTTGACGTCACTTTGTAGGCCAATCGGCCGTTAGCATCGCACTGGTTCCCTCAAAAAAAAAACCCAATAGGATCGTCCCATAGGCTTTTGGATTATCGCAAAAAACAAGCTCTGTGATCAACAAAAGTTTATGATACTTACATGTTCATCAAGATAATTATCACAGATGAACACAACTTTTATAAATTTTAAAGCCTAAATGCAGTCATGAGAAGTAAAAGGCTAAAGGTAGGCTATAAACGGACTACACCACGGTCCAGCGATTTCAACGTCACTAAGCTTCCGACAACTCTTTCAGTTATCTCAAAACATTTTCCCAGAAAATTTAGGCTAGTTTATAAGCGCACAATTATGATCATAATGAGGCTGTAAAAGCGGACTGTGTGTACCTGTTCGGCGTGATGACGTTTAATCTCCCCGACAGCCTCTGTAGTCCCATTTAGCCACTTCTTAGTAACCGCCTTTTTCAAGACACGTAACAGCTTCAAAAAATCACGAGTGGGGTAATACTGATGTATTTTATGTCGTAGAATAAAACGTGAAAGTGTCTTGAGCTTGTGTTTACCACATAACTTATTTCAGCCATTTAACCAAAACACCATTCAAAAAACCCATTAACTTTGAGACGAGGGAACCGGAAGTGCTAAAATGCTAACTCGCTTCCACATTTTGGCCTACAAAGTGATGTCATACCTGCACCAGTCTATAAGCAGCAGAGCCTGATGGTAAGACAGATCACTCTGATTGGCTGTTCAGTTTAGTGCACTGAGAAGAAAATCTGAATTGACTAAAGCAGGCAAACAACAAAGTCAAAAGGGCACACAATAATTATCTTTTTTTAACCCTTTCACATGTAAGTTTAAAATATTCTAGCTGACCCCCCAGCATGAGTTATTTTAGAATGTATCACCTCATTATTATTATTATTATTATAGTACTTCTTTATAATGATCATGTCAGCTGCTCAATAACACCAACATGTTAGTTTGCACCGCAAAGAATCGGAACTGTCGGATTTACAACACGTCAATCCATCCACTTCTCCCGAAATACAGGAAAGTAAGTGGCCAGTGAAGTGGGAGAAGAATTGTGTAATACCTAAACAATGTGTATCTGATATGAATAAAACAAGTTGTTAATTTAAATTAGGGCTGTCAAGCGATTAAAATTTTTAATCTAATTAATTACACAATGTGGCGATTAATTAATCGCAAATTAATCGCACATCAAATTTGGCTGAAAAATTACTCCCAAAAGATAATTTAAAGTCATTATTGTGTAAAAAATCAAATAGACATTACAAAAAGTAGCTTTAGAAAGAAATATTTTGGGGTGAACTATACCTTTAATGTTTGTTTTTATTAATATGGAAATATTAAATTATTTTTAATGTAATTATACTCTAAATAAGAAACTAAAACTGCCAGTAGGTGGCAATACATGTCTAATGGAGTAAGTCATTGAGTCATTCATTCATTCGATTCGTTCAAACGGCTGATTCATTCAGGAGTGAAGTAAATGGTTCTCTTTATGGTCCATTGAATCATTGGTTCACCCGATTTGTCCAAAACGTGGATTCAGAGTGAAACGCCACTGTGTATTGCTCGGAGATGAACAGATCTGCTTTGTCTTTATATTTTCGTTTGCAAAATTGAGCAAAAGAGACAACAACTTACTTATCTATTTTATTAAACTGTTGTATAAGATCAGTATCGCATTTGCACTCGTGCTATTCTGGACAGAAAAACAGAACTCATGTGATATTGGACTCGTTACTCGTGTGATAGTATTGCTTATATATTATGATGTAAATGTGAGGGCATTTTCACACTGGCAGTTTAGTTCGAAACGGGGCACGGTTCACATGAAAAATTGGTAATGTGAAAGCTGTCATGCGGACCCGGGTGAGCTGAGCTCAGGGATACCGAATTCGAGATTCGAGATTCGAGACTGCCTGAAGGAGGTGGTCTGAGTTTGGTTGCGCTCGAACTGTGCCGTGATTCACGTGAATGTGAAAGCGACATGGACTCGGGTGCGCAAGACAAATAACCTGTGCATGAGTTTTATCAGATGACGATGTATTTAGTTCAATAAAACACATGTAAGGGATGATAGTGTTGATGATTTACCTTGGATACGAGCGAGAGTGAGCCTGCAGTGTATTCGCACATAGCACCAGCGGGAACAAACGCGCTCTGACACGGACCACAACAAACGTGCCCAGTGTAAAAACGCCCTGAGACTAAAACATTTTTGCCCCAAGGGTCATTCTGACTGCATTCTATAGGCTTCATGATCACACAGTCAGTTGTTGCCCTGCATCATATTCTTCATCAATCAACTGTATGAAATGTTAGATGACCAGTAGGTCTGGGGCGGGGCAAGTGGGTTAAATGCATTAATAATTTTAACCGTATATTTTAAAAATTTTAATTTTTTACCGTAACTAAAAATTAATCTAATTAACGCGTTAAATCGACAGCCCTAATTTAAATATTCTGTATGATGCGCTGAGCGCTCTAATCACGCCGGTGTGATTGTACGTATCGAAGGGTTAAAGGGTACATAACACACACAGGTTCTGCCAATCTCATGTTAATCTTGAGTACCTATAGAGTAGTATTGCATCCTTTATATCTCTGAAGAGTCTTTAGTTTTATCATATTCATAAAAGACAGATACGTTGTACCGATTCTTTCCGAAAACAGCCGAGCTCGTGGAGGAGTGCAGTGGGCGGAGCTAAAGAGTCACAAGCACACACACACACGAAATACATCATGCCGTTATCCCTGGATAATTTTCGATAAACGTTCGTGTTGTTTACATTATATGAACTTATGCACCGATTGCCAACAAACACAGACATTTGATGCAGTTTCACTCACCGCCTGCGGTTTCCACTCATGACCGGGAACAAATAAAAACACTTGCAGAACTCCGTTGCTGCTCCGGAAAAACAAATTGCATCCACTGTTTCCTTAACGCTGGGTTATTTGGGAAGCTGAACAAGGTTATCTTTCCCTCACAACCAGAAACACACTTCTTTAGTGACAATGTTGATTTCATGGTCGAAAAAAAAAAACGACAGTGCTGCCGACGGCTTCCGTAACCCGAACGAAGCTCGTTGAGAGCGGGAGAAGTGCCCATACAAGCAATTCCGCCCTTTATGACGTCATATAGGGCCATACTTGAAAAAAACTTTCCAAAACCTATTCGAATCCTGAAGGAGTGTATTTGGCACAGAAATACTTTGTCATACGTTCAACTAATTTTTTGAAATTTTGGCCATGTTTAGCATGAGAATCCAACTCTTTAACAGTGTAAATAAGTCAGAATGCATGAAATAGCATTAGACCCCCCCTTTAAATGACAAATACAGACTATTGCCACCTGCTGGTATGGAGAGTTATTTCATCTCGCACAGGCGCAGAAAGTACGTCCTTGTTGGCTGTAGTGTTTGCGGTGTGTTCAACTTTTTGGCCTTTCAGTGCGTGGTCCACTTGTAGTGACCTTTGACTTCTGTGTCCTCTTCAGCCCCTTGCGTGCCTCAGAACGTGCAGGCTATCAATGAATGTCAATCTACTGTTCTCAACATTACCTGGCAACAGAGAGGTCAAGCCAATCACTACCACACCACAGTGAGAAGCAGTGATGGACAAGTGCTGGGGTTTGACACTAATACAACCTTCTGCCAAGTACCTAACATTCTTTGCGGCCTGACTTACAGCGTGACAGTGGTCGCCTATAGTCAAACCTGCAAAAGTTCCCAAAGCTCTGTGCAACACGTCACCTCAGGTACCTGTGAACAACATAATATATGGTGTATAATATTTAGTATTTCATGTAATATCTCTAACATCTCTTTTCTGGTTTCTTCAGCCCCCTGCCCACCAAATGCTATCGTTGCAGCCTTGAACTGTAAATCAAACACTGTGTCTGTGTCCTGGGACTCTAGTGTAAATGGTGTCTTCTACATTGCAAAGGCCTTTTATTCCAGTAACGACCACAACTACTACATGTGTAACACCACAGGGACCAGCTGTGACATCACTTTGACCTGTGGCATGAATTATAATGTGACTGTAGTGCCATTAAGAGATGGCTGCACTGGGGCAAATGCACCAGTCCAGTATGTTATGGCAGGTTAGTCACGTTTAATGTAATTTTAATGCATCATATTATTCCTTTTTTTTTTTTTCGTCACAAATTTCACTTTTGGGATGTGTGTTTGTGTATGCAGCTCCTTGCGTTCCCCTCATGTTGGACGTTGAGATGGACTGCCTGTCTGATTCGGCTTGGCTGACATGGGAAGAGTCAGCAGGGGCGGAGCTCTACATCGCCATGGCAACTGACAGTGATGGACACATGTACCAGTGTAACTCAACTGAAAACCAATGCACAGTTGAAGAGCTACAATGTGGACGATTCTACAACTTCAGCATCACTGCTTCTAACAGTCAGTGCAAAAGCCCCATGAGCGACACTATGGAATCTGAAACAGGTGAGAGAGTGAGACGGGAAGCTTTCCAGTGTACAAATGTAACACCATAAGATAATTTCACACTTCCTGTCTCTTTTTCCCTTTCAGCCCCCTGTCCACCTCAGAATGTGGTCACGTCAGTGGGGTGTGACATGGGTACGGTGAGTGTGTCGTGGGATGAGAGTGTTGGCGCATTGAGCTACACCGCCACTTTGGAGCGTACCGACGGAGAGACCACCTGCTGCACGGCAAACTCCACTTCCTGTGAGGTCACTTCCCTTCCCTGCGGCCAGATGTATATCCTGACGGTCAATGCTGAGGGACGGACGTGCAACAGCTCTCAGAGCATTGAGGTCATCGTACGGTCAGGTAATACACACTGACCATTCAACCCTGTTACCAATGCTGCTTAAAAAAATGAATAAAAAATATTGGTAACACTTTCTATGAAGTCCATGCTTTTTAATGAATTATAGCTCCATTTATACTTATTTATGAGTAAGTATTACTATATTCTATAAATATGTTTATAAAGACTCATTAAGACCTATACTGCATTATAAGAACAGTTATAGTTACATTTAAATGATTTGTATAATTACTTATAAATCAGTGTATAATGGATTATGAGCAAGTGCATGACTTATAAGTATTAATTAGTCGTACACTGTAAAAAAATTCTAAATGCAGGTAAACACCTGTAAAAAATAAATATGGAAAATTCCGTTAAATTATTACAGTACATTGTGCCCTATTTTTACAGACCAGGTGTAAACAGTCTATCCATGAATGTATTTATAAAGATGCAACCTGCATTGCTATAATGTTATTATATTAGTTACAATGGCATTTTAGTAATTCAGATTTATTTCTGTCAAATAAGTGAATATATTGTTATTAATAGCTGTGTTGTGTTCTTATAAATACTTATTGTGAGTGATAATACAGTTACTAACCCTTTATTCCTAAAGCAAATGTTAAGAAATCACGAAGATGTGCTCATTATACATTTTAAGTTGTTTATTTGTAAATGTAACTAATGAACAATAATTCCAGTACTAAAAAAATATATATATATTTTAATGTTGCATACTAGCAAAACACTGCAACAATATTTTTTAAAGTATAATGTCAAACTGCTATAAGCAATACACTGCATATGGCTGAGGAGATATAGATTTTAACAAATCAAAATGACCATTCATGACCTCTAATGCAAACATTAGCCATAAATAAATACATAATTGATAACTAATTGGTACAGCAAACAAGTGTCTCTGGAACTATTTTATATTTGATCATTTAAAAATCAGTGTATAAAGGGTTATGAGCATGTGCATTGAAAAAGCAAATCCATGACTGTAATTATAAAAAAATATATATATATAAATGTAACTATAACTGTTCTTATAATACAGTATATGTCTTTATAAGTATATTTATAGAATAGTAGTACTTGTATAAATGTAAAAGTATAAATGGGGCTATAATTCATTTTAAGCATGGACTTCATAGAAGGTGTTACCAAAATATTAATCTAAATTTGATATATGTATATGATTTATTTTTATTTACTGTAACTGTTAATGTAATTTGCATGTTCATTAAATCTTTATTGGTAAATTGAATTGATATCCCAAATTTTACTAACAGGATTGCAAAACTAAAGAGTGAATGAATGAATGAGGTTTATATAGCGCAATTCATATGTACTGCTGTAATAGAAAATAAAATGTGATCATTTTCTCAGTGCTAGCTACCTCCTTCCACTTACTCAAGAAATTGTACTCCTTTTTAAAGAGTTTCAAACCCCATTTTGTTTCTGTGAAAAATGCTATATACCCTGGGGATGCTCTTTCAGTCATCAACGTGCATTTCAACCCACAGTTCCCTGTATTCCGGAGAGTCTGGTGTCCAACACGAGCTGCAGTGATAATGTAGCCACCATGTCATGGGAGAGCAATGAAATTGGTGTGCTCTACACGGTCAGGGCCATCAGCGATGACGGGTTTTACTCTGACAGCTGCTCCGGGTTTGGTCAGTCATGTGATCTTTCAATGTTGATGTGTGGCGTGCCATACACTGCTACAGTAATGGCACAAGACAGCATCTGCACCAGTCCACCCAGTCAAACTGCTCCAATCAGGACAGGTTTGTGTGATTTTTACTGCGACGTGCATTGTAAATGCTGATGAACCAGATGGTGCGGAAACAACTTTTCTTGTTCCTAATCACTCGATTTTACTGACAGTCTCTTCTCTCATGTTCAGTGCCCTGTGTGCCGGATTTTGTGACCGCTAATGTGATCTGCCAAGGGAACGGCCTGTCCGTGTTCTGGCAGGAGAGCGCAGGAGCAGACTCTTACACGGCTATGCTTGAGGACAGTTACGGCCATCTCACCAACTGTCAGAGCATGAACGACACCACCTGTACAGTTAACACACTCGCCTGCGGAGAGACCTACCATGTCAGCGTGATGGCATCAGATGGATACTGTGACAGCCCGCCCAGTGCCGTCATTGACGTAGATTCAGGTAGAAAGCAATGCGAACAGATTTACACAGACACACACCAGTCAAATTCCCCTAAAAGTTTCTGTTGTAAGTGATTTAAATCTATTGGAATGGATTGAATTGGAATTTGAATCAGAACAACAGGAAGGAAAATTTACTGAATTGCAATTTAAGGATATTCAACACAGTCAGTCAAGGAACAGTCCAACACGTTTTGCAATAAAACATTTCTGTATCATATTGCATTAAAAAAAAAACACTACACTTCTCTGAATTTCAGCCATTTAAATTTGGTTTAAAATTTGGTAATTTAGTCTTAATGTAGTATTTTGGAATTTAGAAAGAATTTGTAATTCAGTTCTGATGCCGTGTGCTGGTGCACGTCAAAAAGTCATGTTAATACTTATGGTGCCATGGCAGAATCAAAAACTTTTATAGGCCAGTAATATTTCTTTGAATTGCTAAATAATTCGGTAACACTTTATTTAACAGTGTCCGTTACACGTTACATGTACTTACCATAGTAATAACAGTAAATTATCCATAATTACATGCAACTAACCCTCAGCCAAACCCTAACTCTATAGGAAGTACATGTACTTAATTAATATTACTCAGTACTTAAATATATAATTACACTATAACAATGAAACCTTAAAATAAAAAGTGTAACCAATAATACTATTTAGTTTTAGAATTTAGAACTAGTTTTAGAACTGTTCTTATAACAACATTTACTTCTGTGGAAAAAAAGTACAATTAAATGCATCAAATCTTCTCCTTCACACTTTCTTTTCTTGCATAAACAATGAAATGCAATGTGACATACTATGAGCCATTGATAGATGAATGATAGTGGTCCCACGTTATATTAGGTGGCCTTAACTACTATGTACTTAATCAAAAAATAAGTACAATGTATTTATTGTGTTCATATTGTATTGCAACACACTTTTGCTGATATTGAGGTGGGATACGGGTAAAGTTAGGGACAGGTGTGGTCGTATGGGTAAGTTTAAGGGTAAAGTTAGGGACAGGTGTGGTGGTATGGGTAAGTTTAAGGGTAAAGTTAGGGACAGGTGTGGTGGTATGGGTAAGTTTAAGGGTAAAGTTAGGGTCAGGTGTGGTGGTATGGGTAAGTTTAAGGGTAAAGTTAGGGACAGGTGTGGTGGTATGGCTAAGTTTAAGGGTAAAGTTAGGGACAGGTGTGGTGGTATGGGTAAGTTTAAGGGTAAAGTTAGGGTCAGGTGTGGTGGTATGGGTAAGTTTAAGGGTAAAGTTAGGGGCAGGTGTGGTGGTATGGATAAGTTTAAGGGTAAAGTTAGGGTCAGGTGTGGTGGTATGGGTAAGTTTAAGGGTAAAGTTAGGGACAGGTGGGGTGGTATGGCTAAGTTTAAGGGTAAAGTTAGGGACAGGTGTGGTGGTATGGGTAAGTTTAAGGGTAAAGTTAGGGTCAGGTGTGGTGGTATGGGTAAGTTTAAGGGTAAAGTTAGGGTCAGGTGTGGTGGTATGGGTAAGTTTAAGGGTAAAGTTAGGGACAGGTGGGGTGGTATGGCTAAGTTTAAGGGTAAAGTTAGGGACAGGTGTGGTGGTATGGCTAAGTTTAAGGGTAAAGTTAGGGACAGGTGTGGTGGTATGGGTAAGTTTAAGGGTAAAGTTAGGGACAGGTGTGGTGGTATGGGTAAGTTTAAGGGTAAAGTTAGGGACAGGTGTGGTGGTATGGGTAAGTTTAAGGGTAAAGTTAGGGACAGGTGTGGTGATATGGGTAAGTTTAAGGGTAAAGTTAGGGACAGGTGTGGTGGTATGGCTAAGTTTAAGGGTAAAGTTAGGGACAGGTGTGGTGGTATGGGTAAGTTTAAGGGTAAAGTTAGGGTCAGGTGTGGTGGTATGGGTAAGTTTAAGGGTAAAGTTAGGGACAGGTGTGGTGGTATGGGTAAGTTTAAGGGTAAAGTTAGGGACAGGTGTGGTGGTATGGGTAAGTTTAAGGGTAAAGTTAGGGACAGGTGTGGTGGTATGGGTAAGTTTAAGGGTAAAGTTAGGGACAGGTGTGGTGGTATGGGTAAGTTTAAGGGTAAAGTTAGGGACAGGTGTGGTGGTATGGGTAAGTTTAAGGGTAAAGTTAGGGACAGGTGTGGTGTTATGGGTAAGTTTAAGGGTAGGGTTAGGGTCAGGTGTGGTGGTATGGGTAAGTTTAAGGGTAAAGTTAGGGACAGGTGTGGTGATATGGGTAAGTTTAAGGGTAAAGTTAGGGACAGGTGTGGTGGTATGGGTAAGTTTAAGGGTAAAGTTAGGGACAGGTGTGGTGGTATGGGTAAGTTTAAGGGTAAAGTTAGGGACAGGTGTGGTGGTATGGGTAAGTTTAAGGGTAAAGTTAGGGACAGGTGTGGTGGTATGGGTAAGTTTAAGGGTAAAGTTAGGGTCAGGTGTGGTGGTATGGGTAAGTTTAAGGGTAAAGTTAGGGACAGGTGTGGTGGTATGGCTAAGTTTAAGGGTAAAGTTAGGGACAGGTGTGGTGGTATGGGTAAGTTTAAGGGTAAAGTTAGGGTCAGGTGTGGTGGTATGGGTAAGTTTAAGGGTAAAGTTAGGGACAGGTGTGGTGGTATGGGTAAGTTTAAGGGTAAAGTTAGGGACAGGTGTGGTGGTATGGGTAAGTTTAAGGGTAAAGTTAGGGACAGGTGTGGTGGTATGGGTAAGTTTAAGGGTAAAGTTAGGGACAGGTGTGGTGGTATGGGTAAGTTTAAGGGTAAAGTTAGGGACAGGTGTGGTGTTATGGGTAAGTTTAAGGGTAGGGTTAGGGTCAGGTGTGGTGGTATGGGTAAGTTTAAGGGTAAAGTTAGAGACAGGTGTGGTGGTATGGGTAAGTTTAAGGGTAAAGTTAGAGACAGGTGTGGTGATATGGGTAAGTTTAAGGGTAAAGTTAGGGTCAGGTGTGGTGGTATGGGTAAGTTTAAGGGTAAAGTTAGGGACAGGTGTGGTGGTATGGGTAAGTTTAAGGGTAAAGTTAGAGACAGGTGTGGTGATATGGGTAAGTTTAAGGGTAAAGTTAGGGACAGGTGTGGTGGTATGGGTAAGTTTAAGGGTAAAGTTAGAGACAGGTGTGGTGATATGGGTAAGTTTAAGGGTAAAGTTAGAGACAGGTGTGGTGGTATGGGTAAGTTTAAGGGTAAAGTTAGGGACAGGTGTGGTGGTATGGGTAAGTTTAAGGGTAAAGTTAGGGACAGGTGTGGTGGTATGGGTAAGTTTAAGGGTAAAGTTAGGGACAGGTGTGGTGGTATGGGTAAGTTTAAGGGTAAAGTTAGAGACAGGTGTGGTGGTATGGGTAAGTTTAAGGGTAAAGTTAGGGACAGGTGTGGTGGTATGGGTAAGTTTAAGGGTAAAGTTAGGGACAGGTGTGGTGGTATGGGTAAGTTTAAGGGTAAAGTTAGAGACAGGTGTGGTGGTATGGGTAAGTTTAAGGGTAAAGTTAGGGACAGGTGTGGTGGTATGGGTAAGTTTAAGGGTAAAGTTAGGGTCAGGTGTGGTGGTATGGGTAAATTTAAGGGTAAAGTTAGGGTCAGGTGTGGTGGTATGGGTAAGTTTAAGGGTAGGGTTAGGTGTAAGGGAAGTATCAACAGTGTAATTATAAATGTAACTACAGAAATTAATTACAGATGTAATTACATGCAGGTAATTTTTAAAATGTAAGTACAATGTAAGAACATGTATGTACACAATACAAGTGCATTGTATCAGATTATTAATTTAAATGTTAGTACATAGTAGTTAAGGCCACCTAATATAAAGTGGGTCCATGATGGGTCAATCTGGACCCTGCTTTTAGGTACCGTGTTTTTGATGAAGCATGACATTTGTCTGTATTTCAGTTCCTTGTAGGCCTCATAACATTCGGGCACTAATAGACTGTCAATCTGGTACGGCTGAATTGTCATGGCAGCCAGGCACTGGGGCACTGCAGTACATGACCACAGCAGTGAGTGACTCTGGTCATACACTCAGCTGTGAAAGCAATGCTACCAACTGTGAGCTGACAGGACTGGCCTGTGGAGAGAGCTACAACATCACTGTGTTAGCAGAAGGACAGACCTGCAGCAGTGCTGCAACCATGAGTGGATACCTGATGACAGGTAAGCAAAACTACTCAGAACACCTCCTAATACTCCATCAAACCCCCAGAACAGTCTAGCAACCCCACAGCAGCACGCTAAAAACACTCAGCACACTTCAACTACCAACTACCCACAACATCCCAACAACGAATTACATTGGCAACTATCCACAACATCACCCTAACAAATACTTAGTAATGGCCTAGAAACCATCCACAACGCCCTATCAACAGTATGTTACCTACCTCAGAACACTTTGTCATCTGTTTAACAATTTCCTAGCAATTGCCCACAATACTAGCATCCACCTAGCAATGCCCTAGAAACCACCCAGAACAGGCTTTCAGACACTTAGGCCCTGTTTACACCTGGTATTAAGTGTTTTCGTCGATCGGATCACAAGTGGAAGACGCTAAATACAGGTGTAAATGGGCTCTAAAACATTTTGAGCTTGTCCATTTTCGACCACTTTTAGAGGTAGTTGAAAACACATTCGACCGGATTGCTTTCGTAGTGTAGACGCTCATGTGGTCGAATGTGTTCCAACAGCCACAAAAGACCGTCTAATCTCCACCTATTGACCTAATGCGGAAACATTATGGGAAGCGCGCTAGCCAGACAGGATTTAAACTTTGACGGCCGAAGACCCTAGTTTGGTTTGAAGATGAAAAACTAATTCTTGATTTCTAACAGGACTCACCGCATTTGGTCTTGCGACTATCAGCAGAAACGAAAGCTGCTGCTCTCTGTATGTTTTCCGTCGTCCTGTTTTACATGTGATATACACATTTAGATTAAATATTCCATTCTCATTAATGGAGTTAAGCATTTAAATTACATGGAATCATTATCCAGAAGTTACAACATTTTTAATATTCTAATTAATAAAAATAATTGTAGTGGATGTGATGCTTTTGAACACTTTTCCTGTGGCATGTTGTGTTTTAACTACAGCGAGGACTGCTTGGCGAATGATAATAGCAGAACTCATGGTCTGAGAATATATTTTCGTGCGAATGATGATCAATAATGCGCAATAAGGCCTATCTGTTTACATTAAAAATATATAATGCAATAAAAAAATACTATCTGGCCAGTGGAAAAGATTGAGAAAAACTTTCTCTGAAATGTATTTTATACTATTTTCAATTAATTCAAACACAAGGCAAGGATAGGATAGGCTACTGAATGATTTTTAGCAATGTAATGTGGTGGCACATAGTCCGGATCTCATATTTTCCTAATGTCTTGTACCGTTAAACATGGCATCACGTGGATGAATATGCATATGCAAATGATATGCAGATGAGGATATACATAGTAAAACTAGGCGTTGTAAGCTCCATAAATGGTTATTTCGGGGAGGAGACGGGGTGGAGATGCGTGTACGCACAATCTTCCACTGACTGGGTTTTATAAAGGGAATTTTGCTCAGGTTCTGGCGAAAATCTAGCTTTTGTGTGTACGCACACTTTTAGGATGAAATCTATGGAAAATTTTATAAATGAGGCCCCAGGTGTAAACGGGTGTGTCTCCCTCGTCTACTCGTGATCCGATCGACCAAAACACATCTTAATACCAGGTGTAAACAGGGCCTTATCAATCACCCTGGCAATCCCCCAGAACACCATTGCAACTGCATAGAAATGCTCTAAAAGCCACTCAAAACACCCAAAAATTGCATAGCAACATCCTAGCCACCACTCTCAACAGCCTAACAAACGCACAACAGCTTGCTAAAAACACTCAGAAACCTTATCAGCCGCTTAGGAATGACTACAAGCTACACATAACATCCTTGCAACCACCCACAATTGCCACCACTATACTATATTTTGCACCAGGATAATGAATTTCTTTCTCTTCGTTATGAACTCAGGTCCCTGTGTACCTCAGCATGTTGAAGTGCAGTACGGCCTGTCTATTGGCCAGCTGTCCTGGGACAGGAGCAGAGGTGCTACCAGATACACCGCGCAGGCTGCCACTGATATGGGATCAGTGCTGTCCTGCTCCACCAGTGACACCTCCTGTGTCCTCTACAACGTGTCCTGCAGTCAGACATATGACATCACTGTGACCGCAAACAACAACGTCTGCCAAGGAGCTGCTGTATCTGCAACAACTACTTTAAACACAGGTGCATTCAATTTTCCATTATCCCAATGATTTTGGTGCGTTCTCCACATGCATCCAACAACTGACTATGTGTGTTTCACCAGAACCCTGCCCACCCCAGAACGTCCAAACCCATCTGGATTGCTCAAGCGATGTAGGGACTGTGTCTTGGGAAGAGAGTTTTGGGGCAGTGGCATACATGGCTTTCCTGGAGGGTCGTAATGGTCAAAGCCTCTCCTGCTACACGACAAGCTCCAGCTGCAGTGTGACGGGGTTGATCTGTGGCACTGTTTATAGCACCTATGTACGAGCCATTGGAGGATCTTACAACAGCACAGACAGCGAGACAGTTCTTCTCACATCAGGTTAGGCATCTTTCTTTCCTTTTTAAACGCTTCTATGGCTATATTCATGGCGAGAGCCAGGTTTAGTTTTTTTTTTTTTTTTTTTATTCTAAAAACCTGAAGACTATGGGCCAGATTTACTAAAAAGGGCAAATTAGCATGAGAGTGCAATTCCATAAAAGCGCAGATGGGAGTGGACAGTTCTGCGCGTGTTCTACTGAGGACGCGCAAATTAATGAACACAGACACAACCGGATCATTTCCATAATGACCGACACAATCTACCCATTAGCGTCTGGTTTAAGACGTGCTTTTTTTGGGCGGTAAACAATGGCGCAAACACCAGTAAATTCACGAGTGCAAACCTTTGTAAATCCTCTTACATGATTCATTTAAATATCTCCTCCCATAAATTTTGCACCTGAAAGGGAAACTCCTACAAATGCATTTGCAACAAGGTCAGCCACAAAAATAACTCTGTCCACTCCTTTTCAGTGCTAATTTATCACTGCGGGTCTTTAGTAAATCCTGACAGTAGTTTTTAACGCTGAAAGAGGGTTTGCGCTAGAGATCGACCGATATGGGTTTTTTTTATAACCGATGCCGATGCCAATGTTTAGAGGTCAGGGTCAGCCGATGGCCGATATGTGCTGGCGATTTTTAGGGCTGATATCTTGAAGTTTTCCCCTTCATTTGCATGCTAAAATATCTCACTAATAATAAGTGGATGCACAACATTTCTAAACTTAACATCATTTATTGAACACTGACTTGAACCATCTCTCGAATCTTAATTTTGTGCACTGCACGGTATTAAAATAAAATATTTATCCAAAGTTAACCAAACAAATCAATAAACTGACCAAGTATTAAATATATAAAACAGGTAATATATATATATATATATAAAAAAAAAAAAAAAAAAAAAAAAACTGTCAATCATTTACATAAAAGTTTTAGAGCATTTATCAAGCAGAATTTTTCAAGTTTGTTGGAACATAAATGTAAACTTAAATATACATTTAAATAAAATAAATACAACTTTATAAATAAAAATCAATTAAACTGAAAAATATAAAAAATATCAAATAAAATGTCCTCTACAGAAAATGTACAAATGTGCAAATCTGCTTCGCCAGTACATTATTACAGTATCAACTGAGGGTGCTTTTGCTTGCGTTTGAGGGTGCATCAAGGCCTGCATCAAACCATGCTTCTGAACAAATGTCATACACTGTTCTGGGCTGCTCCAGGACAGCTCTATGTCTCCGGTGCTGTCTGTGAGCGGGGGGGAGTAACGTAGCCCTCAATCACACTGCAGTGTTTGTGAGAGCTGCCGCCTTCTCCACCCCACACACTGAGTGAAATTCTCTGACTCCGATACAGAAAAAATAAAACAGAACTTATAACATCGGGGCTAATATGTTAGCAAGCAAGCTGGTGATAGTTTTCGACTACAGTCCTTAAAGGCTCATGAAACCCCCTGTTTCAGCAGCCGTCAGTTCTCACCAGAGTTTTGAAAAATGCTATAAAAGTGGGCGTGGTTAAGCTGCGGAGTGGAGGGGGATGAGGGGAGACTGACTGACAACACAGCAACGGCTTCTGATTCAGAGTTTTATTTCACTCTCAGTAAAAGCATCAAAGCTTCCCAAAAAAATTGCACGCTGCAAAGTATCATTACGTAACACAATATACACATGGTTTTGTAAGCTCACTGTAAATAACACAAATACATAAAGGACATATCCTGTGCCCAGCTATCATTTATTGCACAAATAAATGCACAGCCTTTCGCATGTTCTCTGCTTTGAAAAATATATACGAACACGCTGTTGCATCATTAATAACTTTTGAGACTTATTTTGCAGTGTTTTATGAGCCGTTTGATTGGTTAATGGGCCATAAAGAGCGGTTACACTCACAGTGTGGATGAATCGTGTTTGTTTCAAAGAATCAGGATCTACTGAAGAGAACTTATGCAACACAGAAACTCTTACAAACACTTGTTTTTGATCCATTAATGCATCTCTCACTTACTGAATGGGATCTCACTCTTTGAATAACGCGTGCTGCTGTGTTAAGCGGGATCTTCTCATAGGACACGCAGACTCATGAATAATTATGAGACACCGATGAGTCATCACCGTATTACACATTCTGTGACGTTGATACAAAGATGAATTTAAACCAGGAAGTTGATTATAGCGCAAAAAGGAGAACTAGTTTTCTCCTACAATCAAAACGAATGGATGGTAAGATTGACTTCTATGATGCTCAACACTCACATAACACATCTCAGAAAATTTAGTTTAGGGTTTCATGACCCTTTAAAGTTAACTGCAAGTAAGCGAACCTTCAACCAGCTGTAGCATTATGCCAGTTCCCGACAGTTCTATGCTATTCATTTTTTCTTTCACTAAGTGAAGCAACACTTCATAGTTTACTAGTAATATATAGTAAATATATGGCCATAGGACTTTAAGGAATTTAAGCCTTATCTTTATCTCCTAGGACTGTTGTTGAATCTTCCAAAAGTTTTGGATTGGGGTCCATCACATGCGGCAGCAGCACATTCCACTGCACCAATAACACGGGGCTGCCCGCGGACGTGCCTGACTTTAAATCGGCGCTACTAAACACGGATATCGGTCGACCTCTAGTTTGCGCTGGTACAAGCTGTTAGTAAATATGGCACTATATCTGGATTTACTTGGTTAAAAACCTTTTCAAAAGTATCAACAGAATAAAACAAGTTCTGCAAAGGGGTAGAAGTACTACAGTCCAATAAAATATGTTTAATGGACAGAAGGCATCTAACAAATCAGGAACCATATACATTCTGTAATGAATCCACTGGAGGCAAGTTAAACAAATACAAATCAAAATAAACAAAGACTTGACTAGAACCACTTGAACAAACAAACTCACCAACAGCGGTTACATGAACAAAGCTAGACACCAGACAGCAGGAGCATGAGGGCTATATATACACAAAGACTAATGACCTAACAAGACACCTGAAATCAATGAACAATGAACCAATGAAAAAACAGAACAGAGAACCACATGACTGGAACAATCAATGAAAACATAACACATGGGGTGCTTCTCATTTCTTAGGCCCTGTCCCAAATGGCACCCTAAACACTTGCGATCTTCATACGAGTCCGCACTTTCGTGACGTAATGGGAAAAAGTCTGTTGCGGAGCTCGCTTCAGTGCAAAAGTGTGCATTGAGGGCGCAAAGGGGGCGCTCGTGAGCACCCTTATGAATCCTATAATGACAAATGGGACACCCTACGGTCTCATGAACTTAATGGACATGCGCACACGGCAGCCATTGTAAGTCCACAAGGCCAAAAGTACATATGAACTGTGTTTTGTCATTTGTGCATCCTCGTTTCCTACACCTGTGTATCCTTGCTCAGGAAGCTTCCTCGCTCCTTGTTCCTCGCCTCCTCACGGTGCAATTAGAGAACTGAGATGTCCTTCAAGATGGCTGAGTTCGATCGGTTTCCGAGTCACGGGCTGGAGGACAGAGGAGCGAGGAAACGAGGAAGCATCGAGAATTGAGTATTGAGAAGCACCCATGAAACAAAGGGGAACACATGACATGAACAGGAAACATGACTGAAGAGAAATTCAAAATGAAAGACAAGAAAACATGAACAAAACCAAAAATAGACGTGGCACATTCTTTGGTATAACAATAGGAATTTGTTGCTCGCATGCGTAAATTAAAGAGCGCTGTGCTGCCTACTAACAGCTGCTGGTATATATACAGCAGATATATATACCATACATTTTAAAAAGTCTACTGGTATAATGTCCATTGCAACTGAGCAGGCTTGTAATTCGCCGCTGTGTCTTTGTGTCTAGCCCCCTGTCCACCAGTTTCCAGTTCAGTCACTGTCAGCGCGAGCTGCGATAATGCAACGGCATTGTTCAACTGGGCATGGAGTGGCGGAGCTGCATCCTATGAGATCACTGCTATCAGTAACAATGGCTACATCGCCACCTGCATCTCTCAAGAGAATTACTGTAATATCACTGAGCTAGCCTGCGGACAGACTTACAACGTCAGGCTCTCAGCAATCAATGATGGATGTCAGGTTACAGAGGAGACGGGAGTGACCTTCCAAACACGTAAGTCGCCATATTTTTTAATTTGCAAAAGGGACGAAACACTTGCAATGTAACTGTAGAAAATGAACATAGCTGATAACCGGACTATCAAACTGACCTATTTTGTCCTTTGAACTCTAGGCCCCTGTGCTCCTTTGCATGTGAACGTAGACTTTCAGTGTCAGTCTAAAACAGCCGTACTGACCTGGGAGCAAAGGGACGATGTGCTATACTACCTTGCTAGTGCCACCCTCAGCACAGGAGAAGTGGCTACAGTTTGTAACTCTACAACTGACAGCTGTGAATTTAGTGGGTTGGAGTGTGGATTGGAGTACGCCTTCACTGTCACGGCCTACAGTAGAGATTGCCACAGTGACGCCAGCAGCACTGTATACATTCAAACAGGTACAGCATTCTATCCTTCAAAATTCAGTTTTTTTATATAGTAGTGGCCTAGGACATCTTCACCCTAATTTTTTTACTTAATTTTAAGGCAATGGGTTTCCTCACTTTTTTAAGTCAAGTCAACTGATCACTTTTACAGTGTAACCTGCTTTTTTTCTGGGTAAAAGATTGCCAATTAAAACTGGACCAATCAGTTGTGAGCACAAAATGACGCATATCTCATGCAATAAAACCCTTCCCCCTGTATTTCTTGCACCAAATTAAAGTGGTTCACAGTGAAAGCATTTTAGAGATGAAACTGCCCAGCTTCCCTGCTGAAAAGCATTGCTGGTCCCTTGAGATAACCCTGAGAGACCCAACCCTGAGTTGACAGAGAATGTTTATAGCGAGACATGTGAGCCTACTGAACTTGATCTAAACCGGGTTGGATTTCTTTGGTCACGGCCAACAGGCCACTAGAGGCTTACCATCCTGCAGAGTTTAGATCCAACCCTGAGCAAACACACCTGAATAAGATAATTGAGGTGTTCAGGATTACTTCAGAAAACAGGTAGGTGTGTTAATAACTGAAGTCTGCGGGAAGGTAGCCCTCCAGGAGCATGGTTGGCTAGTCTCAGCCTCAGACGTCACGCCCACTGACCATTGGCTGAACGTCTGATGCATATGGCACACAAAATTGGAAACATTTCAGGACTTCAAGTCGTCATCTGATGTCCAGGCGACGTGTGTGTCGCGTTCCTTACAAAGCAGTCGCCAAACCCCCTCATGAAAGAAGAAAGTCTGTCGTGTTTACAACTTATCAGGATCAACTAAATGCTGGATTTTCAAAAATATGTCAAAGTCGAAAAGCTGTTGCAGTAAACTTGAACAACATTCTTGAATGTAGAATTTATATGCAGGCTGGTCTGTTATTGTAGGGACATCGACGCCCCTAAACATGACGCGGAACAAATCTAACTGTGATTGGTTGCTTTACATTTCAGTCAAACGTCCTCTTGGGCGGTCCTTGACCAATGAAAGCTGTGATAGAGTCCAGACCTTCTTTCGTCAGTCTGAAGGTCTGGCTACGCAAGGCAAAGGATTGGCTACCCCTGATATAGAGGAATCCAACATGTCTGGATTGGTGATTGATCTCACACTACAGCAGGGATAGAGTTTAGCTCTAACCCTGATAAAAAATTTAAAAAAACTCACCTGCCTGTAGCCTTATGCATGGTACACATTGTACGATTTTGGGTTGTCCCAGATGAAAGATGACCAATCGTGGCAATTTCTGTGGTTGTGGCTCCTAAATGGTGGTCCTTCGTCATACAGTGAGAGGTTCAAAGACAGCCTTTGTCACGGTCTTGCGATCAAAGATAGCCTGCGATAATTTTATGACATTGTCATAAATTTAGCATGATCATCTCAAAGTGTGTTTGCTGCTACGTCCTGCGTCTACTGACTAGCCAATAAAAATGCAACATGAAATGGCATATTGATCAACATGACCTGACGCTAAATCTTAAAACTACTTACTGCAAGCTCCATTTGCAAAAATGGCATGCCAAGTTGGCCTCTCTTCCCTAGCCATGACCGCGTCCATATATTGTTTCCTCCTCTTTTTTCAGCGCACATGAAAACCACAATTGCCAAAGTGCGATTCATCTTGCTCTATTTGTTCACCACAAGCGCAAGCGGATGAAGTTTTATTCTTCTATACTAACTTGCGTCGTAGCCTATCATTCAATAGGTGTCATCATCATACAGTCTACATACGTGTCGTAACCAAGTTTATTAGATCCATGTCGTACAGTGTGATTTGTAATTATCTTATAGGATTGCCAAATCAGCATTAGTAATCCTGAAGACATTGATTAGTTTGTTCATGTGTGTTTGATTAGCGTTGGAGCTGACGTTGCCCATCCCTGCACTACAGCCTAGCATACTGCAGAAACTTGTCATGTTTCTTAGACCAGCATTATGGCCCTGTTTACTCCTGGTATTAAGATGTGTTTTGGTCGATCGGATCATAAGTGGACAATGCTAAATACAGCTGTAAATGGGGTCTAAAACGTTTTGAGCTTGTCCACTTTCGACCACTTCCAGAGGTAGTTGAAAACACATTTGACTGGATTGCTTTCATAGTGTAGATGCTCATGTGGTCTAATGTGTTCGAACAGCCGCAAAAGACCGTCTACTCTCCGCCGACTGACTTTAGACGAACTTTAGACCGCCGACAACATTATGGGAAGAGCGCTAGCCAGACGGGATTTAAACTTTGTCGGCTGATGAATTTGGTTTGAAGACAAAAAAACCAAGCACAATGATCTCTCACCATTCCTGATTTCTAACACACACTCACCGCAGTCACCAGAGCTATTTAGAGCAGAAACGAAAGTTGCTGCTCTCCATATGTTTTTACATCATCTCCAGACATGTTCATATGTAAATTGTGTGAGCTTATTTTGTCCATTAGATCATTAGAAAAGCCCATACATTTACCCGCCCATAGACTCTGCCCTCGAAGAAATCAGGACAGAAGTGGTTGAAAGTGGACAAAAGAGACGGATTAAAACCGTCGTCTACTTGTGATCCGATCAACCAAAACGCATCTTAATACCAGGTGTAAACAGGGCCTATGATACATTTCAGATTTGTTTGAAATCTGGCCAACTGATTGTGTCTTCAAAAAGAAAGAGAGCAGCAAGAGAGGAAGAGGGCAAAGCAGTGGAAAGTGGGAGAAAAAATTGGTTGGTGTTTTCATTTAATGACAACATTTTTAACATCACAATAAAACCTTTGTATTGTCTGTTCCTTCAGAACCTTGTCAACCAACCCAACTGACAGTTTCAGGATCATGTGATAACAGCACAGTTCTCTTGAACTGGAATCCCAGCAGAGGTGCATTGAGTTACACAGTGCTTATCACAAGCAACCTAGGATATGTCGACTCGTTCCAGACATCTGAAACGATGCTAACGGTGGAGCTTCTCTGTGGACAGACCTACACCTTCACAACAGTGGGGGAAAATGATGTCTGTGACAGCATACCAAGCACTCCTGCCTATTTTACGACTGGTATGACCCAACACTCATAAAGGCTGTCATGAAAGGCTGAACTCACAAGTGACAAAATTGCCATAGAAAAGGCTTCTGACATTTATACCACATTTGAGCTGTGTCACTGGGTTGTGTATCAATCACTGCTTTTTTTTTATTATAGCCCCATGTGTGCCGTACCACATTGAGACCTTTGCAGAGTGCGAGGTTAACCTGGGCGCTGTAAGCTGGGCTGGCAGTGATGGCGCAGATATTTACACCGCTATTGCCAAAGGACAGGATGGCCACACGCACATTTGCATAACAAACACAACTTTCTGTATCTGGGAGGATCTGCATTGTGGGGAAATTTACGTTGTCCAGGTCGTTGCCAACGCACAAATCTGCAGCAGTAATCCCAGTAAAAGCACGATCATCAACATGGGTGAGTTGCTGATAAAAATTAAAGGTATAATTATATGAAGGACAACATTAAATGCAATTACTTTTTGGCTAATCGAGATTGCTTTTATTGTTTGTAGCTCCATGCATCCCTCAGAAACTGGTGTCCTCTTTCGACTGTAACATGAAAGTGGGTTCCCTCACCTGGGAAGCAAATGAAAATGCTCAGATGTACCTGGTGTCTGCAGAATCTATCAGTGGTCACCGTGTGGAACTCTCCACCAATAACACAAGTGCACAGTTCTCGGAGTTCAACTGTGGTCAGCCGTACTATCTGACTGTGCAAGTTGTGGGACAAGTATGTAGGAGCCCCCCCAGCAATGCTTCAGTACTGCAGTCAGGTTAGGACCTTCTTACATGCACCCAAATACACGGTGCTAAAAGAAGTATGCAACTCTTTTGCTTTCGAAAGGACGACAGTCTTGGCTATTGGCATAACAATGTTACACTTGTTGAATGACTTGGCTTATGTTATTCTGTCTTTTTCCAGAGCCCTGCACTCCCACATCCATCGTTGGCTTTAATGACTGCATCTCCAATATTGCTACGGTATCCTGGGAGCCAGCTGATGGTGCAGAATACTACACAGCAACAGTGCAAGGCCCAGATGGGCCTTTAGGAACATGCATGTCCTGGTCAGCGAGCTGCGGCATGCCCAAACTGTCCTGCGGCGAAACGTACAATGTTAGCGTGATTGCCTCCAGTCGCCAATGTAACTCAACACCCAGTGCGCTGAGCGCTATTAACACAGGTAATGCACGCAAACCAACCTCAACATAAATATTAGACACAAATACACAAACCTCAGCACAGGTATTGTACTCTAAAGCCTCTTTCACACAGAGATTCCGGATCATTTCTTTAAAAAAAAGTTCTGGAAACTGTTCTGGCATTGTGTGATTTTGTTCATGCACACTTTAAGAGCTTTCCCGTGTCTTGATCCCCGTATTGAACCTGGTAATGTTACTATGATTGAATCCGGGATCAATGGCTAATCGAGATTGCCCGTTTTGTGTATAGCTCCATGCATCCCTCAGAAACTGGTCCTCTTTCGACTGTTTCACCTGGGAAGCAAGTGAAAATGCTCAGATGTACCTGGTGTCTGCAGAATCCAGCAGTGGTTGCCATGTGGAACTGTCCACCAATAACACAATTCGGCACATAGCAGAAAATGTATCGGACCCATTTGAATTCTGCACAGAATGCTGTATTTTAAAGCGATATGGAGGAGATTAGGAGGAGAAACTGTTAGAGATTAGGAGGAAACTGCGGCTTTATTGAGCTCAACGGCTCTGGCCAAGCTTTGGTATAAACTAAACACTAATGACTATTTTAAAAAGGGGAAGGAACTGTTCGATATGTCAACACATTGAATAATGCTGCACGTCATTAAGGAACTTTAGCCTACTTATTAAACCCCCTTCAGTTAATATGCTTTTCAGTTGTGCTCCAAGTTGTGCTGTCAACAAATAAGGATTTTTCATATGCTCCTGGCTTTGGTGAATAAGGCTGACTCTCTCTCTCTTTTGCAGTGCCCTGTGTTCCTACAGGTGTGTCTGTGGTGCTGGACTGTGCCACTGCTGAGGCACATGTGTCTTGGAACGCGAGCATGGGGGCGCTGTACTACACTGCTTACGCCTGGAGCAGTACATTCAATTTCATATCCTGTGATAGTGCTGGGCCTGTTACACATTGCAGTCTTAGTGATCTCATCTGTGGAGATGATTACACTGTTCAGGTGATTGCTGTTGGAGATGAATGCTCCAGTTTGCCCAGTCAGACAGAACACTTCCCCACAGGTACAGTTATGTTTATCTAGTTTTGGTTTTGTTGTTCTAGTGGAAAGAAATCCATTCTGTCTTTTGATTTTTTTAAATATTATATTATTTCTCTCTTATGTGTAATGTTCTATTTTATTTCCTGTAGTTCCCTGTGCTCCAGAAATTACTGCTACACACCTGGACTGCTACACTGACTCTGTAAGGGTGCAGTGGACTCCCATCAATGGGTCTATTTCCTACACTGCTAATGCCAAGACACCTGGAGGGCTGATCTCCACCTGCTCCAGCAGCTCCACTAACTGTGAACTGAGGGGACTAGCTTGTGGACAAACATACAATGTTACCATGGTATCATATGATGGACATTGCCACAGCCAACCTGGCACAGCCATGGCAGTTGCATCTGGTATGAAAGAGGAAATGAATTAAAATGCAACGCATACACTACCAGTCAAAAGTTTGGAAACTGTACTATTTTGATTGTTTTTGAAAGAAGTCTCTTCTGCTCACCAGGGCTGCATTTATGTTATTAAAAATACAAAAAAAGCTGTAATATTGTGAAATATTATTTAAATGTAGAATAACTGTTTTCTATTTGAATATATTTAAATATGTAATTTATTCCTGTGATCAAAGCTGAATTTTGAGCATCACTACTCCAGTCTTCAGTGTCACATGATCCTTCAGAAATCATTCTAATATGATGATTTGCTGCTCAAGAAACATTTATGATTATTATCAATGTTGAAAGCAGTTGTGTAAAACATTTTTTTTTAGGATTCTTTGATGAATAGAAAGTTCAAAAGAACAGTATTTATCTGAAATAGAAAGCTTTTGTAACATTGTACTACCGTTCAAAAGTTTTGGGTCGGTAAGAATTTTTTTTTTTTTTTTTTTGGGAAAGAACTTAAAGAAATTAATACATTTATTCATCAAGGATACATTAAATTGATCAAGTGACAGTATAGACATTTATAATGTTGCAAAAGCTTTATATTTCAGATAAATGCTGTTCTTTTGAACTTTCTATTCATTAAATAATCCTGAAAAAAAATTGTACATTGTTTTCAACATTGATAATAATCATAAATGTTTCTTGAGCAGCAAATCATCATATTAGAATGATTTCTGAAGGATCATGTGACTAAAGACTGGAGTAACGATGCTGAAAATTCAGCTTTGAATCACAGAAATAAATTGCATTTTAAAATACATTCAAATAGAAAAAAGTTATTTTAAATTGTAAAAATATTTCACAATAATACTGCTTTTGCTGTATTTTGGATCAAATAAATGCAGCCTTGGTGAGATTAAGAGACTACTTAATAGACTTCAAAATAGTACAGTTTACAAACTTTTGACTGGTAGTGTACATGTAGCAAAGTAGTAATCATTTTTCAAGAGTCATTCTCAGGGATATCCATAGGACTGACTACTAATATAATTAACAGGACACCAAACTTTATTTCATTATTTTTTAAATAATTAAAAAACATTTCTTTTAACCCTTAAACATTTACCTCGGGTCTTTAGTGACCCGGGACGTCATTCAAAGTCATTTAAAAGTTAGACATCCACCTTCTTAGTATCCCTCAATCAATTAATTATAAACAATATACCAAGAAAAAAAATTACATTATGAAAGAATGCCTTCTTTTCCCATTCATTTTTTGTAAAAATTGTATAGGGTCGCTAACGACCCAAGGTGTGTAACAGTTCAAGTATATTTTTTCTGCTCAACAATAATTTAATCTTTGAATAGGTGCAATTCACCTTTATTCCACAAGGTGGCAATATCTGATACACAATGATGAAGTGACGTTTCACTCATAGTTACCGCAGGCAGAAAACAAAAGAATAGGAAGAATCATCAGCAAAACTTGAAATGGCTCTGATTTACTGCAGAGCAAGAACTGAACGCAATCAGATATTACTGTCACTTGATGGTGGATCTGGTGAAGAAGCTGTCAGAGATCAAAATATTGATCTTGAAGATGTTGAAAATGATAGTTTTGAGAATATGTTTGAGATGGTGAATATGAGGCAGATGCTGAATGTACTGGGAAATGAGCTCTGACGAGGACAGAGATGATGGTATAAAACATCTGCTCAAACTGAACCCTTCCAAGCTCCAAAAGATAACAAAATATGCTTTAATTTATTCTTCTGTAATTGTTACTCTAATATCAGGAGAGTTTTATATTGTTGGGACAGGTAGAGATCCGTCTGTTAGATACAGATCTGGGTCACTAAAGACCCAAATATGTAATAATGATTGGCGAAACATTCATGCTAGGGGTTAAATTCTTCAACTGTTCTTTTTTAACTTAACATTTTCTTGAAAGTTTAGCTGTGACCTAATGAAATGCAAATTTCTGTAGTTTTGGGACATTGCTTTTCACTTATCTCTTTCTGACTTTTTGCTCTCTCTCTCTCTCTCTCTCTCTCTCTCTCTCTCTCTCTCTCATATGAACAGTACCCTGTCCACCTCAGCAAGTGGAGTCAAATTTGCTCTGCTCTTCAAACTCTGCCCGTGTGCAGTGGAATCCTGGTACGGGGGCAGAATCATATGAGGTTCATGCCATTAGTACAGGTGGCCAGATGACAGGATGCGACACCACAAATACTTCCTGTGTTGTGCCTAACCTTGTATGCGGTTCCATGTACAACATCAGTGTGCTTGCCATTGGCCACCACTGTAATGTGTCCAAGAGTGCGATCACAACACTGCATTCAGGTAAGTGATCTCTAACAAAGCACACAATACAGTTGAACTTTTTCCTTATGAGAATGACCCCAATTTCAATTCCCATTTTGTCCCCAGTGCCATGCATTCCCAACCAGATTCAGGCAAACCTGAGCTGTCAATCTGGTGTGGTTGATGTATCCTGGAAGCCTAGCCAAGGAGCTTTCTCTTACACCGCTGTCGCTCAGGGCAGCGGGGGCTTTGCGTCATCATGCAACAGCACCAGCACCACATGTGAGTTCACTAATCTACTGTGTGGACTCACATACAGCATCAGCGTGACTGCCTCCGACCACACGTGTACCAGCGCACAGAGTCATAGATTAGACCTGGACACAGGTAAGACGATTGTACACACATAATTCACAGTTATTTAGAACTAAATGTTTCTTGTCCGTTCCTATCATTATATTTATAATCTTCTTCTTTGCAATTGAACAGTTCCATGTAAGCCACAGGGAATCGTCACTCAAATGGAGTGTGGCAGCCACACGGGTGTAGTGTCATGGGAACAAGGAGAGCACGTTGCCTCCTACCTGGTCTATGCATCCAGTCCAGATGGGCACCAAACACATTGTAGCAGTCCCACCTCCAGCTGCAAATTTGACAGCCTGCACTGTGGCCAAGCCTATAACCTCACAATCACTGCCCAGGACAGCCACTGCGACAGCCAAAATGCCTACTCAACATTACACTCAGGTTAGGAATTTTCCCATAATACACTACTCTTTCATCAACATGCAATCACACAAATGGGAATGAAGTGAGTGAATTGAGACACTGAGTGCATCGGAAGGGCTGACGCTTTTGCATAGTTTGTGCTTGCCATTAAATAATCCTTTGAAATTTAGCAAACTCTTGAACTCTGTCATGGAAACTAGCATGTATAAACATTAATTAAACTATTTAAAAATTAATTTATACCTGTATGATACTACGCTGTACCCACATTGTACAAACGGTTTGGAAAATGGATTGATGGAGGATTGAACTTCTGGTCAGAGGTGGGAATTCATCCGGCACGACCCTCACAGTGCATTATGGGTCTTCTCTAGCAGTTGAGCGTACATCGGTTGTACACTTGTTATTGCAGTGCATTGTGGGATTGAATGAGTGTACTCGATAATGCCCACTATGGTTTTGGACACCACTACAAATTGCAGTCCCCTCAAATAGTGCCCTATTTAAGGATATAGGGGGCGATTTTGAACACAGCCTAGCTTTTATGATGTAATCGGCTGATGTCAGATGTCTGTCTTTGTTGACAAACCCAAATCAACCTCACTATGCATTAATGCCTCATCTTCCTCCTCTTCCTTAGTTCCATGTACACCTTCTAACGTGCAAGCATCTCTCGTTTGCCTGTCTAACTCTGCGGCTGTGATGTGGCAAAGTGCCAGTGGGGCGCTGTCCTACCAGGCTGAGGGCATCACTGTAGATGGCACCCATATGGCCTACTGCAACAGCAGCGTGACTCATTGTAACCTGGAGCATCTGCTCTGCGGACAGACATATAATGTGTCTGTGATGTCCATGAACCATGCATGCAGTAGCGAAGAGAGTTTGTTCACACAAGTGCATACTGGTAAGTCGCACACTCAGAATGTTAAAACACACACTTTATGTTGAAGGTGATGTGTGTGTGTGTGTGTGTGTGTGTTTTATAAGTAAGCCATTTGAAGGTTGACTTTTTGAAGAGTGCCCTGTTGCTGGAGAGCTACAATCCTGCAGAGTTTAGCGCCAACCTCAATCAAACACACCTGAACCAGCTAATAGTTGTGTTTGGGGTTACTTGGACATTACAGGCAGGTGTGTCGGAGCAGGGTTGGGACTGAATTCTGCAGGAAGGTCCCTCTCCAGGAGCAGGGTTTGAAACTCCTAGTGTAAACATTGTGGAACTTTCAAAGCAGCCACTTCAGACCACTTTAGCAACCCCATAGTAACATCCACTTAGCAATGCATCCTGGCAGCCACCATTGAGAACAGCTGTATGAAAAGTGCCTTTCTTTTTTAGCGCCCTGTCCTCCTCACGCCGTTGATGTGCGGGTAAACTGCTCTGCTGGCTTCATGACTGTCACATGGGCAGCCAATCCAGATGCAGAATCTTTCCATGTGAGAGCAGCGACCAGTGGAGGAGCTTTCCTGTCATGTGATTCCACTAGCACCAGCTGTTCAATCACTGGCTTGTCATGTGGACAGTCATATTCTATCACTGTGACATCTGTCAGGGGTGGCTGTGAGAGCCAGCCCAGCACTGCTGTCAATGTTACTTCAGGTAACTTTCACAACAACACAAAATTACCACAAAACCACAGAGGATAGGATGCAGATATTAGTGATGCGCGGTTATATCCACGGACACTGCGGATAATCCACAGGTCAGGCAGGCCAAATAATAAAAAATAACTTTCTGAATTAATTGCGGGTGGATGATGGAGATATTAACGTAATTTGGCACTAATTTGCAGACTCTCATTAAGCTACGCAGTTGCGGGGTCACTTGTTTAAGCATCAATGGAGGCTAAATAGATCCTAGAGATATTTCAAAAAGGAGAATTAAAAACAAAAGGAAGGAACGTTGAAGTCTGTGTGTGACTCAAGCATGATCAATTGCAAGATATTGTCACAAATATAGAGGGATTATATCAACACAATTAGTGTTTATGACGTAAATGTTAGCAATAAAATTGTAAACGATCATTATACGACATGAAGGAAGTATTACATAGGTGCCTTTTTAAAAGGTGACCAAATTTCTGTCTAAATCATTAACTATCGTTAATTATTCAGTCAGAAGCTAGGTCAACTTTTAAAAGCAACCTATTTATTACTTATCTTCCTTTGAAACCAAATAACTGTGATTGCTTGTTGCATCGCTGCATCAATAGGAAGAGAATTACAATAATATGAATGTTCCAAGTACCCAACCAAAGGGAACACTGATCACCATAATGGGACAAAATGGCACTCAGACCAATCAATTAATCTTAACTTGGGTTCCCTTTCAGTCGGTCACGTTCGACGTACGTCGGACGTCACCGACGAATTGGGATCACTTCTGGGAGCCCCTATCAGCTTCGAGTGTATAGAGAACGGGCCAATGGCCATTGGCGTGCGAGATTTGCATCTCGCGCTCCGCCCCGCATCGCGGGTATAAAGCGGAAGCGGATGCAGCGCACATTTGTCATTCACTTCGGAGCCAAACAAGCTCATGAAAGACTTGAAAAGGCTGTTCAGCAGGAGAGAGAGAGAGAGCGAGAGAAGAGGCTTTTGTGCTGGGGAGAAGGCACGTGCAGTGACAACCGCGAGCTCACCGAAATCGGTGAAACAAACTGCTGTTTTTACAGCATCCCGGTTGGTTCGGTGGGGGCGTTCCACGGTGAGTGCAAACACAGGCTGCACTATCCCCTGTGTTTGCCGCGGTTGTTCCTGGGTGCTTCAGCACGTTAAGAGCTTCTTCTAAAAGAGCAACACGGGTGTGAAATTGCGTCTTTTTCAAGATGTCATTCCACCCGTGCGTTTCTGGATGCGGTCGTTCCCTGTCACCAGCTGACGGTCACAATCGCTGCCTGACATGTCTGGGTATTCAACATGCTGAGGCAGCGTTTGTGGATAGTTCGTGTTCCCATTGCGGGAACATGACTATCTCGGCGCTAAGGTCGAGACTCGCCTACCTTCGGGAGGGTGGAGTCCCCTTACCTATGCCCCGATCTAGTGCTATCCCTGCCCAGCAGGATAGACCTACTTCGGCGAATAGCCAGGGTGACCTGAGGATCACGTTTAGGGCACACCCGCCGAGCCAGCCTCCGTGGGCCCCTAAACCCTCTGTAGTGCCGCAGCCGGTTGAGCTTTCGGAGGAAGTCGCTGGCCCCTCTCGAGGTGGTCCAACGGTGACCTTTGGAGCTCCAGCAGAGGATAGGATGTCGATCGCTGCATCGGAGGGGGAGTTTCAGTCCTCGGGGGATGAAGACCCGGCTGCGTTGCCTCCCTCTGGGAGAGTGGCGTTGTCCGAGACGGACCCCGAGCTGACGGCTATGCTTTCCCGGGCCGCCGAAAAGGTCGGGCTCGTGTGGAACCCTCCACCGTGTCCCGAGCCTTCTAGGCTGGATGATTGGTTTCTCGGGGCGGCTCGCGCTGGTTCTCAGCGTCCCGCCCCGGTGCCCTTCTTCCCGGAAGTGCATGAGGAGCTCACGAGGTCGTGGACGGCACCTTTTTCTGCCAGAAACCGGCCGAGTGGCTCCTCCCTCCTCACTACTCTCGACGGCGGGCCAGCCAAGGGGTACGTGGGGATCCCGCCGGTGGAACGGGCGGTCGCGATGCAACTGTGTCCGGCGTCCGCTTCCACCTGGCGCGGAGACCCACGCCACCCATCCAAGGCCTGTAAGTTCTCCTCCAGTCTAACTGGGAAGGCTTACAAGGCTTGTGGACAGGCTGCGTCCGCCTTGCATGCCATGGCGTTGCTCCAGGTGCACCAGGCCCAGGCACTCATGGACATGCACGAGGGTAGACCTGACCCAGAGCTCCTCCGGGAGCTCCGGACGGCGACGGACCTCGCCCTCCGGGCGACGAAAGTCACCGCCCGTTCCATTGGTCAGGCGATGTCCACTCTTGTGGTCCAGGAGCGACATCTCTGGCTCAACCTGGCCGATATGAGGGAGACTGATAAGTATCGGTTCCTGGACTCCCCCATTTCCCAGGTTGGGCTGTTCGGCGACGCGGTCGAGAGCTTTGCCCAGCAGTTCTCGACTGTCCAGAAGCAGACGGAGGCCATCAAACACATCCTGCCCCGGCGGTCAGCTGCTGCCCAGCCGCCGGCCGCAGCTCCTCCGCCTGCTCGTCGCCGAGGGCGGCCGCCCGCCGCCGCCCCCGCTCCCGCCCCAGCCCAGCAGCAGCCTCCACCAGGGCAACGGCGTGGAGCCGGCCGCGGGAAGGCCGTCCAGCCCGCTCAGGCCGCTGCCAAGCCAGGTGGCAAGCGTCGTCGTAAGAGACCCTGAGACGGGCCACCCAGAGATGGAGGAGACAGCTCTTCAGGAGGTGGTGACAGCACCGCTCCTTCTCCCGCTGGAGGGCCGGGAGAGAATTTTATGTTCTTGTTTGGTTTCTGTTCCGCCACTGGCCTTCGGGCCAGTGGTACCCAAAACTTCAAAAAAAGAGCTGTTTCTAAAATCTCTGGGTGCCAAGAGAGCGCGCTTGGCGGTGTACGACGCTCCCATGCCTTGTCACCCTCCGGTGCCTCTCTTATCGCCAGCAGGGGGTGCTGGCTGTGTCCAGGACGCACACAAGAGGCCTCCGCACACTCGTGCACCCCCTCAGCGGAAGCAGGTAAGTGTTGCATTGCGCACTCAGACCCCACTTCGGGCCGCGATGCCGTCCGAGTCGGGTCCCTGCACTCCGCTGCGCTGCCCCGCTGCGGGTACGTCTGTGGTGCCGTTGGTCCCGCTGGTTCGGTCGCTGGGAGCCTGGTTAGCGCTCCCCAGCCCGTCCCGCTGGCTCATCCGTACTATCAGACTCGGCTATGCGATTCAGTTCGCTCGGCGGCCCCCCAAGTTCAGGGGCGTTCACTTCACCTCCGTGTCGAAGGAGGACGCCCCCGTGCTACGGGCGGAGATCGCAGTCCTACTGGCGAAGGACGCGATAGAGCCGGTCCCTCCAGCCGATATGAAGACAGGCTTCTACAGCCCGTACTTCATTGTACCCAAGAAAGGCGGCGGGTTACGGCCAATCTTGGACCTGCGGTTCTTGAATCGGTCCCTTCACAGGCTGCCGTTCAGAATGCTAACGCAGAAACGCATCTTCAGGTGCATCCGTCCCCAAGATTGGTTTGCAGCGATCGACCTGAAGGACGCGTACTTTCATGTCTCGATTCTCCCCCGACACAGACCGTTCCTACGCTTTGCGTTCGAGGGACGGGCATATCAGTACAGAGTCCTACCCTTCGGGCTGTCCCTGTCGCCCCGCGTCTTCACGAAGGTCGCGGAGGCGGCCATTGCTCCCATGAGAGAGCGTGGTGTTCGCATTCTCAACTACCTCGACGACTGGCTGATTCTGGCTCAGTCGAAGGCACAGTTGTGCGAACACAGGGACATGGTGCTCAGTCACCTCAGCCTGTTGGGACTTCAGGTCAACTGGGAAAAGAGCAAACTCTGCCCCGTGCAGAGGATCTCTTTTCTCGGTATGGAGTTGGACTCGGTCAATCTGACAGCGCGACTCACAGAGCAGCGCGTCCAGTCGGTGTTGAACTGCTTGAATTCGTTCAAATGCAGGACAGCGGTACCACTGAAACATTTTCAGAGGCTCCTGGGGCATATGGCATCCGCAGCCGCAGTGACGCCGCTCGGATTGCTTCATATGAGGCCGCTTCAACACTGGCTACACGACCGAGTCCCGAGATGGGCGTGGCAGAGCGGCTCATTCCGTGTCTCAGTAACACCGAAGTGTCGCCAAACCTTCAGTCCGTGGTTGGACCCTTCGTTCCTACGGGCAGGAGTTCCCCTAGAACAAGTGTCCAGGCATGCTGTGGTCTCCACGGATGCCTCATCCACCGGCTGGGGGGCCACGTACAACGGGCTTGCAGTTTCGGGTCTGTGGACGGGGCCTCAACTGCAATGGCATATCAATTGCCTCGAGTTGTTAGCAGTTCGTCTTGCGCTGGGCCGCCTCAAAGGGCCGCTACGAGGCAAGCACGTTCTGGTCCGTACGGACAACACTGCGGCCGTTGCGTACATCAACAAACAGGGTGGTCTACGCTCCCGCCGCATGTCACAACTCGCCCGCCATCTCCTCCTCTGGAGTCAGAAGCATCTGAGGTCGCTTCGTGCCATTCATATCCCGGGCCTGCTCAATCGTGCAGCCGACGAGCTCTCACGACAGCAAGTGCTCCCAGGAGAGTGGAGACTCCATCCCCAGGTGGTCCAGCTGATCTGGAGTCGCTTCGGGACCGCACAGGTAGACCTGTTTGCCGCCCCGGACACGTCTCACTGCCAGTTGTTCTATTCCCTGACCGGGGGGACCCTCGGCTCGGATGCGCTGGCACACAGCTGGCCCCGGGGCCTACGCAAATATGCGTTTCCCCCAGTGAGCCTTCTTGCGCAGACACTGTGCAAGGTCAGGGAGGACGAGGAGCAGGTCTTGCTAGTTGCGCCATACTGGCCCAACCGGACCTGGTTCCCGGAACTAGTGCTCCTCGCGACAGCACCTCCTTGGCCCATTCCTCTGAGGAAGGACCTCCTGACTCAGAGACGGGGCACCTTGTGGCACCCGCGTCCGGACCTCTGGAAACTCCATGTCTGGTCCCTGGACGGGACGCGGAGGTTCTAGGTGGCCTACCACAGGCTGTCTACGCGTTGAAGTGGAACCTGTTCGTCGAGTGGTGTTCTTCTCGTCGAGAAGACCCCCGAAGATGTTCGATCGGCTCTGTGCTTTCCTTCCTGCAAGAAGGGTTGGAGCGAAGGCTGTCTCCCTCCACCCTCAAAGTGTATGTTGCCGCTATCGCCGCAAATCACAGCATGGTCGAAGGTAAGTCCCTAGGAAAGCACGATCTGGTCGTCAGGTTCCTGAGGGGGGCGAGGAGATTAAATCCGCCTCGCCCTCACTCTATACCCTCTTGGGACTTGCCCCTGGTGCTAACCGCATTACAGAGGGCTCCCTTTGAGCCTTTGCAGTCAGTAGAGTTAAAAATCCTGTCCTGGAAGACAGTACTCCTGACTGCATTGGCTTCCATCAAGAGGGTAGGGGACCTGCAGGCATTTTCGGTCGACGAATCGTGCCTGGAATTCGGGGCGGGTAACTCTCATGTAATCCTGAGACCCCGGCCCGGATATGTGCCCAAGGTTCCCACCACTCCCTTTCGGGACCAGGTGGTGAACCTGCAAGCGCTGCCTTCGGAGGAGGCAGACCCAGCCCTGGCTTTTCTCTGTCCCGTTCGCGCTCTGCGGACTTACGTGGACAGAACGCAAAGCTTCAGGACCTCAGAACAGCTCTTCATCTGTTACGGAGGCCAGCAGAAGGGAAAGGCTGTCTCCAAGCAGAGGATGGCTCACTGGATAGTGGATGCCATCGCCTTGGCGTATGAAACCCAAGGCGTGCCCTGCCCGCTTGGGTTGAGGGCCCACTCCACTAGGAGTGTGGCCTCTTCCTGGGCGCTGGCACACGGCGCCTCGCTGACAGATATATGTAGAGCTGCGGGCTGGGCGACACCTAACACGTTCGCTAGATTCTATAGCCTCCGTGTAGAGCCGGTTTCTTCCCGTGTGCTCGCTTCAAATAGCCAGTAACACCGAAGGGCCCGTTCTAGTGTCGGCTTGCTGCGCCATTCCCCTCCTCATGGACCGGATACGTGCGCTGATATGCTCCAGTCGAGTTCCCCAGCACGGCGAACCCTGTTGAGTCCTCCGCAACCCGTGGCAGTCAGACGTGGCGGAGCGTCCGACGCCAGGTCTAACACTCGTATGCATTGGTGGAACTTGTGTTAGGCTGGGTATCCATATGTTGTGACCCCTACGGCGGTCCCATATGTGTATTCTTCCACGGTACGGCTCCCTACGGCGAGCCCGTGTCTTTCCCTTGGCAGAGCTCGCTCTGCCGTCTCTGTGCGGTGTAGTCTCCCGCCTGCATTGGCCGGGGCCACCCCTGGGACTTCCGTATGTTGTACTGCCCACGGCCAGTCCATACATGTATATTCCACATGATACCTCCCTACGGGTAGGATGTGGCTTCCGCAGCGGCCCCCCGGGGCACGCTTTCCCAGCGTTATCCAATACTCTGCTGAGTGGGTCTTGCGGAACAGCAGCAGTGACTCTCCCTGCGTAGGTTCCCCGCCCCGAACAGACGGGGGTCTGAGGGGCTTTCGCTGGGCGCTGGAAGTGGTAGTAACTGTGGCGTTTTCCATAGGGATCCCAATTCGTCGGTGACGTCCGACGTACGTCGAACGTGACCGACTGAAAGGGAACGTCTCGGTTACGTATGTAACCCTCGTTCCCTGAAGGAGGGAACGGAGACGTACGTCCCGTCGCCACAGTTGCTGTACCATCACTGCAGCGGCCGAGTCACTAGTTCGGCTCCTCAGTGAAAAACAAATGTGCGCTGCATCCGCTTCCGCTTTATACCCGCGATGCGGGGCGGAGCGCGAGATGCAAATCTCGCACGCCAATGGCCATTGGCCCGTTCTCTATACACTCGAAGCTGATAGGGGCTCCCAGAAGTGATCCCAATTCGTCGGTGACGTCCGACGTACGTCTCCGTTCCCTCCTTCAGGGAACGAGGGTTACATACGTAACCGAGACGTTTTCTGAGTAAACAAGGTATAGTATGTGAATAGTACAGATTACTAGATTTTTACAATTAAGTTAAGACATTAAGTAAAGTTAACTAAAAAGTGTTATGTACGGCTGTATGTACAACAATAAACTGATAAATTAGCCTATATCCAGCCTTTGCTTGGGCTGGACATATTTAATTTCTTGTGTGTGTGTTCAGAAAGTTACAGTGACGGAAACAGTGACATTCCAATTTAAGTTTGAAGGGAGTAAATCCTGTGTTTTTTACTTTACTTTTACTTTAAATAAATGTTTATTTAAAAGCAGCCTACTTCAGTCTATTAGGCCTATGTTACCATATAATCACTCTTAACACTCAGAATTAGAACAATCGCAATGTGACGATCAGGTGATAAATCAGAGAAAATCATAGGTTTGGGTGGATGGCGGGTGGATGATTTATTTTTAACAGCGGATTCGGGTGACATTAGTGCTGATCTGCACATCTCTAGCAGATATATAATTATATATATTAAACAATTTAATGAAAGCACACAGTAGACACAATTATCAGCTGATGTTGCGAGGCCAAATACCAACTGATTAATTCCTCCTTACATGTATATGTATTTACGGAGCCCCTACAGGGACATGGTGGGATGAGATCAGAGGAAAAAATATACAGTATGTCAATGCATTTGTGTTCTCTCGCAAAAGTTTCTCAGGGGAACGCAAAACTTTTGTGAGGGGACGCAATAGCATATCTTTTTCCACCACCATGTCCCTACAGGGGCTCCGTATGTATTGTACCATATATACTATATTGTCACAGACAGACATTTTTACTGCCAAGGATGTCTTTGTGGAAATGCTGATCCTAGCTAACGGATTGTATTTGGGTGTTTTTAGCTCCTTGTGTTCCGCAAGGAGAGGTAGGAATCCTGGACTGCGTTACCAACTCAGCCTGGGTGACGTGGTTACAAGCAATGGGCGCAGAGTCTTACTCTGTACTGGCAGTGGAAAGGGGCGGCGCTAACTCCAGCTGCTCAGCTACAGTTCTGCACTGCAATGTTCCCGACCTGCTGTGTGGAGCCACGTACACCTTCCACATCACTGCTGTGAATTCATTCTGCAGCAGCGCACCTGGCAATGCCTTCCAGATTCAGACAGGTGCAAACACAGTCAAACATCCTAGTCTGTAAACTCCCAGAGCTTTCAAGCTACATCCACCAACTGTTCAAGTTTGTGTTGTGTCTATCATTCGATGATCTCTGTCATTTCTGTCTGCAGCTCCATGTGCCCTCGCCTCCATCACTGCACATACGGACTGTTACAGCAGCCATATAACAGTTAGCTGGCAGGTGAATGAAGGATCCTCCTTCTATGTGGCCACAGCTGAAGGTCATGACCAAAGCATTTTGGTGTGCAACAGCACAAGCACGTCCTGTGACCTTGTCGGAGCGAAGTGTGGGATGCAGTACACCATTATAATCTCTGCGTCCTCCGACAAATGCAGCAGCTTGCGGAGTCCTCCTATTAAGATGAACACAGGTACACAACTTGTCGCATGAAAACGCATTGCATATGTGTGAGATTTGAGAGCTACATAAAATCTGCATAATTCACACCCACTTCCTCTCTATTTAATTCTCTTACAGCACCGTGTGTTCCTCAGAATGTAACAATGAATCCAGTGTGTGACTCAAACGGCATGATGGCATCGTGGTCGCCCTCTCTGGTTGCCGAGTCATACTCGCTCACGGCCAGCGGTAAAGACGGAGATGTGCGAACCTGCAGAAGCACCACGAACAACTGCACCCTGCATCACTTGCACTGTGGACAGATTTACGACGTTAGCATAACTGCTTCGGCTGGAAATTGCACCAGCTTGGCTAGTCAGCAGGTCACCTTCCATACTGGTGAGTCCACACGTTGGCTTTAAATGAAAAGCATTCAATTTTGGCGTGAAATCTGTGACATGCTGTATTCCTTCTGGTCTACATAGTGCCCTGTGAGCCACAGAACATGAGTGTAGAAGTGCAGTGTGACACCAGGACTGCCACACTCTCCTGGGTGGAGAGCCAAGGTTCGCTGAAGTACTCCACATGGGCTCAAACCATGGATGGGAGCACACTTCACTGCGACACCACAGGCACTTCATGCAGCATCAGTGGACTGACTTGTGGGTCATTGTACAACTTCACTGCACAGGCTTCAGATGGAACCTGTAACAGCTCCATCACTGTGCCAATCCAGAGGGGAGCAGGTATACAACCAGATATGTCTGAGAATTAGGGGTGGGCGATCTGACAATTATATATCGCGATCGATCTTGAAGACGTCCATGATCTACTTTTCAAGCGACTCGTAGAGATCGGGATCTTTTATGTCCTCGTAATAACGTTAAAACACAGCGATGGCTGTGCTGACTGGGCAAATTATATCTTGTGTCTCTATCATGGGTCTTTCATGCATGTTGAGTTTCGGTTTCAAATTTTGGCTTCCAGCGATTATGAAAACGTGATAATCAAGATAAAATTATCATTGTGCCGCATGCCGTTGCTTTCTTGTAAAGCGGTGTGCTTTCGCCCAAAAAAAAAAAAACCTAAAGTTCATGTCCAAATCAATCAAATCGTGTAATGTGACTGTCGTAAAATGCAGTCTACTGCGGGACATGCTTTATTTTAAGAGAGTTATTAAAAGCGCATGAAACTGCGAAAGAGACTCACGCGTCTCTGTGTGAGCGCTGAGAGACGGAGGAACACGGACGGGCAAAGTATACTGCAAAAAATGCTTTTCTTACTTAGTATTTTTGTCTTGTTTCCAGTCCAAATATCAAAAAATTCTTAAATCAAGATGCATTTACTAGATAGGTAAAATGACATAAGATATTTTTTCTTGTTTTGTGAGTTTTTGAGTGAGTTTTTGCTTAAAACAAGCTAAATTATCTGCCAATGGGGTAAGAAAAATAATCTTGTTTCTGTTTGGGACAGAAACAAGAAACAAGATTTCAAACAGAAACAGGATTATTTTTCTTACCCCATTGGCAGATAATTTTGCTCGTTTTAAGGTTTTTTTGTTTTTTACTTCATTTAGATTTTTTTCCCCCAGAAAACAAGAAAAAATATCTTATGTCTTAGATATTTAGACTGGAAACAAGACAAAAATACTAAATAAGAAAAGCATTTTTTGCAGTGGGTTTCAGGCGCGCGTGGTCAAATATACACAAAAGCACAGTCAATTGTGTCTTAAGTGAATAAACAGTTGGGAAAGAAATCGGATGTGTGTCATTAATGTTAAACAAAAGACAAAGACAAAATCACTCACTGCTCTTGACTGAATAACTTCAGTAGTTTTAATAAGAATCAATGTATATTTAATTAATACAATGAAGACTATGCAGTTTTTTAAAGTTTAATAACTTTTTTGACAACTGATTGTTTAATGCAATAGGCCAATAGGCTTTTTCCAGGCTGGATATTCTCGATAGTACATCTAAAATTGGGAAGATTGCGATTCAGATCATGGATCGTGATTGTTTGTTATAAGATCATGATATGAAATTTTTGGGAAGATCGCCCACCCCCTACTGAGAATGTTAAGGTTCTATTTATCTAAAGACTATACAATATAAAACAAAAACCTGTTATGTGTTTTAGTATGATATTCAAATTACTACAACTGGATTTTTTTATTTGAATTTTTTTTTTATAATTCACATATTTCAAAGTAGCGATAATTGGTGTAATCTGTGTATAGAATTTATATAATATATACTTTTCTAACATTAATTTTGTTGCATGCTTTTGTCATTTTTTTCAGTTTTAGTCATTTTAGTACTTCAAGTTAAATTGACAACATTTCTAGTTTTAGTTTTTCATCTAATATTTATATGTCAGCTTTATTTTAATTTAATAGTTTTACTTTTAGTCAACAATAACAACACTGTTATTAACTGACCCTCTGTTGTACTCTCCTGCAGTCCCATGTCCTCCTGGCTCCGTGAGGGTGAGAACCCATCTGATGGGCAGTGACACTCTAATCAGGGTCTACTGGAGTTTTGTGGACTGTTCTAAAATCACGCACCTGGTGCAAGTGACCGGCCATATCCAAGACAACCCAGAGTCCAGTATGAACATGTCATCCTATTGGACAAACGGCAGCTACTTTGAATTACCTGTGCCTTGTAGCACCCCTTACAATGTGACAGTCCTTGCACAAAACCCAGCTGGGATCAGCAAACTATCCCAGGCGGTTACTAATGTCACAGGTACCAGACGACAAGTCAAATTTTTTCTATATTTGTTAAAAAAAAGTTTAAACACATCTAAAAATCTAAGGCAGACGGATTTCAGAAGAATGATACAGTGTCAAGCCAAGATACTAAAGACAGTGTTTCTGAAACATCTAGATATACTAAATATAAAAACAGACCTTCACTGTCAAAGAACATGCAGCATTTCAAGATAACTACTTGTAGAGAATATTCTCTTACCTGATCTATTACTCTGTTTTCTCCTTCAGTGCCCTGTCCGCCGATGAACGTCACCTTCACGGGTGATAATTCCTCCGCCACAGTGGCCTGGATGTCATCAGTTGTTACCACAGGATACAGGGTTTACCAGTTGCGCTCTGACGGCCGGGAGCTTGTCTGTGCCACCTCAAGCCTCAGCTGTCAGGTCTCTGGCCTGCTGGCCTCTAATGTTGCTGTGACCGCCTGGAACATTGCCGGAGAGAGTCTTGCCTCTAGAGTTACTGGTAAGAAGAAAGAAGGACATGTGGTTCATAACTAAGTCTAGACATAATCATACTTTTTTGTGCTTTTTTGCACTGATTTTGGATGATTCAGATTTTTTCATATACTCAGTTATTTGGTTAAGAAACCCCTAACAGTGTTACATAATGAGCTTGAAGTTGCACTGACAATGTATTTATTTATGTAAGGGATAATCCACGGCTAGCTGTGCTTTGAACTATTTTAATGCACGTCGTGGAGGCAAAGAACCGCCCGACATGAAGCGGAGTAGTGTTGTCACGATACCAAAATTATGACTTAGATACAATACCAGACTAAAATACCTCGATACCGATAGTGAATCCATACCACAGCAAAAAACAGTAAAAGTAATTGAATAATATGATAGAACTTTCTATTCATTGTTTTATAAAAAAAAAAATTAAAACTAAAATCTCACTTGGCCAGCATGTTTCTGCCCTGCTTTTTGACCATTCCCTCCTCTTATTGCAGTAATAATTACATGCCAGTGTGAACATCCTTACAGAGATGTTTGCAATAATCACATTATCAATCATGTTAACATTCCACTATTCTGAACAGGTTGGGATGACCAACATCTTATTTCATGATACGAGTAATTTAAAAATTTTTTAATGTAATTTTATAATTACAATATAGATATTTAATGTTAATCTTATCTTTGTTTTTAAAAATAAGCAAAATGCAAATTACAAACAATATGGCAAAAACAGTGCTTTATTTTTCAGCTACAGTAGCAAGTCAAGAAAGAAATTAAATAATCAAATATTTAAAAAACTCTATAAATTAACTATACACTAATTCTTAATAAATATATTAAAGTTATTCAGCCAAGCATGGGGTGGTTTTCTATTTTTCTTTTGTTGTTTGATTAACATTAGTCACACAGACTATTAGGTCCGGTTTAAGACCTGCACGGATCCAATTCATTGGACGTTGGAACACATCCGATTTCTTCGTTTTTACGTTCACTAAAGACATACCCGACAGTGTTTACCTGAATACTCGCCAGGACATGCATTTTTACATATTTTTGACCATTCAAAAGCAATAATCCGCGAAAGACAACTGAATCGCGATCGCTTTTTTCTTAAAGGCGTGTGCGCGTGCTTCAGGTCAGAGTCCGGAAGCGCGAGCACGTCCCGCACCGCGCTTTATTTAATCATGGGCGCATGTTTCTGTTGCTTTCTTTGTCATGCGCTGCGCGTATATATTTGACTGTTCTGCTTCCAATGTTTAGTAAACAGTGGAAGCAGAGCTCTGTACTCACGTCCTGACTCCTGCTGTCACACATCGACGCAAATTAAGAAATACTGCTCTTATTAGAGTGCTGTCCTTCTTAAAGTACCGGTACTAATAAAATTTAACATCGTACCGTTTTGAATAGCAGGGTATCGCGATACTTTTCTAGTACCGGTATATCGTGCAAACACTAAAGCGGAGTGCATTCAAATAGTTTAATGTACAGCTAGCCGTTGATTATTTTGTTTATACCACGGTCATTTGCCAGCATTGACAAGTTAAAGCTGTTATTGATGTTTGCAGCACAATATTTGACCGTAGAGTTAAAAAAGGCTGATATTTTCGTCAGTTACGGTTCGTTAGATCTAGCATTCTGCCCGATTTAAATCAGACACAGAGATAAAGTAGTGCGTAAGATTACATTTATTTGAATTAATTATCGATCGAGAGAGAGATGTGTGTGACTTAGCCTACCTCTCTCTACAAACAATGAAGCTGTGAGTTTGATTACTTCAAAACCAGCTATGTTGCTGAGAAGTATTCAGTAGTAATCGATTCAGTAGCGAAGCTATTTTATTACTAAAAGTCGTGGGGCAGTGTTGTCAACAAGTTTCTGTGCTCCTGTGTGTCCATGTTTCTGTGTGTGCGTAGCACGATCTCTGTGTGCGACTCGTGACGTGTGTGTGCACGCTCCATTTTCAAAACAGCGCATTGATGTAGAATATGATTAAACTGACTTGGGACTACCTGTGCATTAAACGGGTTTATACTACGGGGCTGTTGAATGCTTATCTGATTGGTTGAGGAACGTTTAAGGTGTGCAATTATTTTCAGGGAAACGCACGGCTAAAGTAGTTCAAGGCAGGTCTTGACCACATTATATGTCCATATCACTTCGCCCAATTATTTCAATTATTTCAAAGGTCCTTACAGCCGACAACAGCAAAAGAACCAAAACTACAACGACACGTATTGATCTAGCAAATAAATTTAGTAAAAAAAATAGGTTAAAAACGTCAAAATTTCCATGGTTTTGCCACAAAATTACGTTTTTATTATGTATGAAAAGCACATACTCTCTTTCTCCCACTCAAACGCACACACATACAGTACGGACACACACTCGCACAGAAACGTGTTGTCAACGCGACTGACGATTTTATCAGTAAAATAGTTTAACAACTTAAAAGCTACATGACATTTCTCACTAGCGAGGTAATAACGGCGCTGTTCTTGAAGCAGATAAACTTACAGTTTCGCTATTAGTAAAGACGCTGCTGCCAAACACTTTTGAGAGATGTAGACTCGGGTAATTCACACACACTTAGGGCCAGATTTACTAAACAGGGCAAATTAGCGTGAGAGCGCAATTCCATAAATGCGCAGATGGGAGTGGACAGTTCTGCATGTGATCTACAGACGCAGGCGGATCATTTCCATAATGACCAACACAATCTACCCGTTAGCGTCTGGTTTAAGACGCGCTTTTTTGGGGCGGTAAATAATGGCACAAACACCAGTAAATTGACGAGCTCAAACCTTAGTAAAATCACCTTATATGATTCATTTAAATACTTTCCTCCCATAAATTTTGCGCCTGAAAGGGAAACTCCTACAAATGCATATGCAATAAGGTCAGCCACAAAAATAACTCTGTCCACTCCTTTTCAGCGCTAATTTATCACTGCGTGTCTTTAGTAAATCCTGACAGTAGTTTTTTAACGCCAAAAGAGGGTTTGCGCTGGAGCAAGCTGTTAGTAAATCTGGCCCGTTATCTCTCTCTCTCTCTCTCTCTCTCTCTCTCTCTCTCTCTCTAATAACTGTATTAATAACTGCATTAGTCTGCTATCAGCTGCTCAAGCCTCCATTACTAGCTCTAAAATGACGTTTTGGAATTAGCAACGGAGGCGTGGCATGAGATGCATGAGAAATTAGTCCTGCACACAAGAGCGTTTTAAGGACAAAAACCTGAACAATGTCTTAAGGTGTGGTAACCGTAGTATAAGTGGAATAATTGACTCCGTTCCACTGAATTATTAAAAAATATGCACATCTGAGGTGTAACGGCCACAGAGCAACCACCTTGGGTGAGCATTATTTTCTAATAATTCATTGGACCGGAGTTAATTATTCCTTACTTATTGCCATCTTTGGCGCCTTAAGATAGCCAGAGGCCCCTGGGCTACAGCATTACGGTAGGCCCCCCTACCCCAGATTAAAATAAAAGTTTTAGCTTCCTGCTATATTCGAAATTTATCTTGTCGGTACACCAGTTAATACAACACTGTGTATGCTGCGTAAAAATATGGGTCAAATATAAGTCAATATGCAAATTCATTATTTGCCAGTAGGTGGCGCTTGTGGAACAGAAAAATTACAGAGGTTACATAAACAAAGCAGCACTGCGCTTATAAACATTACGTTATTATAGGCATTATACAGAGGTAATATGAAAAGAAAATGCCATCAAAACATTCCTGGCCGAAGTGCAACTTTACAGGAAAGCTACCGCTCCATGATATTAAACACCATAAATTTAAATATTTATTATTCATCAGCAGTAGATCAAGGTAATCACTTGGCATAAATGTGGGCTAGTTTGTGATTAATTCACCCCCTAATTCATCTAAAAGAGCGAGCACGTAGAACACACAACAGCACTGCATTTTTACTTTGAAACATGCAGTGCTTGTTTAATAATCAAATCATAGCCTTTTAAAGTTTAATTATCACATTTAAGCAATATTGTGAGACTAAAGCAGCATCGATGTAACACAGTTAACACACATAACCTTCAGATAACACAGATTATATCCATGTGCAAATTGAGTATTCAGACAGACCATGGTGTAATTATTTTTAATGAACAGAGAAAAATTAACTACACTGTAAAAATAAATCATTAAAAAACGGTCAAATGACTGGCAGCAGCGGCTGCCAAACAAAAACCATAAAATTAAAGTAAAATATCTCAAATTAAACAAGGAAAAAATTGTAAAATAACAGTGTTCTCTCTAAAACTTTTAATGTAAATTTCTGTAAAATTATTGTTTTTGCACTTTATTTGAATTAAGATATTTTACTTTAATTTTATGTTTTTTGTTTGGCAGCCGTGGCTGCCAGTCATTTGACCGTTTTTTTTTTTACGATTTTATTTTTTACAGTGTAAATATAAAACTAATAAGATTTACTTTAAAATTACAAAGAATAATGTTAAATTGTTAGTATGGACACAAATCTTTAATATAATGAGCTACATATTTAATTACAGATTATTTCTCTAATTTTACATTTGTATGTAATTTAAGAAAACTGAGAACTACTGTAATTTGTCATTAATGATATAATCCTTAAAATAATGGTCAAGCTGTTAATTTTACAGATATTGTTTGTAATTTTACATGAATTTGTAATATATGAAAACAGAAAAAATACTGTATAAATAATATTTTCTTGTAAAAACATGAGAATTACTGTAATTTGTCATTAATGGTATAATCCTTAAAATAACAGTCAAGTTGTTAATTTACAGTTATTGTTTGTAATTTTACATAGTTTTAAACAATTTAAAATTACAAAAAAATACTGTAAACATTTTTCCGTAAAATTAGGATTTTTTTTTACAGTGTATTTTCTGTGGAAGTTGACCTTAACTTATATAAACCATACATATTACTTTAAGTAAGTGCATATTTGGCAGGTACGTCTTTATTTAATCTTGCATGTGCAAAATGAAATGAAATATTAACACAAATCTTTTACAGGCCAAACCGTAAACCGTCGGAAGAGAAATCTGAAATATGCGAGGTTGAATGCAGAACTGACTCCTGGTGAGATGAACTACAGACACGTTCACAGTTTACATCACAATAATTAAGAGCCGTTTGGATACACAGAGCAATATATAAAAATTATTATATATGGTAACACTTTATTTTACAGTGTCCATGCTACATGTAGGCTACTTTGTAGTAAATTTTACATATACTATAGTAATAACAGTAAATTATGCATAATTCCATGAAACTAACCCTAATCAAATCCCTATTCCTACATGTTGTACATGTTGTAGTATTACTCAATACTTAAATGTATAATTACACTGTAACAAGGACACCTTAAAATAAAGTGTAACCAAATATATAGACATAAAATACTTTAAACATTCATTGAGGATAATTGATTTTCATAAAGTTTAAGGTGGGTGACTTTCACAAAAACATATTCATGGCAAAAAAATTAAATAAAAAAAATATATTTTGCATAAAGAAAATATTGGTAACACTTTCTATGAAGTCCATGCTTATAATGAATTATAGCCCCACATTTATACTTATAAGTAAGTACTACTATTCTATAAATATATTTATAAAGTCATTAAGACCTGTACTGCATTATAATAAGTTACAGTTTTATATTATTTTTTTAATAATTACTTAAGTCATGCATTTGCTTTTTTGATGCACATGCTCATAACCCTTTATACACTGATTTAAATGATCAAATATAAAATAGTTCCAGAGACATTTGTTTGCTGTACCAATTAATTATCAATTATGTATTTAATGGCTAATGTTTGCATTAGAGGTCATGAATGGTCATTTTGATGTGTTAAAATCTATATCTCCTCAGCCATATGCAGTGTATTGCTTATAGCAGTTTGAAATGATACTTTAAAAAAAAAACTTACAAAGAAAGTGTAACGCCTCTCGCTGTTCAAAACGCTTACGCTACGGCAGATATCATACGTTGCGCCAGTTACGCTTTTCGAAAGTTGAATATGGAAGCCGTTTTAGCCGTTTATTATATTAGGCATTTTTACACAAACCCAACGATTCGCTTCAGAAGGCCTTTATTAACCCCATGGAGCCGTATGGATTACGTTTATAATGGATGGATGCACTTTTTTCGGCTTCAAATTTTGAGGCTGCCATTCACTGCCATTATAAAGCTTGGATTAGCCAGGATATTTTTTAATATAACTCTGATTGTGTTCGTCTGAAAGAAGAGTGTCATATACACCTAGGATGGCTTGAGGGGGAGTAAATCATGGGGTAATGTTCATTTTTGGGTGAACTATCCCTTTAAAGCCATCAATGATGTATTTATAGAGGTTAGTAACTGTATTATTACTCACAATAAGTATTTATAAGAACAACACGGCTATTAATAACAATATATTCACTTATTTGACAGAAATAAATATGAATTACTAAAATGCCATTGTAACTATAATAACATTATAGCAATGCAGGTTGCATCTTTATAAATACATTGGAACCATACGACTAATTAATAAATCATAATTATAAATCAGCGTATAATGGATTATGAGCATGTGCATTGAAAAAGCAAATGCATGACTTAAGTAATTATAAAAATAATATAAATGTAATTATAACTGTTCTTATAATGCAGTATAGGTCTATAGAATAGTAACACTTACTTATAAATAAGTATAAATGGAGCTATAATTCATTATAAGCATGGACTTCATAGGAAGTGTTACCTAAATGTCTATTTTAGAACCATTAATATTATTTTTGCATTTTTTTCATGAGAATTAAGCACATTTTCTCTGAAAATTCTCATAACTGTAATGAATCTGGATGTTTGTGTTTTCTCATTAGATTCCCTTTATAACATACTGTAATACAATGTAAAAATAAAAATAAATAAAAGGCAGTACAACAAATACAACCATGAAATATAATACTGTTGTGTTGAAATATTCCCCGGACATGTTCTTATAGCATTATATAGCAAACTGAAGTCAAATATTTAATCAATGTTGTTGCCTCTACAGAACAGCTGTCCGTCCCTAAGGTGAAGGTTGCTCAGGTGACAGGACAGTCACTGCAGGTCGAGTGGTCTTGGGTGACAGGGGCGGATTCCTACACTCTGATCCTAACAGAGGACACCCTGCCTCTGCCTGCGAAGGAGGTCCTGTCCGTGTACACGACTGAGATCGCTACAGTTACTGACCTAAAACCTGCAACGCGTTACTGTGTCATCGTGTCTGCCAAACACGACAACATCCAGAGCGCCTATTCCCAGCCTGTGTGTGTCACCACTGAGTAAACTGGCTTCCTGCCGGGTGGACTGTACAGGGATGTAGATACAAAACCAACAGAAGCAGCGTTCAGTTCTCTGAACTAGCATCTTCTCTTTCTTATGTTCCATGATCACTATGAAAGACAACTAAATCAGAAAATCGAAACAAATATAATTTAAAATCCTTGACTGATTATGTCTCCTTAACTAATCCTTTCTGATGAACCCAATCATAATAAAACAAATTACTGAATTTCTGTGATGTAATATCTAATATATAATCATATCTGTTGATTGAAAAGCAAAGACAAGGTCACTTGAAATGAAGAGTAGATGTGAAGAATACATTGATTGACCATAGAAACATTGTAACTCTTAGTTTTTAAAGTAACTCTTAGTTTTTTGTATTTATCATAAAAAGTTATTTTCTGTAACCAGATCATAAAATGATTCAATCTTTATGTAGTTAGATCAAATAAATGGTTAATTTATCAAGCATTATTTTTAAACTGTACATTGTATTTTCTATCTGATGTATAGAACTTACATATCTTTGTTAACAATCTGCAATAGTACTTTTATACAAAAAGCCATATGAAAAAAATTAAAGTCTGTGAATGAAAACTTCAAACATTTTGGTTCAAATGAAGAGCCAAGTGATGTACTTGCATCTTCATCTTTTCTTATAATCCCCCATTATAAAGCAACATGCTTTTTTTTCTTCTAAAATCATGTTGCGTGATATTTCTTTAACAATTTAAAAAACAAGATATTTTTCTTTGGCCTTACAAAGCCATAGGAGTGCATAGGATTGTGATGCATTTGAAATTAACTAAAAAAAAAAAAATGTATTTTTATTTAAAAATAAATCAGAACATTTATTTTGATCTTATAATTAAAAAATAAATACGTTGTTTTAGTTATAAGTGGGGGAAAATGCACAAACGCATGATTTTACCATCATTATCTAGTTGGTCATGACCAAAAATGTATCACAGCTTTTCCCCAGCAAAAATAATCTGAGCAGCCAGAGGAATGGCACAGTGTTGCCACAACTAAACTGGGACACTTTTGTCACCGTGTTTGCTAGCTTATATACTTTTTCCCAATATAAGCAATATTCAGTGAGTTGTTGGTTTAAGGCTAGAATGCACTACACAGTGTTGTTTCCCAACCCTGTTCCTGGAGGCACACCAACAGTACACATTTTCGATGTCTCCCCCTGACCCATATATTTCTGATCTTGGAGCAGATATTGTCTTATTATAGGGAGATGAGAGGGTCTGTATCTCTTACCATTGGAAAAAGTGTAACGGCTAGTTTATGTTAATCAGATTCTTGTGGATTAGCGCGTTGGTCTTGTGAATAATGTTCTATATTTGGTGTTACATTGCTAGTAAAGGTACAGTAGGACTGAAATGTTTGTGGAACGTGCTTTACTGCAGAAAGAAGAAAAAAAAAAGCATGAATCTCTATTAGCTGCAAACTACTAGTCACTGCAGGGCACATAAAACTACATTTAAGAGTACACTAAAAACTTAATTGTAATTTAATACATATTTAATTCATTAAAATTATATGTTTTTTTTTTACCTTCATTCATTAAAAAGCGTTATATCATCAGGCACACACAAATTACAATACAAGTCTAACCTGGCAGCAATAGAAAGAACACTTCTTTTTTTATTTTCATTAAACAACATACAATATAACTGTAACGCATCCACTGCAGGTTGAAGTGAACCCATGTGCAGTTTATTTAAATCCCAGTGCGAACCGATACAAAACAAAGACTTGGCTTGAGCATGAATATAAAACAAACTGGACCATGGACATGAACTCACCAAACAGCGGTACAGGGAACAAAGCTAGAAAAGATACAATGGTAACATGAGGGCTATACAGTGCATCCGGAAAGTATTCACATTTCCACATTTTGTTAGGTTATAGCCTTATTCCAAAATGGATTAAGTTCATTATTTTCCTCAAAGTTCTACAAACAATACCCCATAATGACAATGTGAAAGAAGTTTGTTTGAAATCTTTGCAAATTTATTAAAAATAACAAACAAACCAAAAATCACATGTACATAAGTATTCACAGCCTTTGCCATGACACTCAAAATTGAGCCCTTAACATAATCTCACTAAAACTTAAAACTGCTTACCTCAAGCTCTTTTTCCTTCCTTCCTCCGCTTCCTCTTTTTTCAGCACACATAAAAACTGCAACTGCCAAAAGTGTGATTCATTATGGTCTTTTTTTATTTACCACTAGCGCATGCTGATGATTTTTGCTTTTATTCTTCTATAGAAACTTGCATCGTAGCCTACGAGTCAATAGGTGTCATCATCGTACAGTCTACATGCATGCCGTACCCAAGTTTAATAGATCCATGTCGCACAGTTTGATTTGTAATGATCTCATAGGATTGCTAAAATCGTGCAGTGTATCCCGGGCTGTAGTTTCAGTAAAATGAACTCTTAATGCTTCAGCATACAAAGACATTTTGGACAATTTCATGCTCCTAACTTTGTGGGAACAGTTTGGGGATGGCCCCTTCCTGTTCCAACATGACTGCGCACCAGTGCACAAAGCAAGGCCCATAAAGACATGGATGAGCAAGTTTGGTGTGGAGGAACTTGACTGGCCTGCACAGAATCCTGACCTCAACCCGACAGAACACCGTTGGGATGAATTAGAGCGGAGACTGCGAGCCAGGCCTTCTCGTCCAACGTCAGTGTCTGACCTCGCAGAGGCGGGCATGAACTGTGGAGCAGAGGGTCATGGTGCACTGGCGGACCTGGGTCATGAAGCAATGGCAGACCTGGGCAGTGGAGTAGTGGTGGACCTAGGCCGTGAAGCACTGGAAGACCTAGGTCATGGAGCAGAGGGCTGTGGTGCAGTGGTGGACCTGGGCCATGAAGCACTGGAGGACCTGGGCCGTGGTGGACCTGGGCCGTGAAGCACTGCCGTGTGGGCCACAGTTGGCATGGGATCTGGCTCCGCGGCCGGGGGATGTTATACTCCCCCCAAAAAAAATTTCTTTGGGTGACTTAGCCATGGCGAATATGACGCAGAGAGGCTCTGGAGTGGTGGCTGTGACGGCTGAGGGCTCTGGCATGGCGACTCTGTCGTTGCAGGTGTGGCAGTCATGACGGCTGGAGGCTCTGGCTTTGCAGGCGTGGTAGGACTGACTGAAGGCTCTGGCTTGGCGGCCATATTGGCTGAAGGCTCTGTCTCGGCGACCATCTTGGCTGGGGACTCAGGCGTAGCGGCCATCTTGGCTGGTGTGACATGAACAGTCTCTGGGTTAGCAGGCATGATGTGAACAAACTCAGGCTTGGCAGGCATGATGGGAACAGACTCTAGTGTGGTGGTCATGGCGTGAAAATCCTGACATAACAGTCATGGTGTGGAAACATTCCGGCGTGGTGGGTACTGTGGGATAACAGGGCCCCTCATCTATAATTCCCACAGTATACGAAGAACCACTTAAAAGCAGGGCATGATCTATGTATTCTGCCAGGGACTAGTGTATTTTCCCCCCAGGTAATTTAGAGAAAATCAGCACATATTAAACCATAACAAAAAAAAAATGTTGTTTAAAGCCACATCATTAAAATCCACATGTTTGGAAAGTTCAAGAAAATAAACAACATAGTCCTCAATAGTCCTGTTTCCTTGACGTTGGCGAAGCAAAGAAACTGCTGGGTTCATGATTGGCGGTTTAGCTTTCTGTAATGTATCCACCACAGGCAAGTTGAAGTGAACCCATGTGCAGTTTATTTAAATACCAGTGTGAACAGATACAAAACAAAGACTTGGCTTGACAAGGCTTGAGCATGAGCATGAGCATGAGCATGAGCATGAGCATGAGCATGAGCATGAGCATGAGCATGAGCATGAGCATAAAACAAACAGCGGTACAGGGAACAAAGTTAGACAAGATACAATGGTAACATGAGGGCTATATGTATACAAAGACTAATGACTTAACAAGAAACACCTGTGAACAATCACGACAATCAACCAATCAGAACATGACACATAAGACAAAGGAAGCACAATACATGATCACATGAGGGCAAGGAAGTCACATGACTAGAAACCAAAGAAAATGACTAGGAGAATTTCAAAATAAAAGACATGAAACATAAACATGAAACAAAACCCCAAAACCAAACGTGAGAATAACACAATATTTATAATTAAATTATTCATTTTCTCTTTATTCATTCAAATGCATAAGCGTCAAATGCATACAGTTATAATAGTCATTACAATTATCATAAACTGGTCAAACCTGAAAGTCAAAAAAAGAAAACATCTGTACTTTTTACTTTCTTTCGACAATATACAATATTACTCAATATTATTATTAAATACAATGGTAACGCCGTAAATGAGTCTTACCTGTCGTGACATTCCCTTTTCTGCTTTCCCTTATAAAATAACCTTTTTTTCTTAGTAAAATCTAGATATAGTTCCCAACAAAAGTATTTTTTAGCGTAAAACATGTTGACGATTAGTGGACAGGCAGTCAATTCATTAAATCAGTGGTTCTCAAACTGGGGGCCACCAGATGGCGCTAGGGGGGCCGCATAGAAATTTTATAATCTAGATTAGAAAATTATTTAAAAAAATAATTTTACCTGCATATAAAACAGGATTGTCAAGCCTTAAACTATAATGTACATAATTAGAAATATTGAAAAAAAATAATAAAGTAATATCAATTATACACAGCACACTACGCTGAAACGTCACCAAAACATTGCAAAGAACGGTTAGCCTGGCAAACGCTGATAAATTCTAAAACTGTATATAATGGATACGTTTTTAGATAGAGGATGCAGTGTCTTAGCTGGTGAGGTTAATAGAGAAGAGCCTAGCGTGAAAAAACGAAACTGCGTAAATTTGACGACTTGTACATAAAATATGGCTTTATGGAATATAGTGACAGCAGACCACAGTGCACGGTGTGTTTGAAGATTTTGTCCATCGAAGCGCTGAAACCATGTAAACTCAACCGATATCTCACAACAATTCATCCGGAGCATGCACATAAAAGTGAGGATTTTTTCCAAAGAAAGAGAGAAGAATACGTAAAGCAAAAGGTACGACTGACTAACATCACGACAATACCCGAGAAAGCACAGCAAGCATCGTATCTTTCAGCCCTGTGAATAGCCAAGTGTAAAAAGGCGGAATTAATACTTCCAGCAGCAGTGGATATGTGCCGAGTGATGGTTGGGGAGGAGGCCGCGAACAAGATTAAATCCATATCACTGTCCAACGATACGGTAGGCAGACGGATCAAGGATCTCTTTTGATGTGAAATCTCAGCTGACAGAAAGATTGCGCTCGTGTGAGCAGTTTGCGCTTCAGTTTGGTGAATCCACTGACGTTAGCAGCGCTGCACAGCTGTTAGTGTACGTTCGATATTTATGGGACAGTAAAATTATGGAAGATTTTTTATTTTCAAAAGAAATTGAGGGAAACTGAAATTTTCAAAATGTTGGACACTTTCATGGTAGAAGAACATCTGAGTTGGGAAAAATGTGTGTCTGTTTGCACTGATGGTGCGGCAGCAATGACTGGTCACAAGAGTGGTGTTGTCACCCGAATTCAAGCCATAAATCCAAAGATCGCAGCCACTCACTGTATGCTTCACCGCCAAGCACTTGCATCAAAGTCAATGGCACCCGACCTGCACGATGTGTTGGAAGTAGTAGTAGCGGCTATCAGCTTCGTTAAGTCAAGACCCCTGAAGTCACGTCTCTTCGCAAAACTATGCACGGAGATGGGGGCAGCTCATGATCTACTGCGGTTCCATTCAGAGGTACGGTGGCTCTCGCGTGGGAAGATTTTGGAACGAGTGTTTCGAACATGAGCTTCATGACGTTTTGAAAGAACATAAACCTGATCTACAAACCCGATTCCAAAAAAGTTGGGACACTGTACAAATTGTGAATAAAAAAGGAATGCAATAATTTACAAATCTCATAAACTTATATTTTATTCACAATAGAATATAGATAACATATCAAATGTTGAAAGTGAGACATTTTGAAATGTCATGCCAAATATTGGCTCATTTTGGATTTCATGAGAGCTACACATTCCAAAAAAGTTGGGACAGGTAGCAATAAGAGGCCGGAAAAGTTAAATGTACATATAAGGAACAGCTGGAGGACCAATTTGCAACTTATTAGGTCAATTGGCAACATGATTGGGTATAAAAAGAGCCTCTCAGAGTGGCAGTGTCTCTCAGAAGTCAAGATGGGCAGAGGATCACCAATTCCCCCAATGCTGCGACGAAAAATAGTGGAGCAATATCAGAAAGGAGTTTCTCAGAGAAAAATTGCAAAGAGTTTGAAGTTATCATCATCTACAGTGCATAATATCATCCAAAGATTCAGAGAATCTGGAACAATCTCTGTGCGTAAGGGTCAAGGCCGGAAAACCATACTGGATGCCCGTGATCTTCGGGCCCTTAGATGGCACTGCATCACATACAGGAATGCTACTGTAATGGAAATCACAACATGGGCTCAGGAATACTTCCAGAAAACATTGTCGGTGAACACAATCCACTGTGCCATTCGCCGTTGCCGGCTAAAACTCTATAGGTCAAAAAAGAAGCCATATCTAAACATGATCCAGAAGCGCAGGCGTTTTCTCTGGGCCAAGGCTCATTTAAAATGGACTGTGGCAAAGTGGAAAACTGTTCTGTGGTCAGACGAATCAAAATTTGAAGTTCTTTTTGGAAAACTGGGACGCCATGTCATCCGGACTAAAGAGGACAAGGACAACCCAAGTTGTTATCAGCGCTCAGTTCAGAAGCCTGCATCTCTGATGGTATGGGGTTGCATGAGTGCGTGTGGCATGGGCAGCTTACACATCTGGAAAGGCACCATCAATGCTGAAAGGTATATCCAAGTTCTAGAACAACATATGCTCCCATCCAGACGTCGTCTCTTTCAGGGAAGACCTTGCATTTTCCAACATGACAATGCCAGACCACATACTGCATCAATTACAACATCATGGCTGCATAGAAGAAGGATCCAGGTACTGAAATGGCCAGCCTGCAGTCCAGATCTTTCACCCATAGAAAACATTTGGCGCATCATAAAGAGGAAGATGCGACAAAGAAGACCTAAGACAGTTGAGCAACTAGAAGCCTGTATTAGACAAGAATGGGACAACATTCCTATTCCTAAACTTGAGCAACTTGTCTCCTCAGTCCCCAGACGTTTGGAGACTGTTATAAAAAGAAGAGGGGATGCCACACAGTGGTAAACATGGCCTTGTCCCAACTTTTTTGAGATGTGTTGATGCCATGAAATTTAAAATCAACTTATTTTTCCCTTAAAATGCTACATTTTCTCAGTTTAAACATTTGATATGTCATCTATGTTGTATTCTGAATAAAATATTGAAATTTGAAACTTCCACATCATTGCATTCTGTTTTTATTCACAATTTGTACAGTGTCCCAACTTTTTTGGAATCGGGTTTGTAGATTTTTTTTCCGACCAGAATCAGAAAGAGCTTTATTGCCAAGTGTGCTTGCACACACAAGGAATTTTTCTTGGTGCTGAAGCTTCCAGTGCACATATACAATACAAATACAACAAGGACATAGTAATTAAAATTCTAAGAATAAAACCAACAGTGGATGGCAAAACTGGCCTACCTTGCAGACATTTCGACGGCATGGCGGCAACACTACTACCTCTTCCTCTTCTCAACATGGCCTTTGTTACGTGTTCCTGGGGGTTTATGTAAATTTTAGGGTTAGTGATGTCACTAACCCATGAGAAGCTCCTGTAGTCCCTACCAGCCGTTTGTTGTAGTCCTTAAAAAGCAATTTCTTTAAAAAAAAAATATCTCCCTTTTCTTTGAACTTTGAGCGTCGTAACTTTGCAGATGTTGTTTATGCTCACACAGCAACATTATACACTAACTAAAGTTAAAAAAGTAAAATCATAATCAACCACCCCTTTAAGACACTGTAAATCGGGCAAAAGTCGTGTATTCCTGCCTTAGAGCTGGGCGTCTCTGAACACATGAGTGAGCAAAGGGAGCAATTGCGACTTTTTTTCAGACTCTGACAGCACTGGCTACATTAATGGAGAGCACCATTTTAGATAGCCTATCTTACCTGTGAATAGTTGAACTCCTTCTTCACTCATGGCAAATATGGCCCTGTCGTTCAGTCTCAGTTGTTCATACTCGTTCAGTAGGCTCATTTATATGTCATTGATATTTTGGCTAAGTTTCAAAGTTTGCAACAACAACAAAAAAAGCCCGACCAACATAAAGCAGCTGCTGCTTATAGGAGCAATCGTGTGTGGTGATTATTTTCACCAACAGATGGCGCTGTGAGCTACACTCTACTTCATGAAGAATGTAACTGATGTCAAATATCAAAAGAAACATCGTTATCGCTTTCAAGGTAGTAACATACTAACTATTCGTGTTAAAGTAATACTGTTTGTATTTGCTTTATAACAGGGCCTCAACACGGTGTGGGATTGTTTTGCAATTTTAAACATCCCCAAATTAAGTTCCGCAGTCACAACGCAGTAATGTCCACACATTTTAACTATATATATATATATATATATATATGACTAAACAACTTGCAACAAATACATTTGCAGAATACACATATTTTCTGCTTAAAATAAGCCTAAAGTGCAGGATAGTAGCCTAAGAGTCATTTTCAAGCACAAACGTAACAAAACATTTGAAGAAAAAAAATGTAATTTCTGTATTATAAACAACAAAATCTAAAAATTAAACACAATTATTAAATGTTAATATATTTGTTAAATAGTTTTATTCATTATATCATATTTATGTAGCTTTATTTTTGTAATGTGTTTCTGTAAAATCATAATTTTGTTATAATATTGTTTTGAACTGCTTGTTATAATTTACAATTTACAATGGTTACTATTAACTGGTTTCATTGTGTGAATATTTTTTTTTTTTTTTTTTTTTGCAGGTGTGTTAAATTGTATTAAAACCAGACCAAAAATCCTAATAATCAGAATAAATCATATAATAATTATTAATGTTAATAATAATATAGGGAAATCACAACCATTAAAAAAATAATTAAAAAAACATTAAAATAATGTATTGTCCCCGTTTTTTTATTTTTATTTCAAGGCCGTTTCAAGTCCAACACACCTAATAACTTGCGTCATTTAAATATCTATTTTTTTTAAATTATATGTGATTCTTCGATTTGATTCTTCAATCTTATACTTTGACTACTAGACATTTTTAAAAACTAAACATTTTACAAGTAGTCCTAATTGTTAAACAAACGGTAGCCTATATCACCTGATCAAATAAATAAATAAATAAATAACATTTGTATAAATGCTGAATTAATTTGTATCCAGTATCCAGCAGCCATATCCCCCTGTAGCCCAAGACTGGTTTCCCACTGAAGCTAAGCAGGGTTGAGCCTGGTCAGTACCTAGGTGGGAGACCTCCTGGGAAAACTAGGTTGCTGCTGGAAGAGGTGTTAGTGAGGCCAGCAGGGGTGCTCACCCTGTGGTCTGTGTGGGTCCTAACACCCCAGTATAGTGATGGGGACACTATACTGTAACAAGCACCGTCCTTCAGATGAGACGTTAAACCGAGGTCCTGACTCTCTGTGGTCATTAAAAATCCCAGGATGTGAAAAAGTAGGGGTGTAACCCTGGCATATTGGCCTCTGTCCATCATGGCCTCCTAATAATCCCCATATATGACTGGCTTCATCACTTGGTCTCCTCTCCACCAGTCACCTGGTGTGTGGTGGGTGTTCTGGCGTCGCATCATCCAGGTGGATGCTGCACATTGGTGGTTGAGGAGATTCCCCCCTTCCATGTAAAGCGCTTTGAGTGCCTATAAAAGCGCTATATAAATGTAAATAATTATTATTATTATGTAGGGGAAGTTATAGGGTGGGGGGAAATATGGCAAAATTGTGGCAATTTAAACACTTAATTTGATAAATTAGTTAAAGGTAATTAAAGAGACACAATACAAATTCAAAGCTATTATAATCTACCCTATAAGCATTTTTTTCCAGTTTATAGGCCTACACAAATGCCAAAATTAATTCAACCGAATATCATTGTTCAATATAAAATGTTTCATATCAACCCCCAAAAATTTTACAGTAGGCGTATACACAATGATAAAAAAAGAATAATGAACAAAAATCACAGAGATATCCAATGCAAACATTTTCAGTAGCCTGCAAGTTACACCCATAGGCCAAAATAAACCCCGACGTCATGACGCCCGGGTTTTTGCGTCATGGCGTCATCGACGCGCGTCCCAGCCGGATTGAGTATTTTTGGACAGGACAAACGGTGATGATTGTGTACAATATCATACAGCAGTGTGCTAAAGTGTCCCGTTTCATCGTAAAACCGGACAAGTGAGCAAACACGCGAGGGGCGTGAGTGAGTAACGCGGGGAGTTAGTTGACATAGTCTGTGGGAAGGTGAGTAGTTTGTTTATGTTGACTGAAGGCAGAAAGTTGAGCTAGCTAATAGGCTAACCTCAGCAGAAAATAATAAAGTGAAACAAAGTCAAACATCAAGAAAATAAAGATCAAAATATCACTACTACGATCATGAGGACACTTCGTAACTTCATTCTGTAGTGCCATTAAGGTTTTGTGGTTGTTTAAGGTTTACAGTTCTGTCAAATGTCTGTTTTCCAACTTATTGTTTTGTAAACATTAAAACCAATGTGTGTAGAGAAACTTTAAGAGTAAGTTTAATGAAGTTCTAAAGATTGTTTGTATCTATGTGGTGACATTGCTAAAAAAGACTTGTAGGACAGCAGCCACACATGGGTTAAGAGGGCCAGTTTTGTTTATGCTAACTAGGAAGACTGTGTTGAATAAAATCAAGACAGCAATAAAGATGGAGGAAGTCTACCAGGAACTCAGGAGAGGTTTTTATTAGTGAATTAATGCTTGTTTCAGGGTGCACTTCAGTTCAGCAAAAGCCATGAGAGAAATGACAACCACAGCTATGGATCTCATTATAAGATTTAAAGACATCAGTTATTGTGGATATCCCAACTTTCATAAGCTGTCATAGGATAAATTCAGCTAAATTTGGGCTATAGATTTTGAAATGACAGTAAAAAAAAAATGTCCCTGGTTACCTTTAAAGTGACACACTATGTAAGCACTCCTTTAAAAAAATAAAATGCTCACAGCATTGGATGACCTATGTCAAATTTAAAGACAAGTAGTGTTGAACCCCTAAATTATTTAATTGTTGGTCTATTTGCACATGGGTCAATGACAAATAAAAAAAATTATAGGCATGAAATAGGCATTTTTTTTAAAAATTAATGTAAATGCATATTTTTGAGTCAGGAACAACAGTACAAATTAATTTGTATTTAAACACTTTTCAATTGTTAAATAAGTGTTTAAATTCATTTTTGACTTTTTTATTTGTCGGGTGGTACAACCAAATATATCTTAGCAAAGTAACCCTTCCAGTGCCTAACACACTATTATTTTGTATTCATATTAATTTATAATTATTGCATCCTAGTGGCCATGTATTTATTATCTTTAGCATCCAATTGTACTTTTAAAGACAGAAAAATATGAGTATCGTACAAGTAAATGCATTTAATACAATAACTATTCACATGTGATATTTGTTTATTTTGACCTATTATTTGTTGGTTAAGTCAATAATTAAATCGATAATTTAATCGATTGTGTTTGAATAACAACAATGTCATGTTTTATATTGATACAAAAAGAATCATTTGTTGATTTAGTCAGTTGAGAATTTTAAATAAAAATGTCAAAAATGTATTCATCAAAATGTTTAAAACATTAAATGCATAACAACTTTAATGGAACACTACATAATACCTAATAAACAAGATTCATCACCCCTTTTCTTTTTTTCAAGATGCTTCTCTTGCAGCCGGATCATTTTTAATGTGCTCCCTGTGTCGTGCTGAGTTTTCCGTCACATTTTATATTAGGTGTCTTTAACTACTATGTACCAAGATTAATCATTTATACAATGCACTTATTTTGTACATACATGTTTTACATTGTAGATTGTACTTATTGTACTGCCTGCATATTACAGCTCTATTTCATTTCTGTAATGACATCTATAATTACACTGTAGTGTTGACCCTTCCCTTACACCTCAACCCCTTAACCCTACCCTTAAATCGACCCATACCACCAAACCTGTCCCAACCTTACCCGTATCCCACTTCAATAGCAGCACAAGTGTTTTGCAAAAGCACATGAACAAGTACATCATACCTAACATTTTTTTATGTAAGTACATAGTAAAGACATCTTATATAAAGTGTGACAGATTTTTCTTTACTTGATACAATAGTGCCATTTAAAATTATTATAAAAAATAACTGAAAGTGTAAAACATCTTTAACTTAAAACTAACATTTTAGAAAATTAATTATAAAATAATTATAGACAAACTTATCTCAAATGTATTATTTATTTAGCTTAAATAATGTTTTTTTTTTTATATATATTTCATATAGGGACATTCTTGCAGTTGAACCACCTGACTTCTACAACTAATTTTACATTAAACAAGCTTCTACTTGGATGCCTGAATTAGCTTTTGCCTCTGCTAGCAAGTTCATACATTAAGGCCTGGTTTCACAGACAGGGCTTAGATTAAGCCAGGATTAGGCCTTAGTTCAATTAGGGCATTTAAGTAGCTTTTATTAATGTGCCATAGAGAAGAAAAAAAAAAAACATTACTGGTGTGCATCTTGAGACAAAACAATGGCACTGACATATTTTAAGATATCTCAGTGCAAGTTGCTTTCAGTTAAAACAGCTCAAAATGCATTTTAGCCTGGGACTAGTTTAAGCCTTGTCTGTGAAACCGGGGAAATTTAAAAATAGCATTTTGCTAGTTTTATATTGGTTGTACCACCTGACATGGAAAGTGTACCAACCTACCCATATTTGAAAGTAGCTATTTTTATCAGTATTTGAGAGAGATCTGCAACCCTTTTCTCTCTGCCACAAGGATCAGTTGGGCTCCTCTGGATGATGCATTATAATGCGTACTGTTCACTGTTTCACTTCATAATAAAAGACCCATGTTTGCAGTTGTGCCACGCTAACATTGAAAACGTACAAATTCCCGGACAAAAGTTTTTTCACCAGTATCTCACCAGCTTTAAAACTACTGATGTTTATACAATTTGTTTATATGAAAGGTTTCAAACATGAATTTCTTATTATTAAAACACCATTTTAAATAGTTTTCTTAGTCTGTTCATTTGTGCGGACAGTTGCACCACCTGACATTGCGGGGGTTTAAGATACCAAAACATAAAATAATATCTATTATTTGAATGTACTGAAAATGAATTCAAACTAAATAGGTTTTATAGAATAAAATGATCCATGTCAGGAATTTATCAAATAGTTTTAAAAGGAAATAATGCACTTGGAACACACAAATTTGCACGTCATGTCATTGACCAACATATACATTTTTGGCCATGAACTCCTGTGCTATCTCTGTTCCTGTTGGTGTCTACAGGACATTATGTTAATGGCAGACTATTCTACCAGCTGTTCAAACTACACACCTACTAGTCAATTTTGATATGTAGTTTTGCACATTTCTGGTAAAGTGCTCTCTGTTTGCCACAAGAATTTTTCTAATATGACAATAAAGAGTTAGTTAAGATTTAAAATATTACTTTTTTAAGTTGCTGCTACTGTTTTTATTATACATCCTGTATGTTGATGAATCTAATCTCTGTTTTTCTCTAATTGTTTTGCAGTGGTTGAGACTGCTTTTTTTCATCTTGCTGCTGTCATCTTAAATAATGGAGGAGCCCCATGTTCACTGCATGTCCTGTATAAGCAGGCGATGCATGGTGAAACCTGAACCCGGCACATCCTGTGACCTCATCACCTGCCCTCTTGTATGCGGTGCCATCTTCCACAGCTGCAAGGCTATTGAACACAAGCTGCTGTGCCCGCTTGAAAGGGTGCCATGTCTTAACCACAGCATTGGATGCCCTTTTACCCTGGCCCGTGGCCAGATGGCAGAGCACCTTGAGGTGTGTCCTGCAGGTGTGGTGTGCTGCACTATGGAGTGGAATAGGTGGCCAGTGAACGACGAGGATTATCGTTCATATGAGCGGCTGAGTCAAGAAGCGGATGAGGTGGAGCAGCTTGACATGGCGCTCGCCCTTCAGGACCAGCGCACCATGTTAGCATCACTTAAACTCGTCTCTCTGGCTCCCACTAGTGGCCCAGAGAAAAAGACTCCGGCAGCAGGACAAAGTGAAAAGCCTGGTCTAGTCTCAGTTGCTCAGGCTCCATGCATGCAGGTGGAGAACATTGAGATGGAGCCTACAGCTGGTTGTTCAAAAGACAAGATTTCCAATGGGATTAATGGTCTAAAAGAAGAACATTACGGGGAGCTCTACCAAACCACGGTAGAGACAACCAAAAGCCTGGCCGCAGCTCTTAACGTCCTGATCCACCTCAATTCTTCTGAAACAGACTGTACAACCACTAACGCTTCAGCTGCACTTCCAGAACGCAATGGGGAACTGCATGAAAAGGTGAGGATGAGAGAAGATGCCGGGTTCAGCTGTGATAAAATAGCCAGTGGAGTCAATGGCCTAAAGGAGGATCTACAGCCTCAACAGCACCAAAAACTCATGGAACTTGGCAGGAGCTTGGCCTCTGCCCTCGGTGCATTAGGAGATGTAGTCAAAGGCACTGAGCCAATTAGTGGCTCAATAGTTAATGAGAATGGTAAGCAATCAGAAACGTTGGAGTCTCCAGATGTTGATATGAAGGACGTTACATCGGAGATTGATGGTGAGCCTGGGGCTGTTGGGGGATTTGATGGTGGAGAAACCACTTTAGATGGTCTAGCTCATGAGGCAGCAGGTGAGTGTTGCCCAGCCATGTTAGGGGACATAGATAGGCAAGGTTTCTGTAATGGCTCTCATAGTATTGTAGAAGACATAATAGAATCGACCACAGAACACCATCAAAACCCGGAGTCCAGAGGTTCTTGGGAGTTTATGGGTCCTTTAATTCCCCATAGACCAGAGATCAGACATGACCAACAAGCTTTCTTGATCCAGGAGGCTTCTGGATCACAAGCCCCATTGCTCCAGCAGCCTATACATGCTCAGACTTTGACCGTCCAGAGAGACAGCGCGCTACCTGTGATGGCATTAGACTTTGAAGATAGGGCTTTTGAGAGGAAACTCCAAAACATTCAATTGCTGCGCAATTTTATGCCACTTGCACTTAATGGACGGAAGGGGTCGTTTACAGAAGTGTTTCCCCATAGAAATCCACGTTGCAAAATGGAGGACAAAGCTGTGGACACGTCAGATTTAGATCAGGAGCCACTGGACGACCCCATGGGACTTGGCGAAATTGACTTTACGGCAGCAGCTCTCCTGTTCTGCCTGGAGGAGTCGCCACGAGCTCGGAGGATATCCGACACGGTCTATGCGTTTGGAGGTGCACGTGTTGACTTCGGCACCCAGACGTTTAGTTTCCCTGCTGCCATCTTGGCAACAAGTACGATGGTTGGAGAGGTCGCGTCCGCTTCCGCTTGCGATCGAGCCGCACCTCGCCTTTCACAGCCAAGTCCGTTTTGCACTCTGCGGCTTGATCTGACGCTGGAGCAGCTTGTGCCTCGCCCAAGCTGGGCTCCACGAGAGGGCTCCATGTTTACCTTTGAGTGCGGCCAGCTCTTCCGTCGAGAAGAGTTCCTCTCGCATTTCCGTAATGTTCATGGAGATATCCACTCTGGACTCAATGGCTGGATGGAGCACCGTTGCCCATTAGCGTATTATGGCTGCACGTACTCTCAACGCAGATTCTGCCCATCCACTCAACGGTCGAAGGTTGTTCATGACCGCCACCTCAGGTCATTTGGGGTGAAACCCATCTCAGAACCTGTAATAGAACCTAAGTGTGATCACCTTAGTGGATTGCCGTTTGAAGTACTTCAACATGTAGCCCGATTTCTGGATGGCTTTAGCCTGTGTCAGCTGTCAATGGTGTCTCGTACAATGAGGGATGTTTGTGCCAGTCTGCTACAGAGCCGTGGCATGGTGGTGGTTCAATGGGAAAAGAAGCAATATTTGGATGGGAGACGAACCTGGCAGATAAAAGACAAGGTACAGTATATCTGAACAGTGGCCACATGCTAACTATGTCATGTGAAACAACTTGTACTTGTACTCCTTTTCCAAACTCAGTGAAAGAAACAGTCTGAGCAGGTAACAAGTTTTACCATAAAATTGTTGTTGGCTATGTAAGTAACTGTTTTGTTTCCCTGCAGGTTTGGCGTTTCAGCACAGCCTTTAGCCCGGTTAACAGCTGGGAGTTTGCAGACATCACTAGCATGGCTGACCACCTGAAACGTTGCCCATACAATGAAGTCCTCCGACAAGTGGAGGCGGTTCCACTGCCCTGCATGTGCACGACCAGAGAGCTAACGCGAGACGGCAGATCACTTCGATCTGTTCTCAAGCCAGTATCATAACAATACAGAATCTTAGGTTGCAAACACATAACTAAAACACTACAATATCTAACCTCTTCAATCTACAATATACTATCACTGTGTAAATAAAAGGAAACAAAGTATTTTTTTTTGTTTTGATGTTAAGATTATTTTTTTATTAATATATCGAAGATTATTGTGGTCTGATGGTGTGTGATGCAATGGTTCATCTACTAAAATCATCTACTCCTCAGACACACACCCATGCTTGCGTATCAAGACCAATGCTGAGAGAGGACTGGTTTAAGGGCCATTGGTGAAACAAGGCTTAATTCGGTGGGATTATATGAGCCTCAGCCTGTCGAATAGCACTTGATTTATTTGTCTTGACACAGCAGGTGATCTGTGTAATCTTTGTAAAAATGATCAGATAATGACTTCTGGTTCCTGTCAATACATATCCACACTAGTGTTGTCAAAAGTACAGAAGTCGGTACTGAAATTTAAATGAGTGGAATCGTAAACACCTCTGATTGGCCGTTGTGCTCATGCGCTCATCAAATATGTCTGTGATTGGCTACAATGATCAGCGATTCAAAAACATGTTGTAAATATACATCAATGATGCTCTTCACCGAGCGTTTGCACAAATACACACAGGAGTGTTTGAAAGGTCCGCTGATAGACGCCTGCTTGTGCTTTCAAACGCTCCCGCTTTCAACACACTTCCATGTGCTTTCAAACCCTCCTGTGCGCTGATCATTGTAGCCAATCACAGACATATCCAATGAGCGCATGAACACAATGGCCAATCAGACGTGTTTACGATTTCGCTCGACAACGCTCAAAGCGTCACGTTTTTAAAATTTCAGTACCGAATTAGGTACTTTTGACAACACTAATCCATACTATAGGATATTTGCATGGTTTGGTTAATATATTGTGACTGTTTGAAAAAGGACACTTTCTTGGATCGTCTGTGATACAAGAAAAGTTTATGCTGACATTGCAGACAGGCTCACTTCACCCACTGATCCGGGAACAGCTGTCATGATTAAGAATTCAAGGGCTTGGAGCTATATTGGGTTGCAGAGCTAGAGAGCTGTACTGCTGTTTTTTTTTTTTTTCCTTTTCTATCACATTGCCATAGAAAAGAGGGTTTTATTTACCATCCTGGTACCTTCATCCAGAAATTGCACCAATGGACCTGACCTACAGTTGATTCAATGACTTCAGACACTCTGCATGTACTGAGGCATTCATATTAAAACACCTTGAACTATTTTAGTTCATTCTTCAGTACTATATCACTCAATATCAGCATGCCAGGTTAGCATGCCAACCATGTATCAACATTTAGAGTCAATATTTGCACTTTACTGAAATGTGTGGCTGTCTGCGCTCTGACCTGCAAATAGACACTCTGCTATTGCGTTTCCCATTGAGTGAGTGAGGGAAAGCTTAGGTAACACTATATTTGAGTACAAAGAAGAGCTCTATAACTTACATATATGTGATGTGTGACATATTATAACCTGTCTGCATTTAAATGTGTGCTGTGAGCATTTGTGAAGGCTAATATTTATAGGTGTGATCTGCAGCTAATGAAACCACATAAGTGTTTATTTTCATCTTTACCTATAGAAGGTTTATGGAAAGCTATGCAGGGTTTACATGTTAGGAGCTGTTTTAGGCTTCTCAACTTGTGTGTCACCTAAGGTTGTGTGTTCATTTCTATGTAATCAAAATGAAGTGATTTTTTTCTTTTTCTTTTTTGGGTAATGCAGTCCATATATTGTATTACTAAAGCCATGTTATAGGTTGATTGTTTAAAATCTGAGGAGAAATTGCCAGTACAGCTGTTGGTTGGAGATGCATGTGGTTTTTGACTTATGAATTAAAAAATATATATATATTTTATTATCTTTATTCTGGCTCAATGTCTTTTTATATATTTTAAAATGTATGTTTACAGGCTACATCCAAACCTAACGTTTAACTGGTTTATACTCAAAGAAATTATGTGCTGCTTTCTCTGAGATCGTGTTGGCTCTTTTAAGTTTATAATAAAATATTTTAATACAATTAATACAATACCTACTCAAAAGAACCTGGTATTTCCTGTCTGTTACACAGTTTAACGTACAGTGTGTACGTACAATTACTAAAGCAAATGAACTGTGAGATGCGGCCTTTTATTGATAATACAAAAATATCTCAAGGTGGGAACAGGGGAAAACAAACTAAATATAATTTATTAATATTATTTTAACAGTTATTAATGCTGACTAATGAAAGAGAAAAGCACTTAATTGTACTGAAAGTGCACCTGAAGTGTACTTTAAATCTTTACAGGTAGGCTATATATATATAAAAAAAAAAAAAATACTTGCAGATAATATATCATTGATGAAATAAAATGCCACTTAAGTGTACTTAAAGAGTAAAATTTCATGACTGTTTCTTAACACCTTTAAAATAATTTTTTAAAGAAACTTTTATTTTGATATATTTAACATACGGAAGCAGTATTTTAACATAATTTTAACTGTAGTGTGTTATTTGATACATTTCAAGTTAATTTATTTGGGTAAATGTACTAAAATAAATGTGCTAAATTTTAACTTCATTTCAAATATGTAATTACAACTATAAATACTTGACAATATAAATTCAGTGTTTAATTGGTCATGTAAGGTGTGTGTGTGTGTGTGTGTGTGTGTGTGTGTGTATTTATGTTACATGGCTAGTAAACATGTTCGGGGGCATTATTCACATGCAAATTATCTGAATAAATACATAAGAAGGCTCTCAAAGTGGTGTCATGTGGTCTCAGTTACACTAAAAAAAGTTTTTTTAATATTTACGCATTTCAATTAATAGTAATATTCCATCAAACTGATTTGAATAATCCTTACATATTTTAATTAAATAATTGATTAAGGATTATTCAGTTATTCAATTTAATTTGATGGGATTTTACATATTTAGGTTCCTAATTAAATATTTTAAAAAAAAAAAAGGCTAACTTTTTTTAGTGTACTTTTACAGCACTGTTCGGGACCTACTATACATATCCACTGTTATTACGATAATAAAAAATGTATAATTTATTGATACACCTGGAGGGGATTTTTTATTTGTATGTCAATGTCAGAAAATAAATATTTGAATGTTTTTAAGAAAATACGATTTTAGTGTACAAATTGCTCAAAAATAGCAAATAATGAGAGAGAGAGAGAGAGAGAGAGAGAGAGAGAGAGAGAGAGAGAGAGAGAGAGAGAGAGAGAGAGACTTGTCCCCTCTCAGCCGCTGTATCGCTTTAAATGTCACGAAAACTGCGTAGGTCTATATTTTTAACGCAGCCATTTAATGTCAGTGACCGAAGGCACATAAAGATCAGTCCCAGTACATATTTACAGGACATGGTTGTGTTCAGGTTTGGTGTCATTTTGACACCAGAGTGTTCAGGTGTCGAGGTGTTTGTATTGGGCTCTCGGCCGGAGATGGGACACTGGGATCCGAACCGAGCCGTGAAGATGAATCCGAGCCGCTCGGTTCTGTCCACCCGTGAACCGTGTCTGTGGATCGGAGAAGTGCATCTGTCCCAACCGCACACAGATAAGCTGTGGTTTAAGTTCATAAAGCGTGTCGATGGGAACTACATTTGGGAAGGTATGTGAGGATAATAGGCAAGTCTTACAAATAAGCAAATAAGTGTAATAAACCTTTTGGCTCACTGGATGGTGCTGATGTTCCACAGTCTGACTTGCATTGACAGACGGTCACGGATTTATAAATCCTTTCAGTTTAACGTGAAGAAGACTACAGTTTACAGTCTACAACTGTATTAAAATTCACCTATAGCTTTTAAGAAATTGCAACTTCCATTGACTTTAACCATGTAAAGTCTGACGTGTGAAATAATAGTCAGAAAATCAGAAATGGAAGTTTATTGGGACCTTTAGACAAAATAGCCTATAAAAATGCATTTGTGTTTTATGTTTTGTATCAAACATCAGGATTTTAAGAATATGGTGCTCATATTTGAAGGAAAAAACATGCGTTTTATTCAGAGGTCCAAACTGAGCAAAAATATGCAGTTTGGTGCAGATTTTGATATTTATATGGCCAAAAAGTAAGATGAAATTCTGATATCTTGAAATGTCAATCAATGAGATCTTATAACAGACTACATAAAGTGCATACATATCAGTTGTCACTCTATATCTCCCAATAATAATAGTTCGATCTTAGTAAGATATTTTAATGCTTTGTTGTATGATTAACATTCTATGGACGCTTATTTCTATCACGGAATATCTCACAATTCTGACTTTTTTTCTCACAATTGCGTGATATAAAGTCACAATTGTATGGACCCTCTAAGGAGACATGGTGGTGGAAAAAAATATGAGATGGGAGAAAAAATAATGTCAATGGTTTTGCATTGTCTCACAAATATTTTGCATTCACCCGAGAAACTTTGTGTTAGCTCGCAAAACTTTTGTGTTCTTTTTGAGAGAACACACATTTTTTTTTGCAAACATTTTGCAGGCGAACACAAAGTTTCTCGGGGAAACAAACATTTTGCAAGCGAACACAAAGTTTCTCGGGGAAACACAAACATTTTGCAAGCGAACACAAAGTTTCTTGGGGAAACACAAACATTTTGCAAGCGAACACAAAGTTTCTCGCGAGAGAACACAAAGTTTCTCGGGGAAACAAACATTTTTTGCGAGAGAACGCAGTTTCTCGGGGAAAGACAAACATTTTGCAAACGAACACAAAGTTTCTCGAGGAAACACAAACATTTTGCAAACGAACGCAAAGTTTCTCAGGGAAACGCAAACATTTTGCAAGCGAACACAAAGTTTCTCGGGGAAACACAAACATTTTGCGAGCGAACACAAAGTTTCTCGGGGAAACACAAACATTTTGCAAACGAACACAAAGTTTCTCAGGGAAACGCAAACATTTTGCAAGCGAACACAAAGTTTCTCAGGGAAACGCAAACATTTTGCAAGCGAACACAAAGTTTCTCGCGAGAGAACACAAAGTTTCTCGGGTAAACAAACATTTTGCAAGCGAACACAAAGTTTCTCAGGGAAACGCAAACATTTTGCAAGCGAACACAAAGTTTCTCGGGGAAACGCAAACATTTTGCAAGCGAACACAAAGTTTCTCGGGGAAACACAAACATTTTGCAAGCGAACACAAAGTTTCTCGGGGGAACGCAAACATTTTGCAAGCGAACACAAAGTTTCTCGGGGAAACACAAACATTTTGCAAGCGAACACAAAGTTTCTCGGGGAAACGCAAACATTTCGCGAGAGAACACAAAGTTTCTCGGGTAAACAAACATTTTGCAAGCGAACACAAAGTTTCTCAGGGAAACGCAAACAATTTGCAAACGAACGCAAAGTTTCTCAGGGAAACGCAAACATTTTGCAAACGAACGCAAAGTTTCTCAGGGAAACGCAAACATTTTGCAAGCGAACACAAAGTTTCTCGGGGAAACAAACATTTTGCGAGCGAACACAAAGTTTCTCGGGGGAACGCAAACATTTTGCAAGCGAACACAAAGTTTCTCGCGAGCGAACACAATGTTTCTCGGGGAAACACAAACATTTTGCAAACGAACGCAAAGTTTCTCAGGGAAACGCAAACATTTTGCGAGCGAACACAAAGTTTCTCGGGGAAACAAACATTTTGCAAGCGAACACAAAGTTTCTCGGGGAAACGCAAACATTTTGCGAGCGAACACAAAGTTTCTCGGGGAAACAAACATTTGGCAAACAAACACAAAGTTTCTCGGGGGAACGCAAACATTTTGCAAGCGAACACAAAGTTTCTCGCGAGAGAACACAAAGTTTCTCGGGTAAACAAACATTTTGCAAGCGAACACAAAGTTTCTCAGGGAAACGCAAACATTTTGCGAGCGAACACAAAGTTTCTCAGGGAAACAAACATTTTGCGAGCGAACACAAAGTTTCTCGAGGAAACACAAACATTTTGCAAACAAACGCAAAGTTTCTCGGGGAAACAAACATTTTGCGAGCGAACACAAAGTTTCTCGGGGAAACGCAAACATTTTGCAAGCGAACAGAAAGTTTCTCGGGGAAACAAACATTTTGCAAGCGAACACAAAGTTTCTCGCGAGAGAACACAAACTTTCTCGGGGAAACACAAACATTTTGCGAGCGAACACAAAGTTTCTCGGGGAAACACAAACATTTTGCAAACAAACGCAAAGTTTCTCGTGGAAACAAACATTTTGCAAGCGAACACAAAGTTTCTCGGGGGAACGCAAACATTTTGTGAGCAAACACAAAGTTTCTCGCGAGAGAACACAAAGTTTCTCGGGGAAACAAACATTTTGCGAGCGAACACAAAGTTTCTCAGGGAAACGCAAACATTTTGCAAACAAACGCAAAGTTTCTCAGGGAAACAAACATTTTTTGCGAGAGAACGCAGTTTCTTGGGGAAACAAACATTTTGCAAGCGAACACAAAGTTTCTCGGGGAAACACAAACATTTTGCAAACAAACGCAAAGTTTCTCGTGGAAACAAACATTTTGCAAGCGAACACAAAGTTTCTCGGGGGAACGCAAACATTTTGTGAGCAAACACAAAGTTTCTCGCGAGAGAACACAAAGTTTCTCGGGGAAACAAACATTTTGCGAGCGAACACAAAGTTTCTCAGGGAAACGCAAACATTTTGCAAACAAACGCAAAGTTTCTCAGGGAAACAAACATTTTTTGCGAGAGAACGCAGTTTCTTGGGGAAACAAACATTTTGCAAGCGAACACAAAGTTTCTCGGGGAAACACAAACATTTTGCAAGCGAACACAAAGTTTCTCAGGGAAACGCAAACATTTTGCAAGCGAACACAAAGTTTCTCGGGGAAACGCAAACATTTTGCAAGCGAACACAAAGTTTCTCGGGGAAACAAACATTTTGCAAACGAACGCAAAGTTTCTCAGGGAAACGCAAACATTTTGCAAGCAAACACAAAGTTTCTCGGGGAAACACAAACATTTTGCGAGCGAACACAAAGTTTCTCGGGGGAACGCAAACATTTTGCAAGCGAACACAAAGTTTCTCGGGGGAACGCAAACATTTTGCGAGCGAACAAAGTTTCTCGCGAGAGAACGCAAAGTTTCTCGGGGAAACAAACATTTTGCAAACGAACGCAAAGTTTCTCAGGGAAACGCAAACATTTTGCGAGCGAACACAAAGTTTCTCGGGGGAACGCAAACATTTTGCAAGCGAACACAAAGTTTCTCGGGGAAACAAACATTTTGCAAGCGAACACAAAGTTTCTCGGGGGAACGCAAACATTTTGCGAGCGAACACAAAGTTTCTCAGGGAAACAAACATTTTGCGAGCGAACACAAAGTTTCTCGGGGAAACACAAACATTTTGCAAACAAACGCAAAGTTTCTCGGGGAAACACAAACATTTTGCGAGCGAACACAAAGTTTCTCGCTAGAGAACACAAAGTTTCTCGGGGAAACAAACATTTTGCGAGCGAACACAAAGTTTCTCGGGGGAACGCAAACATTTTGCAAGCGAACACAAAGTTTCTCGGGGGAACGCAAACATTTTGCAAGCGAACACAAAGTTTCTCACGAGCAAACACAAAGTTTCTCGGGGAAACACAAACATTTTGCAAGCGAACACAAAGTTTCTCGGGGAAACAAACATTTTGCAAGCGAACACAAAGTTTCTCGGGGAAACACAAACATTTTGCAAGCGAACACAAAGTTTCTCGCGAGAGAACACAAAGTTTCTCGGGGAAACGCAAACATTTTGCGAGCGAACACAAAGTTTCTTGGGGGAAACAAACATTTTGCAAGCGAACACAAAGTTTCTCAGGGAAACGCAAACATTTTGCGAGCGAACACAAAGTTTCTCAGGGAAACGCAAACATTTTGCGAGCGAACACAAAGTTTCTCAGGGAAACGCAAACATTTTGCGAGCGAACACAAAGTTTCTCAGGGAAACGCAAACATTTTGCGAGCGAACACAAAGTTTCTCAGGGAAACGCAAACATTTTGCGAGCGAACACAAAGTTTCTCAGGGAAACAAACATTTTGTGAGCAAACACAAAGTTTCTCGGGGGAACGCAAACATTTTGCGAGCGAACACAAAGTTTCTCGGGGAAACACAAACATTTTGCAAACAAACGCAAAGTTTCTCAGGGAAACGCAAACATTTTGCGAGTGAATGCAAAATTTCTACAGGGGAATGCAAACATTTTGCAAGAGAGCGCAAAGTTCTTCTGTGAAACGCGACACATTTGCGAGAGAACACATAATCATTGCCAAATAATTTTTCCTCCCATCTCATTTTTTTCATCTTCACCATGTCCTTTTAGGGGCTCCACAGTTGTGAGTTATAATGTCAGAATTACGTGATATAAAATCGCAATTGCAATAAAAACAGTCAGAATTGTGAGATAAAAAGTCACAATTACCTTTTTATTTTTTATTCCATGGTGAAAACAAGCTTCTATAACATTCTGTAGTTTTAATTTTCGGGGGTTGGAGTGATTGGGATTTTACCTGATAATATAGAAATGTTGTCCACTATATATGTGTGTATTCACTGTCTGTATTCACAGTTTTTTTTTTTTTTTGCACAGTATGAAGCTTGTTGGAAAGTATTTCACTGTCATGAGACCAAACTTTGCTTTGGGAAAAATATTTCAAAGTGATGACGAATGAAGGAACATTGAAAACTGAACATGACCTGCTTTGTCAGAGAACCCAAGCTGTCGTCCTTACATGACTCAGTGGCAGTTTTCTCATCCTGTCATGTTTCTCATTTGAATGAATACGCCTATACATGACAAATGGACGATCTGCTCCAGTGCTCACGCCGTCTGTTGACTGAGGTTTTGATTGAGCCATTGTTTTATGGTATCTTGTCTATTCACACTGTCTCATATGAAAACAACCAAGATTTTGATTGTTTGTTGAAATGTGTTTTGCTGATTGAAATGGTGCTTGCTGATTGCACACCATAGCAGGTGAATTGGCTCTGAGTGTGCCTCAGGTAAGCAGCCATGAATTGATAGTCCTCCAGTTGAGATAAAAGTACTCTGATCAGTGGGGTGTATCTGTTGGCAGTGTCCAGACAGGGACATACTTGGTTTATAGGACATATTGGCCTGTTCACATCAGTAGGTTCTAATTCTGCACATTTTTTTTTTCTGTATTTGACCTAGATGTGAAGCGTAAGAGGAAATGTTATATGATAGAGAGTGAACCACCTTTAGTTAAGAAAGGACTGGCTGCTGCGTGGTTGAAAGTAGCATAATGCATGAATATGTGTACATTGTAAAGGAATAGTTCCTATTTAAAATAATTTCCTCACTTTCATGCATCATAGCAATAATATAAAACACACGGTAAGACTTTAGAATACTGTTTAACATTCTAGTAACTACTATTAACTAACAAGAAACACTGATTAACAAATTATGAATTAATAGCGCTTAGTTGAATGTGGTAGTTCACTATTAGCTAATCAGTACTCATACCTCCCAGATAACTACTTTCTTGTTAGTTACTAGAGTGTTATTGCATTCCTCATTTGTTCCTGTGTAGTTATTCATTAATGATGGGACAGTATTCTAAAGTGTTACCTAAACACAATAAGGGTTTGTTCACACAGAGTGCACATTACTCTGTGCTGCTTTTCCATTGTTTTCTATATAAACATGCACTAGACGGACATGTTTAATCGTCGCACCAGCGTCTCGTGTCTTTTGCAGTGTCTCGTGAATGACAATGTTCTGAAAACACTGCGCTCAAGTTGAAAGTTCACATTTAAAAAAATTCTCCTTGCGGTTTTTTCGACTGCTTTTCCATTGTTTTCTGTGTAAACGTGCTGGACAGACGTGTTTGACTGTTGCGCTTGTGTCTTTTGTAGTGTGACGCGGGATGTTTCAGAAAGACAAAGAGTCGGATCCAATTGCAACAAAAACGTTCCATAACAAACATAACGAGTTAATCCAGGCAAAGGGAGACATAGGCAAAAACAGAGTAAATCCAGACACGGGGCAAGGCAGGCTAAACAGAACTGAAAACCCCACACTTGTAACATCCACGAAGTACAACACCAGACACTGAACATGAGAAACACTGGGGTATAAATTAGGGGTTGCACAGACTAGTCGACTTTAATGCTCTGCCATAACGCTTTAAGCTTGACGTCGACTCTATCATGGCCTATAGAGGGCGCAACAGGATAAGAAATCTTTGAAGTCCACTTTTACGCTCCGTTTCCAAGTTTAAATGACAAATAAATGGAGTGCTCTCAAGATATGTTTGATTACACCATCTGGATGCTCAAAATTGATCGGGTGAATGCACATTTTACACAGCTTATTGTACACGTAAGTTAATCGCTGTCTGCTGCATTGTAACACACACACATACAGACAGTAGCTCATAAATCACGTGCAGATCGCGCACGCACAATCATTCAGCAGCGCAGAAATATATCGTCATGCTGTTCTGTGATTTATCATAAAATAGCTTAGAAACTGAAAAGTTCTAGCATATATTTCTTAGTAACTAAAACTCAGGTAGAATTAATTCACACACAATCTCTCTCTCACTAATGCATTCATATAAATGTAATCTTTACTGTGCTACTTTATCTGTATCTGATTTAGAACGAGAAATATAACAACCCAAAGACAAAAGAACTGAAGAAAAGAACATTTATTAATGACGCCATCAACGACTAGTCAACGCCGACTCGACTTTCATCACATAAATGTCGACTTTTAAAAATCTGAAGTCGTTCAACCCCTAGTATGAATATACAAGATAACAAGAAACTAACCAGGAATAGGTGAGAGCAATGAATCGCTATGAAAACTAACAAAGGAAATTATGCTAACAAACTAAACACTGGAAGTAAACACTGGGAACAATAGGGATAGAAAATACACTTCAAAATAAAAATCCTTGAACATAAAACGGGAATCAAGATTCGAGACAGAAGTTGTGACATGCTGCATTTCACACTTGATATGGTGTTCTAAAAACTTTCTAAAACATTAAAACGCCAAAACAGTTTTTTCCCCATTGCACTGCACTGCATCTTGGATTTTTGCATTCCACTGCACTGCCATAGTGTTTAATTGCCAAGCGTGTTTCTTTTGCTGCTTCTCACACTTGATATGGTGTTCTAAGAATGTTCTAAAAAGTTAAAGTTAAATAAAAAAAACTTGAAACAGTTTTTTCCCTCATTCCACTGCACTGCATCATGCATTTTTGCATTCCACTGCACACAGGTTTTTCTAGTTTCTAGTAGGTGGGATATATTAGGCAGCAAGTGAACATTTTGTCCTCAAAGTTGATGTGTTAAAAGCAGGAAAAATGGTTGACAAGGGCCAAATTGTGATGCTAGACGACTGGGTCAGAGCATCTCCAAAACTGCAGCTCTTGTGGGGTGTTCCCGGTCTGCAGTGGTCAGTATCTATCAAAAGTGGTCCAAGGAAGGAAAAGTGGTGAACCGGCGACAGGGTCATGGGCGGCCAAGGCTCATTGATGCACGTGGGGAGCGAAGGCTGGCCCATGTGGTCCGATCAAACAGACGAGCTACTATAGCTCAAAGAAGCTCAAGAAGTTAATGCTGGTTCTGATAGAAAGGTGTCAGAATACACAGTGCATCACAGTTTGTTGTGTATGGGGCTGCATAGCCACAGACCAGTCAGGGTGCCCATGCTGACCCCTGTCCACCGCCGAAAGCACCAACAGTGGGCACGTGAGCATCAGAACTGGACCACGGAGCAATGGAAGAAGGTGGCCTGGTCTGATAAATCACGTTTTCTTTTACATCACGTGGATGGCCGGGTGCGTCACTTACCTTGGGAACACATGGCACCAGGATGCACTATGGGAAGAAGGAAAGCCGGCGGAGGCAGTGTGATGCTTTGGGCAATGTTCTGCTGGGAAACCTTGGGTCTTGCCATCCATGTGGATGTTACTTTGACACGTACCACCTACCGAAGCATTGCTGCAGACCATGTACACCCTTTCATGGAAACGGTATTCCCTGGTGGCTGTGGCCTCTTTCAGCAGGATAATACGCCCTGCCACAAAGCAAAAATGGTTCAGGAATGGTTTGAGGAGCACAACAACGAGTTTGAGGTTTTGACTTGGCCTCCAAATTCTCCAGATCTCAATCCAATCGAGCATCTGTGGGATGTGCTGAACAAACAAGTCCGATCCATGGAGACCCCACCTCACAACTTACAGGACTTAAAGGATCTGCTGCTAACATCTTGGTGCCAGATACCACAGCACACCTTCAGGGGTCTAGTGGAGTCCATGCCTCGAAGGGTCAGGGCTGTTTTGGCAGCAAAAGAGGGACCAACACAAATATTAGGTCATAATGTTATTCCTGATCGGTGTATATTAGCATTTTAATGCTAATCCATACGATCAGAATATAAAGTCGGAACAATCCATTTTATAAATGAGATTTTGCCATTTCAGTGTTGATAAACTTGTTGCATTTTGGCTTTGTAGGGCAATGTTGCTTTAAGGTCTCCAAACTCAAGCCCACCAAACCAATTTAAACACCACCATCTGCATACTGTATATGCTTACAGTGTGTAATATAAGTTTGTGGCTTAAGCTGAGACTGTAACCATGAGAATGATAATTGCATAGGTTTTGTTCATGCTATATGAGTCAGCGTGAAGAGCTTGTTTGCTGTGTGGGCTGCAGCTGTGAGACTCTCATCAGCCCAGCAGTTGAAAGGGTGACAGCAGTGGGGTGGGATGATAAATGACGGACAAATAACAAACCCCCACGTACTTTCAGGATGAATGTGAGTTTGGGATGAATACGAGTTCAGAAACCCATATGCTCTCCCTCATTACATGTAGGACTGAGGCAGCGATCTGCTATAGTTTTTTCAACGCAAGGACTCATTTGAATGTTTATTATATTATGAATCAAGCTTATGACTTGACCATCAAAATTATGCAGAATTACAGCCATTACAGGAAGTGTCTGATTTAATGACTTTTAAATGTGAACTCTCAGCGGTTCAGGAACAGATGACCTCCAGAGTCTGAACAACACTGTAATTTAATTGGCTCTTGACCTTCCCCCTCATGAAAGGCTTACACAAAAAGCACAAAAGGGACAATAATGTGAATTTTAAAAACTTTTTCAAGAGGCCTTGAAACTTTATATGAAGCATGAAACAAATGTGTTGTTTCCATTGTTAAAATTCTTATTCATATTCCTACTGCAGTATAATTAAGATGAAACGAGGGTGTTTAATGCACTTGACATTAGTGTAAGTGTAAAGGATTAAGTAAAATAATTAATTGACACGTAGATTTAGAAATGTGTTTGGGTCAATTATTCATTAATTCATGCATGCATGTCCTCAAAAATACATTAAAATGCCATTCATAATGAAATTGAATGACTACTGAATCTCTTTTAAAATGTCAAGGTGATAACCATCCTGAGAACATAATGAAGAATATCTCTTTGAAAAAAGATTTTAATATTTGACAAATATTAAATATTAATAGTTTTTTAAAACATGGAAACAATTTCAAATTATATTTATGTGATATTTGTGATATTCATTTTAATTTTAATAAACCGACTATAACCATCCTGAGATCATAATGAAGAATGTCTCTTTGAAAAAAGATTTTAATATTTGACAAATATTAAATATTAATTTTTTTTTATAACATGGAAACAATTTCAAATGATATTTGTGTGATATTTGTGATTCATTTTAATTAAAAATTTTGTTAAAATGGTGAGAACTTAGGACATCTAAAAAACTTTTACAAGATTTTCTTTTTCGTCATCTCATTTATCCAAGTTTGTCTTTGACCCATTAGTGTGCAAATGTAATTGAGAAGTGTTGTGTTTGACTTGTGTCTATCGCTAGGCAATGGGCCACATCATGACCGGCAGTGTGTGTATGACAACAGTAACATGGTGGACGGGGTATACTGCCACCCGATTGGTCACTGGATCGAGGAGACGGGCCACACAGATGAGATGAAACACACCACCAGCTTCTACTTCAGCATAGCGGGACAGCAGGCCATCCACTTCTCTCAGTATGTGTGAATGCATTTCCCATTCATCTTGTGTTTTAAGGTGCGTTCACATTTACTGTTGCTCACGAACGAAATCCAGTCATTTCCAATAGAGCGCATTCGTTTCCACACACTGTTTCACTGGTGTTGGTTCTGGAAGTATTTTTTCCATTCATTTTTCCTATAGGGATTTTTAAAAAGATTTTGTTAAAGCGTTATAAGCGATGAATAACAGTGAATCACAACATTACAGATCAAATAAATCGTACAGTAATGTAAGATATGTAAGGGAAACAGGTCAATTCAGCTCAAAGGGAATTATTAATTCATTTATAGGGAATTTTGAAGGAATCACTTATTTTACGGCCGAGCAAATGACTTGTCCAGTGTTAATTTGAACGGGCCATAACTATCAGCTCTGCACCAGATATACACCGATCAGGCATAACATTATGACCGGTGAAGTGATAACACTGATTATCTCTTCATCATGGCACCTGTTAGTGGGAGGGATATATTAGGCAGCAAGTGAACATTTTGTTTTCAAAGTTGATGTGTTCGAAGGGTCATGGGCGGCCAAGGCTCATTGATGCACGTGGGGAGCGAAGGCTGGCCTGTGTGGTCCGATCAAACAGACGAGGTACTGTAGCTCAAATTGCTCAAGAAGTTAAATCTCGTGGATGGCCGGGTGTGTGTGCGTCGCTTACCTGGGGAACACATGGCACCAGGATGCACTATGGGAAGAAGGCAAGCCAGCGGAGGCAGTGTGATGCTTTGGGCAATGTTCTGCTGGGAAACCTTGGGTCCTGCCATCCATGTGGATGTTACTTTGACACGTACCACCTACCGAAGCATTGCTGCAGACCATGTACACCCTTTCATGAAAATGGTATTCCCTGGTGGCTGTGGCCTCTTTCAGCAGGATAAGTTTGAGTTAAGTTTTAAGGAGTTTGAGGTGTTGACTTGGCCTCCGAATTCCCCAGATCTCAATCCAATCGAGCGTTTGTGGGATGTGCTGAACAAACAAGTCCGATCCATGGAGGCCCCACCTTGCAACTTACAGGACTTAAAGGATCTGCTGCTAACATCTTGGTGCCAGATACCACAGCACATCTTCAGGGGTCTAGTGGAGTCCATGCCTCGAAGAATGAGTTTTAAGAGAGTGAAATGATAAAATCCCAAGTTTCTAGCAATATATGCGTAAAACCTGACCTGAACGAACCATCAATCATTCATTCAACCCTTCTATCGTTTCTTAGGAAGGGTTATTAAATTTTATATCAATGCACCAGTTCAGCTAAGATTCTGGAGGGCTACTTGCGTTTGTGTTCCTTCCGTTCCTTTGGGGATTCCCTTAGTTGCGTCCTTTGCCGGATTCGTTGGCTGGTTGCCGGTTTCGTTGTGTCTGGAATGAGACTTTTGGGAGGCCACTCACGTTGGTTTGCTGGCGGATGAATGGAGACAGAGTCTTTCTCGTGGCTGAAGTTTTGAAGCAAGCAAAGGCAGAGTAGTTGACTAACCTTGAAGCTGAATGAAGCTGTTAACCTGTTTTCTCTGATCTTGATCTGACTCTATTCATCTGATACTTTTAACCTGAGGGGTCTGTCCAGCCTCTTTGAGAGGTTCTAACCAATTAGGTATCATCTTTGGTTCAGAGGTGGCTGTTTCTCCTCCTCTCACCATAAATTACATGTTATCTGAGTCACTATGAGTCACACTTTCCCTCTCTAGCAAAGTACAATTTAGACATGGTTTCTATACTAAGAATACAATACATTTTACACAGATTTCATTCAAGTCATCATCTGAGTTATGAACAGATGATCATACTGGTAGGAAACAAGAAACACTTTCAGTCAACCATTCAATAGTTATAACAATTGCATGAATTATGTGTGATCTAGGCATAATAGTCACATATATAGGTTGTAGACATGATATAGAATTATGCAGTCAAACGATGTTTGATTATATGTCCGTCTACCTGTCTATTGTTTTGGAATATCTTATATTATACTGTACAGTTGTACAGTTTCATTTTTCACATCTTGAAATAAATATTTCTATGTTCTGTATCACTCTGTGTTGTGTTTGAACACAACCTGTGTTACCTGAATTAATCATAAATTACAGTAGGAATACATGTTTATAAAGCATTTATTAACACACTGAGTAACTATTACTATATGTCTAAATAATAAAGATGTATAACATTTAAATAGTTTATTAATCATTTACTTACACCTTCTAAATAATCTTATGAACCACTGACAACTAAATAACTGGTTTGTAAATAATGTAATACTTAATTTAGAAATGATAAATTGATCATTAATAAAGTATAAAAATAAAATTATTAAACACATTATAGATATGCTTATACATCAAGAATAAAGCAGTGAAAACATTTCACTGTCAATACTGCAAACAGTGAAATAATTACAAAATTGAATGTTTAACTCACACTATAAATAATTATTGTAACTGTACAATCTTTATTAACCCATAAAATTCCTTTTGTTTGTGTAACCATAATGTTGATTTAGTCAAAGTATTGTTTTTCACTTTCTTAAAGGGATAGTTCACCCAAAAATGAAAATGACCCCATGAATTGCTCACCCTCAAGCCATCCTAGGTGTATATGGCATTCTTCTTTCAGACGAATACAATCGTTATATTAAAAAATATCCTGGCTCTTCCAAGCAGTGAATGGCAGCCCAAAATTTGAAGCCTAAAAAGTGCATCCATCCATTAAGTGCTCCACACGGCTCTGGGGAGGCCTTCTGAAGCGAATCGATGGGTTTGTGTAAGAAAAATATCCATATTTAAAACTCAGTATTCAACTTATGCAGAAAGTGAAACACGTCTCTCAGTTCAAAATGCTTACGTTACGTCCGACGTCATAGTTACGCCAGTTACGCTTTTTTCATAAGTTGAATACAGAAGGCGGTCTGCCAGAAGCTAGATATTTTACTTTATAAAGTTTTAAATATGGATATTTTTCTTTTCTTTTTTGAGCTTCAAATTTTGGGCTGCCATTCACTGCCATTATAAAGCTTGGATTAGCCAGGACATTTTTTAATATAACTCTGATTGTATTCGTCTGAAAGAAGAATGTCATATACACCTAGGATGGCTTCCCTTTACTATCCCTTTAAGATAATTTTCTTAAGATTGTAGATTTCCGTGTATATTAGCCTGTAATAGTAAATAAGCTTAGTTTATTAATAAGCTTAAATAGCTTATTTAAATAAGTAAATAAGCTATGTTTATCAGCAAAAAAGTGATTGATGTGGTAATATATTGTCAAAAGCATTCAATATGAATGACTCAACCCAGCCACAAATGAAAATATAATTTGAAGTTAAAGATACATAAATCATATTTTAAAATGAAGTGCACGTTTTCCCAAACCAGGGCTTCATTTCCTGGAAGCATCCTAAGCCAATATAGTCCAAGGTGGTGATGGAGGTGGAGAGAGCCAGGGATGTGCCCCACGGCAGCGTTGCTGGAGGGAGGAGCCATGGAGGAGTACTAATGGAAACCATGGGGGATGACAGAAGGCAAGGATGGCGTTGAGGAAGCACACCGTGCAGCCGAAGAGCCGAGGTGGTGGAGAGATGGTAAAGATCTACGACCCCCCAAGATCGAAGTGGGGATCTGGAGGCCAGAGGGAAAGCTGGGAGACAGAAGGCAAGGATGGTGTGGACGGAGCCCACCGTGCAGCCAAAAAGCCGAGGTGGTGGAGAGATGGTAAAGATCTAGGCGGCCGTGACAGAGCCGCAGCGATGACCCCCCCAAGATCGTAGTGCGGATCCGGAGGCCAGAGGGCGAGCTGGAGCGACCGAGGGCGAAGATCTGAGCATGAGGGAGGTCAGAGCAAGCCAAAGGGGTGGAGGGCCAGAGAGCAGTGGACGGTCTGCAAGTCCGCAGCACAGGTGAAGCGATGTCTGACCCATGTGGAGACAACATGAGAATGGTCGATGGTCCACGCTGAGGTCGAGGGTGGAAGGAGTGCAGGAGCCAGGGCGAAGGGTTGAGTCAGATCGCAGTGCACCGAGACTGGATGCGGAGCCTCGGGCTCCTCATGCCCAGGAGGAGATGGTTCCCAGCAGGCCCGAGGTGGTGCCACGCCACTGAGAGGAGGAAGAGGTGGTACCGAGGGACTGGTGGGAGACAGTGATGACTGGATGGTATGGATGGCTGAGTACTGAAGACTGGAGACCCATACAGAAACCAATGAAAAACAAAGCACTCATATTCTCATTCTGGAGAGGTGGTGGGAGAGGGAGAGGTGGTGGGAGAGGGAGGCTGGGTGGGCCCAGCGAGACAGGCATACGGCAGACTGGTTCAGGCAAAAGTAATGGAGGCAGAATAACATCCTCTTCAAAGCCAAAATTTAACAGTGCATCAGCCAACAACTCACTCTCAGTGGTGGCAGGGTGGGCAGGGCTCACTTCAAAACCCTAGAAGTCCACTAACATTCCCTCTGCGATGGATGACGTGGCCGGCTCACACACCAGGTAAGGAGCGTGCTGCTTGGGCTTCATGGTGATGTGATCCTCGGTCGCTCTCAGGGGCGCAGGCTCTAATGTCACGACGGAGGTGGGCTCAGGCTGTCGATTCTCATAGGCTGGGTGGTTCTGGCCGAGCACTGGATTGGGAGTGAGGTTGGTGGCGTCCTTGACAGGGAACGCTGATCCGCAGGAAACCAGCACCCACTCCACAAATGCGGCGAAGCTCCCTCGAGGAGTCTTTCCAGACAACTGCACTCGCGTGGCGTTGTTGAGGCCGGCGAGTAGGAACAAGCACAGGCAGTTATCCGGGAAGGTGATCTGAGGGGCGAGATCCAAAAACTCTTCTAAGTGTTCCTCGAGGGAGCGTTCTCCCTGCTCAATGCACAACAGTTTTACTGCCGGAATGTCCATAGTGTAAGCAGGGGGAAAAACAAAACCAAAACACATACTTACAGGGAAAAAAATAACACTTCAAAAAACACACCGCTATTTACTTTGTAGGTCCGGTGTTCTGTCACGTGGGTGGCTGTATAAACGCACACAAAGAGGAAGATAAAGGTTAAGCGGCAATATTTGATAAATCCACAGGGTAATCCACAAGAACAGAGTAGCATACAACACGTCCATAAACTGACGACACAGAACAACTTAACTCAAACAGAACTGAGCATATACACTCACCTAAAGGATTATTAGGAACACCTGTTCAATTTCTCATTAATGCAATTATCTAATCAACCAATCACATGGCAGTTGCTTCAATGCATTTAGGGGTGTGGTCCTGGTCAAGACAATCTCCTGAACTCCAAACTGAATGTCAGAATGGGAAAGAAAGGTGATTTAAGCAATTTTGAGCGTGGCATGGTTGTTGGTGCCAGACGGGCCGGTCTGAGTATTTCACAATCTGCTCAGTTACTGGGATTTTCACGCACAACCATTTCTAGAGTTTACAAAGAATGGTGTGAAAAGGGAAAAACATCCAGTATGCGGCAGTCCTGTGGGCGAAAATGCCTTGTTGATGCTAGAGGTCAGAGGAGAATGGGCCGACTGATTCAAGCTGATAGAAGAGCAACTTTGACTGAAATAACCACTTGTTACAACCGAGGTATGCAGCAAAGCATTTGTGAAGCCACAACACGCACAACCTTGAGGCGGATGGGCTACAACAGCAGAAGACCCCACCGGGTACCACTCATCTCCACTACAAATAGGAAAAAGAGGCTACAATTTGCACGAGCTCACCAAAATTGGACAGTTGAAGACTGGAAAAATGTTGCCTGGTCTGATGAGTCTCGATTTCTGTTGAGACATTCAGATGGTAGAGTCAGAATTTGGCGTAAACAGAATGAGAACATGGATCCATCATGCCTTGTTACCACTGTGCAGGCTGGTGGTGGTGGTGTAATGGTGTGGGGGATGTTTTCTTGGCACACTTTAGGCCCCTTAGTGCCAATTGGGCATCGTTTAAATGCCACGGCCTACCAGAGCATTGTTTCTGACCATGTCCATCCCTTTATGACCACCATGTACCCATCCTCTGATGGCTACTTCCAGCAGGATAATGCACCATGTCACAAAGCTCGAATCATTTCAAATTGGTTTCTTGAACATGACACTGTACTAAAATGGCCCCCACAGTCACCAGATCTCAACCCAATAGAGCATCTTTGGGATGTGGTGGAACAGGAGCTTCGTGCCCTGGATGTGCATCCCACAAATCTCCATCAACTGCAAGATGCTATCCTATCAATATGGGCCAACATTTCTAAAGAATGCTTTCAGCACCTTGTTGAATCAATGCCATGTAGAATTAAGGCAGTTCTGAAGGCGAAAGGGGGTCAAACACAGTATTAGTATGGTGTTCCTAATAATCCTTTAGGTGAGTGTATACACCTGATAATGAGTATATTAATGAGTGAACAGCTGAACATAATGAGTGTCCATGACAACAAATGATCGATACAAACAATATCAACTGATCAAACAAACAATAACTCAGGCAGAATGTGGAGAAACACAAAAAAATCCAAACTAACAGAACAGTGATAAGCATTTGATTAGGATTTTTTTTTTTTGCCTCTCTCTCCTTTAATTGTGTGTGTGTGGTTTCAACGGGGTTCTGTAATTAGCTCAATTACTCCGAATCTCTGCACTCCTTTGGCAGTGAGCTCTAAGTGCTTGTTTCGTTTGATCTCTGACCTTGTTCTACAGGCAAAAAAGTTGAAAGTGGAGGCGGACAAAAGTAAGACTGGGTCATTGAGTCTGGCGTAGGGGAATCCATTAGAGTAATGACAGATTTACAGTGTCAAAGAGGCTGGTGTATCTCCACGAGGGCAGAAATGCTATGTCTTCCTATGACAGAATGCACCGTCATCTCCAGTAAAGAAAGTAAAAATGGACAAAATAGTGGAGAACACAGAGAGACTTTAATCAGGTGAGGAGCGTCAGCACTTCTTAAAATAAATAATTCACCCCAAAAAAAAAAAATGTATTCACCCTTACGTTCCAAACCTGGATTTCTCACAAAAAAAAAGAAGTTTAGCTGAGTGCCCAAACTTTTCTTCTGAAGCCACTTGACAGCTTGATTGAGGAAAAGATCAAAATTTAAGTCTTTATTCACTGACAATTTTGTCCTCTACCATCATTTGAAATAGCACAGAAGTTGCATATTTGTTGGAGACCTTTTTTGTCCTTTTTGGACCTTGACTGACTTTCATAGACAGTGAAAGTCAGAAAAATTATCATCAGTATGATGTTGAATTAAACATTTTTTTTTAGTCACCTCTGGATTATCCAGTCTGACTGATTTTCCAAGAGTGACTTCTGATCATCATAATATTCTTTAAAAAATGGTAAATTAGACAGAAAATTGAATTTTGATGTCAGAAATAACATTCAGGAGCAGGTCAGTTGAAATTGTAACACCACAATAATAAAGCAGCATGGCGCTAAGTGGTTACAGCAGTCTCGTGTTGTTGCCATGAACTTCATAAACTTTGGCAAATGCAGTGACTAGTTGTTCTCCAGTGCTGCCTGTTGGACACAAAATCTGAGTGCATCTAATAGGTGCTACTGAAATGTAAATGTCCCAGAGATGTCTTGCTGGTGCAGTTCAGTGACAGGACGTAATTATTTGGTTCCTTGTGAACTTACATTAAAACTTAATTTAAGCTCTCATGCAGCAGACTTTGCTTCTGAAAATCTTCAGGTTTTTTTGAGTCCCAGAAGAAAGTAAGACCCATTGAGAACTCAACAGCTAAATTAACTGCGAGAACTAGAATGTTTTTTCTTATGTCAGGTTTTGTCTACAATTACAATACGAGTCAATGTTCCTACAGTGCATGACATTGACTCTAACAACCGTGAAACTCTGGAAACAGTGTTTGTGTGTATTAATTACAAAGTCTAATTCACATCAAACGGAGAGAGTAAAATAAACTCTGGTGGCTGAATGAACAAAGTCCCAAGGTAAAATACAAGGACCCTTTGTCTCCAGAATCAAGTAGACCTTGTTAGGTCTTTGACCACTAATTAAACACAACCTGTTCTTGTCGCCTCTGCTCATATAAAATAAACTACGTGCCCACTACTAGTGCAGTGCTTAAATACACACACACACACACAAAAGAAGGAGTACACTGCACACACCTCTCACTGTGTACAGTGGCACCAAAAAGTATTTGGACACTTAGTCACACAGGAAAAATATGTGAATGTCATTGCCTTAGACATCAAACCAAGCGTCCTGCCCTGGAGAAGGTTTTGGCCAGAGGTTAGATCATACTCAATGCTTCAGACCATTAACCTGCAGATCACTTTCCCTTCAATCATTTCATTTATGTTTTCCCCTTAAAGAGGCATGTGGGTTTCTGAGGTAACAATACAGCTCTCACCTGATGTCTCTGACCTTCATTCCCCTGGCTGTCAGTCTGTCTCCTCACCACTAAACTCATTAGTATTTCCATTACTTGAGTCCTGAGCTCTCACATACACAGAGGGAGAGGCCCTGCTGACACGACTGTCTCATCGTTTGATGCTGAAAATGTAAAATGAAAATGATCTGCTCTCCTCTCTTTTCCTTCTCTTCTCTACTCTCATCTTAACGTATCCCTTCCTTTTCTTCCCTGTCTTTTCCTTTCCTTTCCTTATCTTCCCTTTCCTTCCCCTTCCCCTCCAGAGGCAAACTACCATTACGTTGCACCCTGCAGGTTTCACTACACTTTCAAAATCAAATGTCCAGTGAGTGGCATTAAAAGTGTGTTCAGTTTTATCCAAAACAGATGAATGTCAATCTGGCAATGTTTTATCATGCAGGTTGTATATATCGCGGCAGTTCCGGAGTGAAATGTCCAGTGAGTGGCACTAAAAGGTTAATGCTCTATCGCATTTGAAAATAACGTACCACCTATACTAAACCCTACCCTAAACCTAACCGATAGTGTTAACAAAAGCAAATTTGAGATAAAAACACATTTGCTGAAGCAACCATGCCATTTTGGCTTGCTTCTACAAGTCTTAGAGCTCTGTTATCACTTGTGTTTCACTGGATTCATACCTGAGGGCTCCTCACTGCAATTCTGTACCAGGTGAGCTGCTGTACTGAGCTACATCAGAAAAGCCACACATAAGGAGTGGGTTATGTGATAAAAACGTCAAAATGTTTTAGTTTACAAATGGTGCGTTATGGGGAAAGTGTTTTGAGGTCATTGCATAGTTTTGTGCAAGGAACTATGCATGTGAAGACAAGTCTTTATTAATTGATAATCTGCACCTGTGGTCATAATTATGTCCCGTCATTTCCTTGCATTTCCTTTCCTTTCCTTTCTTTTCCTTTATTCTTATTTCCTTCCCTCTCATTTCCTTTCTTGTTCTTTCTGGTAATTTCCTTTCCTTTCTTTTCTGGTCCTTTCATTTCTTGTCATTTCCTTTTTTCCTTTCTTTTCCTTTCCTTCCCTTTCCTTTCCTTTCCTTTCCTTTCCTTTCCTTTCCTTTCCTTTCCTTTCCTTTCCTTTCCTTTCCTTTCCTTTCCTTTCCTTTCATTTCCTTGAATATCCTTTCTTTTCCTTCCCTCTCATTTCCTTTCTGGTCATTTCCTTTCCTTTCTTGTCCTTTTCTTTCTTGTTCTTTCTGGTCATTTCCTTTCCTTTCCTTTCCTTTCCTGTCATTTCCTTTTTTCCTTTCCTTTCCTTTCCTTTCCTTTCCTTTCCTTTCCTTTCCTTTCCTTTCCTTTCCTTTCCTTTCCTTTCCTTTCCTTTCCTTTCTTCTCATTTCCTTGAATATCCTTTCCTTCCCTCTCATTTCCTTTCTGGTCATTTCCTTTCCTTTCTTGTTCTTTCTGGTAATTTCTTTTCCTTTCTTGTCATTTCCTTTCCTTTCTTGTCATTTCCTTTTTTCCTTTCCTTTCCTTTCCTTTCCTTTCCTTTCCTTTCCTTTCCTTTCCTTTCCTTTCCTTTCCTTTCCTTTCCTTTCCTTTCCTTTCCTTTCCTTTCCTTTCCTTTCTTCTCATTTCCTTGAATATCCTTTCCTTCCCTCTCATTTCCTTTCTGGTCATTTCCTTTCCTTTCTTGTTCTTTCTGGTCATTTCTTTTCCTTTCTTGTCATTTCCTTTTTTCCTTTCCTTTCCTTTCCTTTCCTTTCTTCTCATTTCCTTGAATATCCTTTCCTTCCCTTTCATTTCCTTTCTGGTCATTTCCTTTCCTTTCTTGTCCTTTCCTTTCATTTTTTGTTCTTTCTGGTCGTTTCCTTCCTTCCTTCCTTCCTTCCTTCCTTCCTTCCTTCCTTCCTTCCTTCCTTCCTTCCCTTCCCTTCCCTTCCCTTCCCTTCCCTTCCCTTCCCTTCCCTTCCCTTCCCTTCCCTTCCCTTCCCTTCCCTTCCCTTCCCTTCCCTTCCCTTCCCTTCCCTTCCCTTCCCTTCCCTTCCCTCCCCTCCTCTCCTCCAGGGAAGTTTATGTATGTAAAATATTGATCAAACCAATAAAAGATTGCAGCAGGTTTAATTATCGTGTCTTTGGCTGCTCATTATGCTCATGTACACAGATGATCTGATGATCTTATTTTAGTTCTGCACATTTATAAGTACATTTATTGTAACAGTTAATTTGATCTCTTAAGTTGTTATATTTTGAATACATATTTTATTTCCCTTTCCTCTGATGGTCCATCACTGGTTACACACACAACTATTTCCATAGTTTGTAGACACACACACACCCTCATTCACACAGCTAAGTTTCCTCTCTCTTCTCTTCAGGGTGCTGCCGCGTGTCTGGTTAGGCAGCTGCCCTCGACAGATCGAACATGTAACCCTAAAGCTCAAACAAGAACTGGGGGTTACAGCAGTGATGAACTTTCAGACAGAATGGGACATTATAAACAACTCACACGGCTGCCGGCGTGACCTCAGTCAACCCATGACCCCAGAGACAATGGAGCGCCTGTACAAAGACTGTGGCCTTTCTTATATCTGGATCCCCACCCCAGACATGAGCACAGAAGGTCAGTTGTGTGTGGTTAGCTAATATACCCTTGAATAACACAAATGAGCTGTTTCTCTGCCTAGGCAGTTCCCTTGTAAGGTTGAATCCTAACTGTCATAGAATCTTATGCTCTGAGTAACCGATTTGGTAGTTTTTCCTTTATGTAACATGTACTTAGCACACAGAGGATATGCTGTACTTGAGCTGTAAACTTGATTACTAATGCAAGAATCTAAAGAGCTTCTATTTGCCCTCTTCAGGTCGTACACAGATGCTGCCCCAGGCGGTGTTCCTGCTCTATGGACTGCTGAAGAACGGTCACACAGTATATGTTCACTGCAATGCAGGAGTGGGCCGTTCTACTGCGGCAGTGTGTGGACTCCTGATGTATGTGTTAGGCTGGAGACTCAGAAAAGTACAATACTACCTGACTGCCAGAAGGGCGGCAGTCTATATTGACGAGGAAGCACTGGTAAGAGCAGAAAATGACTTTCTCATGAAGTTTGGGCAACTCTGTCCATTTGTCTGCAACCCAGAGACATGAAAACAGTGCCCTCTACTGGATGGGAAGACACCTGTGTTCAATAACGTCAAAGCAATTAAAGGTGCAATATGTAGGATTTTTGCAGTAAAATATCCAAAAACCACTAGGCCAGTGTTATATATTATGTTCAGTTGAGTACTTACAATATCCCAAATGTTTCCAACTATTTGTAAATTGTGAGAAAATTGCGATAACCAAGGAACCCGGGACGTGTGAGGGAGCCGCCTGTCAATGGCGTCATATCCGTGTTACCCTCGGTTTCCGCTTTTACTGCCGTAGAAACCATGGCAACAGACGTGGACAACTGCGTAACGTCTGGCGGCACGCTGTTGTAGTTTCGTTCAAACATTATAGTTTGGTAGAATGACATTTCCTCATTTCTTTATATCCCCCGGGACTCGCTGATATCTGTCTCTTATTAGTAATCGTGCCCTGCTTCATACCACAGTCATGTTAAAACATGAATACATTCACTCATCCAGAAAAATTATTTTCCCATAAACATTATTAGATCCATCGGTATGAGGACAAGTTCCATGATTCCACACTCATTCAGTGCATCATCAGTCTACACCTTTGTTATTGTTTTAAAGAGGTTAGCGACCCCTAGCGGTGAAAAAATACATATTGTAGCTTTAACAGACATCAAAATAGATTTTAATCTTGTCACACAGAACTACTTAAAAAATAAGTTACATTAAAGTCTAAATGAAATGTTATATATATATATATATATATATAGCAAATAAATATAAATAACATTGATTATTAATAATTCAAAGTTTTTGGAAATACTCCACATGTTGTTTGTATGTTCATGAGTTCATGAGTAATTCACACTGAATAAAATGTATTATTAAAACTTTCCCTTACAATTCTTGTTTGCTTCCTAACTAAAATATTATTAGTGTTGCACAACCCGGCAAATGATGCAATAGCAAACATTAATTTAATTAATATAAAACAATTATAAATAAAAATAATAGCTGTTATTTGCCAGAAATCATAATGTTGAATCCGTGAGAATGAATTGGCAATAGTTATCACATGAGTGTATTTTTCTGTTTATCCTTTGAAATGTTTTCACAGAACACCAGTTTCGCCCGGCTAGTGTTCGTTCATCTTGACATGGTCGTCATTTGAAAAGGCAACTTGAGGCAATTGTCGACCGGACTGCTAATGTGATGGTTATTGTTCGACTGTCTGCCCCTTTTCTCCTCTAACATGCCACTTTCATTCATTTAAGAATCTAACTCAATATTCTTGTTATATATTTAGCAAAGCAATTTATCTGCCCTTGAAATAAGCTGCCATAATGAAAAGCGCTTTCACCTGACCTTTAAATAAATAGAGACTAGTGTCACCACCTTTATGAACTTTATGTAAAAAGTTTTGCTTCAGAAAAGAAAAAGCAGTTCACTGGTTTGAGCATTAATGATCACCATTAATGAAACTCGATTTGAAAACAGGAATAAATCAGTGAGTGAAGGAGCACAAGAAAAAGGAGGCAAAAATAAAAATATAATGAAAAAAAACGTGTACCACAAAAATAAGCAATTCTCTTTATTAATAATTTTTTCCAGTAAAAATATTTAAACATCTAAAAAACTATAACAATAGGCCTAAATCAGCCCAAATTGTTATTTTTTTGTTTTTGTTTTAACAAAAAATATGTAATAAAATTGATTGATGTTTTTATTTAAATCAAGAAACTATTTGTATACAGGTATGAAAGAAAAAATTAAATAAGACTAATTAAGATGCACTAACTTTTAAATATTTCTAATATGCTGATTTGCTGCTCAAGAAACATTTCTTATTATTATCAATGTTGAAATCAGTTGTGCTGATTAATATTTTTGTGGAAACATGTATTTTTTCAGGATTCTTAGATGAATAAGCCACATTTATTGGAAATAGAGATTTTTGTAACATTATAATGACACTTCTAATCAATTAAAAAAATATTAAAAATGAAAAAGTTGTCATCAATTACTTACCCTCATGTTGTTCCAAACCCGTAAGACTTTTGTTCATCTTTGAAACACAAATAAAGATATTTTAAATGAAATCTGAGAGCTTTTTTTCCCTCCATTGACAGTCTACACAACTTCCACTTTGACGCTTCAAAAAGTTCATAAAGAGATCGTAAAACTAATCCATATGAATCAAGCAATTTAGCTGTAATTTTCTGAAGAGATGTGATCGCTTTATATGATGAACAGATTGAATTTAGGCTTTTATTCACATATAAACATTGGGCAGCGAACATTAACAGAGGCTCCACCGAACCTGCTTGACGCACGAGAACAAACCTCATTGGTTCTTGAGCTCAAATGTGCTGTGTAACACACGAGAATGAACCTCATTGGTTCTTGCTGAAGCTCAAACGTGCTGCGTAACACGAGAATGAACCTCATTGCTTCTTGAAGAAGCTCAAACGTGCTGTGTAACACAAGAATTAACCTCATTGGTTCTTGAGGAAGCTCAAACGTGCTGTGTAACAAGAAATAACCTCATTGGTTCTTGTTGAAGCTCAAAAGTGCTGTGTAACACGAGAATGAACCTCATTGGTTCTTGTTGAAGCTCAAACGTGCTGTGTAACACAAGAATTAACCTCATTGGTTCTTGCTGAAGCTCAAATGTGTTGCGTAACACGAGAATGAACCTCATTGGTTCTTGAAGAAGCTCAAACCTGCTGTGTAACACAAGAATTAACCTCATTGGTTCTTGAAGAAGCTCAAACGTGCTGTGTAACACGAGAATGAACCTCATTGGTTCTTGAAGAAGCTCAAACCTGCTGTGTAACAGGAGAATGAACCTCATTGGTTCTTGTTGAAGCTCAAACGTGCTGTGTAACACGAGAATGAACCTCATTGGTTCTTGCAGAAGCTCAAACATTCTGCGTAACACAAGAATGAACCTCAGTGGTTCTTGAGGAAGCTCAAACATGCTGCCTAACACAAGAATGAACCTCATTGGTTCTTGCGGAAGCTCAAACATGCTGTGTAACACAAGAATGAACCTCATTGGTTCTTGAGGAAGCTCAAACATGCTGCCTAACACAAGAATGAACCTCATTGGTTCTTGCGGAAGCTCAAACATGCTGTGTAACACGAGAATGAACCTCATTGGTTCTTGCAGAAGCTCAAATGTGTTGCGTAACACGAGAATGAACCTCATTGGTTCTTGCTGAAGCTCAAACGTGCTGTGTAACACAAGAATTAACCTCATTGGTTCTTGCAGAAGCTCAAATGTGTTGCGTAACACGAGAATGAACCACATTGGTTCTTGAAGAAGCTCAAACCTGCTGTGTAACACAAGAATTAACCTCATTGGTTCTTGAGGAAGCTCAAACGTGCTGTGTAACACAAGAATTAACCTCATTGGTTCTTGCAGAAGCTCAAACGTGCTGCGTAACACAAGAATGAACCTCATTGGTTCTTGCAGAAGCTCAAACGTGCTGCGTAACACAAGAATGAACCTCACTGGTTCTTGAGGAAGCTCAAACATGCTGCATAACACAAGAATGAACCTCATTGGTTCTTGCGGAAGCTCAAAAGTGCTGTGTAACACGAGAATGAACCTCACTGGTTCTTGACGAACCTCAAACGTGCTGCGTAACCCGAGAATGAACCTCATTGGTTCTTGTGAAAGCTCAAACGTGCTGTGTAACACAAGAATTAACCTCATTGGTTCTTGCTGAAGCTCAAACGTGCTGCGTAACACGAGAATGAACCTCATTGGTTCTTGCGGAAGCTCAAACGTGCTGTGTAACACAAGAATTAACCTCATTGGTTCTTGCTGAAGCTCAAACGTGCTGTGTAACACAAGAATTAACCTCATTGGTTCTTGTTGAAGCTCAAAAGTGCTGTGTAACACGAGAATGAACCTCATTGGTTCTTGCGGAAGCTCAAACGTGCTGTGTAACACAAGAATTAACCTCATTGGTTCTTGCTGAAGCTCAAACGTGCTGCGTAACACGAGAATGAACCTCATTGGTTCTTGCAGAAGCTCAAATGTGTTGCGTAACACGAGAATGAACCTCATTGGTTCTTGAAGAAGCTCAAACCTGCTGTGTAACACAAGAATTAACCTCATTGGTTCTTGAAGAAGCTCAAACGTGCTGTGTAACACGAGAATGAACCTCATTGGTTCTTGAAGAAGCTCAAACCTGCTGTGTAACAGGAGAATGAACCTCATTGGTTCTTGTTGAAGCTCAAACGTGCTGTGTAACACGAGAATGAACCTCATTGGTTCTTGCAGAAGCTCAAACATTCTGCGTAACACAAGAATGAACCTCATTGGTTCTTGAGGAAGCTCAAACATGCTGCCTAACACAAAAATGAACCTCATTGGTTCTTGCGGAAGCTCAAACATGCTGTGTAACACAAGAATGAACCTCATTGGTTCTTGAGGAAGCTCAAACATGCTGCCTAACACAAGAATGAACCTCATTGGTTCTTGCGGAAGCTCAAACATGCTGTGTAACACGAGAATGAACCTCATTGGTTCTTGCAGAAGCTCAAATGTGTTGCGTAACACGAGAATGAACCTCATTGGTTCTTGCTGAAGCTCAAACGTGCTGTGTAACACAAGAATTAACCTCATTGGTTCTTGCAGAAGCTCAAATGTGTTGCGTAACACGAGAATGAACCACATTGGTTCTTGAAGAAGCTCAAACCTGCTGTGTAACACAAGAATTAACCTCATTGGTTCTTGAGGAAGCTCAAACGTGCTGTGTAACACAAGAATTAACCTCATTGGTTCCTGCAGAAGCTCAAACGTGCTGCGTAACACAAGAATGAACCTCATTGGTTCTTGCAGAAGCTCAAACGTGCTGCGTAACACAAGAATGAACCTCACTGGTTCTTGAGGAAGCTCAAACATGCTGCATAACACAAGAATGAACCTCATTGGTTCTTGCGGAAGCTCAAAAGTGCTGTGTAACACGAGAATGAACCTCACTGGTTCTTGACGAACCTCAAACGTGCTGCGTAACCCGAGAATGAACCTCATTGGTTCTTGTGAAAGCTCAAACGTGCTGTGTAACACAAGAATTAACCTCATTGGTTCTTGCTGAAGCTCAAACGTGCTGCGTAACACGAGAATGAACCTCATTGGTTCTTGCGGAAGCTCAAACGTGCTGTGTAACACAAGAATTAACCTCATTGGTTCTTGCTGAAGCTCAAACGTGCTGTGTAACACAAGAATTAACCTCATTGGTTCTTGTTGAAGCTCAAAAGTGCTGTGTAACACGAGAATGAACCTCATTGGTTCTTGCGGAAGCTCAAACGTGCTGTGTAACACAAGAATTAACCTCATTGGTTCTTGCTGAAGCTCAAACGTGCTGCGTAACACGAGAATGAACCTCATTGGTTCTTGCAGAAGCTCAAATGTGTTGCGTAACACGAGAATGAACCTCATTGGTTCTTGAAGAAGCTCAAACCTGCTGTGTAACACGAGAATTAACCTCATTGGTTCTTGAAGAAGCTCAAACCTGCTGTGTAACACGAGAATTAACCTCATTGGTTCTTGTTGAAGCTCAAAAGTGCTGTGTAACACGAGAATGAACCTCATTGGTTCTTGTTGAAGCTCAAACGTGCTGTGTAACACGAGAATGAACCTCATTGGTTCTTGCAGAAGCTCAAACATTCTGCGTAACACAAGAATGAACCTCATTGGTTCTTGAGGAAGCTCAAACATGCTGCCTAACACAAGAATGAACCTCACTGGTTCTTGCGGAAGCTCAAACATGCTGTGTAACACAAGAATGAACCTCATTGGTTCTTGAGGAAGCTCAAACATGCTGCCTAACACGAGAATGAACCTCATTGGTTCTTGCGGAAGCTCAAACATGCTGTGTAACACGAGAATGAACCTCTTTGGTTCTTGCAGAAGCTCAAATGTGTTACGTAACACGAGAATTAACCTCATTGGTTCTTGCAGAAGCTCAAATGTGTTGCGTAACACGAGAATGAACCTCATTGGTTCTTGAAGAAGCTCAAACCTGCTGTGAAACACAAGAATTAACCTCATTGGTTCTTGAGGAAGCTCAAACGTGCTGTGTAACACAAGAATGAACCTCATTGGTTCTTGCAGAAGCTCAAACGTGCTGCGTAACACAAGAATGAACCTCATTGGTTCTTGCAGAAGCTCAAACGTGCTGCGTAACAAGAATGAACCTCATTGGTTCTTGAGGAAGCTCAAACATGCTGCGTAACACAAGAATGAACCTCATTGGTTCTTGTGAAAGCTCAAACGTACTGCATAACATGAGAATGAACGTCATTGGTTCTAGAAGAAGCTCAAATGTGCTGCGTAACATGAGAATGAAGGTCATTGGTTCTAGAGGAAGCTCAAACGTGCTGCATAACATGAGAATGAACGTCATTGGTTGTAGAGGAAGCTCAAACGTGCTGCGTAACATGAGAAAGAACCTCATTGGTTCTAGAGGAAGCTCAAACGTGCTGCGTAACACGAGAATGAACGTCATTGGTTCTAGAGTAAGCTCAAATGTGCTGCGTAACATGAGAATGAACGTCATTGGTTCTAGAGGGAGCTCAAACGTGCTGCGTAACACGAGAACAAACCTCATTGGTTCTTGAGCTCAAATGTGCTGTGTAACACACGAGAATGAACGTCATTGGTTCAAGAGTAAGCTCAAACGTGCTGCGTAACATGAGAAAGAACCTCATTGGTTCTAGAGGAAGCTCAAACGTGCTGCGTAACATGAGAATGAACGTCATTGGTTCTAGAGTAAGCTCAAATGTGCTGCGTAACATGAGAATGAACGTCATTGGTTCTAGAGGAAGCTCAAACGTGCTGCGTAACACAAGAATGAACCTCATTGGTTCTAGAGGAAGCTCAAACGTGCTGCGTAACACGAGAATGAACCTCATTGGTTCTAGAGGAAGCTCAAATGTGCTGCGTAACATGAGAATGAACCTCATTGGTTCTTGACGAAGCTCAAACGTGCTGTGTAACACACGAGAATGAACCTCATTGGTTCTTGCGGAAGCTCAAACGTGCTGCGTAACACGCGAGAATGAACCTCATTGGTTCTTGACGAAGCTCAAACGTGCTGCGTAACACACGAAAATGAACCTCATTGGTTCTTGACGAAGCTCAAACGTGCTGCGTAACACGAGAATGGACCTCATGGTTCTTGAGAAGCTCAAATGTGCTGCGTAACACGAGAATGAACCTCATTGGTTCTTGAGGAAGCTCAAACGTGCTGTGTAACATGAGAATGAACCTCACTGGTTCTTGAGGAAGCTCAAACGTGCAGCGTAACATGAGAATGAACCTCACTGGTTCTTGAGGAAGCTCAAACGTGCTGTGTAACATGAGAATGAACCTCACTGGTTCTTGAGGAAGCTCAAACGTGCTGCGTAACACGAGAATGAACCTCATTGGTTCTTGACGAAGCGCAAACGTGCTGTGTAACACACGTGAATGAACCTCATTGGTTCTTGCGGAAGCTCAAACGTGCTGCGTAACACGAGAATGAACCTCATTGGTTCTTGCAGAAGCTCAAACTTGCTGGGTAACACAACAGAATGAACCTCATTGGTTCTTGCAGAAGCTCAAACTTGCTGGGTAACACGAGAATGAACCTCATTGGTTCTTGACGAAACGCAAACGTGCTGTGTAACACACGAGGATGAACCTCATTGGTTCTTGCAGAAGCTCAAACATTCTGCGTAACACAAGAATGAACCTCATTGGTTCTTGAGGAAGCTCAAACATGCTGCCTAACACAAGAATGAACCTCATTGGTTCTTGCGGAAGCTCAAACATGCTGTGTAACACAAGAATGAACCTCATTGGTTCTTGAGGAAGCTCAAACATGCTGCCTAACACAAGAATGAACCTCATTGGTTCTTGCGGAAGCTCAAACATGCTGTGTAACACGAGAATGAACCTCATTGGTTCTTGCAGAAGCTCAAATGTGTTGCGTAACACGAGAATGAACCTCATTGGTTCTTGCTGAAGCTCAAACGTGCTGTGTAACACAAGAATGAACCTCATTGGTTCTTGCAGAAGCTCAAATGTGTTGCGTAACACGAGAATGAACCTCATTGGTTCTTGAAGAAGCTCAAACCTGCTGTGTAACACAAGAATTAACCTCATTGGTTCTTGAGGAAGCTCAAACGTGCTGTGTAACACAAGAATTAACCTCATTGGTTCTTGCAGAAGCTCAAACGTGCTGCGTAACACAAGAATGAACCTCATTGGTTCTTGCAGAAGCTCAAACGTGCTGCGTAACACAAGAATGAATCTCACTGGTTCTTGAGGAAGCTCAAACATGCTGCATAACACAAGAATGAACCTCATTGGTTTTTGCGGAAGCTCAAAAGTGCTGTGTAACACGAGAATGAACCTCACTGGTTCTTGACGAACCTCAAACGTGCTGTGTAACCCGAGAATGAACCTCATTGGTTCTTGTGAAAGCTCAAACGTGCTGTGTAACACAAGAATTAACCTCATTGGTTCTTGCTGAAGCTCAAACGTGCTGCGTAACACAAGAATGAACCTCATTGGTTCTTGCGGAAGCTCAAACGTGCTGTGTAACACAAGAATTAACCTCATTGGTTCTTGCTGAAGCTCAAACGTGCTGTGTAACACAAGAATTAACCTCATTGGTTCTTGTTGAAGCTCAAAAGTGCTGTGTAACACGAGAATGAACCTCATTGGTTCTTGCGGAAGCTCAAACGTGCTGTGTAACACAAGAATTAACCTCATTGGTTCTTGCTGAAGCTCAAATGTGCTGCGTAACACGAGAATGAACCTCATTGGTTCTTGCAGAAGCTCAAATGTGTTGCGTAACACAAGAATGAACCTCATTGGTTCTTGAAGAAGCTCAAACCTGCTGTGTAACACAAGAATTAACCTCATTGGTTCTTGAAGAAGCTCAAACCTGCTGTGTAACACGAGAATTAACCTCATTGGTTCTTGAAGAAGCTCAAACCTGCTGTGTAACACGAGAATTAACCTCATTGGTTCTTGTTGAAGCTCAAAAGTGCTGTGTAACACGAGAATGAACCTCATTGGTTCTTGTTGAAGCTCAAACGTGCTGTGTAACACGAGAATGAACCTCATTGGTTCTTGCAGAAGCTCAAACATTCTGCGTAACACAAGAATGAACCTCATTGGTTCTTGAGGAAGCTCAAACATGCTGCCTAACACAAGAATGAACCTCATTGGTTCTTGCGGAATCTCAAACATGCTGTGTAACACAAGAATGAACCTCATTGGTTCTTGAGGAAGCTCAAACATGCTGCCTAACACAAGAATGAACCTCATTGGTTCTTGCGGAAGCTCAAACATGCTGTGTAACACGAGAATGAACCTCATTGGTTCTTGCAGAAGCTCAAATGTGTTACGTAACACGAGAATGAACCTCATTGGTTCTTGCTGAAGCTCAAACGTGCTGTGTAACACAAGAATTAACCTCATTGGTTCTTGCAGAAGCTCAAATGTGTTGCGTAACATGAGAATGAACCTCATTGGTTCTTGAAGAAGCTCAAACCTGCTGTGTAACACAAGAATTAACCTCATTGGTTCTTGAGGAAGCTCAAACGTGCTGTGTAACACAAGAATTAACCTCATTGGTTCTTGCAGAAGCTCAAACGTGCTGCGTAACACAAGAATGAACCTCATTGGTTCTTGCAGAAGCTCAAACGTGCTGCGTAACACAAGAATGAACCTCATTGGTTCTTGAGGAAGCTCAAACATGCTGCGTTACACAAGAATGAACCTCATTGGTTCTTGTGAAAGCTCAAACGTACTGCATAACATGAGAATGAACGTCATTGGTTCTAGAGGAAGCTCAAATGTGCTGCGTAACATGAGAATGAAGGTCATTGGTTCTAGAGGAAGCTCAAACGTGCTGCATAACATGAGAATGAACGTCATTGGTTGTAGAGGAAGCTCAAACGTGCTGCGTAACAAAAGAATGAACCTCATTGGTTCTTGACGAAGCGCAAACGTGCTGTGTAACACACGAGAATGAACCTCATTGGTTCTTGCGGAAGCTCAAACGTGCTGCGTAACACGCGAGAATGAACCTCATTGGTTCTTGACGAAGCTCAAACGTGCAGCGTAACATGAGAATGAACCTCACTGGTTCTTGAGGAAGCTCAAACGTGCTGTGTAACAAAAGAATGAACCTCATTGGTTCTTGACGAAGCGCAAACGTGCTGTGTAACACACGAGAATGAACCTCATTGGTTCTTGCGGAAGCTCAAACGTGCTGCGTAACACGCGAGAATGAACCTCATTGGTTCTTGACGAAGCTCAAACGTGCTGCGTAACACACGAAAATGAACCTCATTGGTTCTTGACGAAGCTCAAAAGTGCTGTGTAACACGAGAATGAACCTCAACGAGAATGGACCTCATGGTTCTTGAGAAGCTCAAATGTGCTGCGTAACACGAGAATGAACCTCATTGGTTCTTGAGGAAGCTCAAACGTGCTGTGTAACATGAGAATGAACCTCACTGGTTCTTGAGGAAGCTCAAACGTGCAGCGTAACATGAGAATGAACCTCACTGGTTCTTGAGGAAGCTCAAACGTGCTGTGTAACATGAGAATGAACCTCACTGGTTCTTGAGGAAGCTCAAACGTGCTGCGTAACACGAGAATGAACCTCATTGGTTCTTGACAAAGCGCAAACGTGCTGCGTAACACGAGAATGAACCTCATTGGTTCTTGACGAAGCGCAAACGTGCTGTGTAACACACGAGAATGAACCTCATTGGTTCTTGCGGAAGCTCAAACGTGCTGCGTAACACGAGAATGAACCTCATTGGTTCTTGCAGAAGCTCAAACTTGCTGGGTAACACAACAGAATGAACCTCATTGGTTCTTGCAGAAGCTCAAACTTGCTGGGTAACACGAGAATGAACCTCATTGGTTCTTGACGAAACGCAAACGTGCTGTGTAACACACGAGGATGAACCTCATTGGTTCTTGCAGAAGCTCAAACGTGCTGTGTAACAAAAGAATGAACCTCATTGGTTCTTGCAGAAGCTCAAACGTGCTGCGTAACACGAGAATGAACCTCATTGGTTCTTGCGGAAGCTCAAACGTGCTGTGTAACACGAGAATGAACCTCATTGGTTCTTGCGGAAGCGCAAACGTGCTGTGTAACACGAGAATGAACCTCATTGGTTCTTTTAGAAGCTCAAACGTGCTGCGTAACACGAGAATGAACCTCATTGGTTCTTGCAGAAGCTCAAATGTGTTGCGTAACACAAGAATGAACCTCATTGGTTCTTGAAGAAGCTCAAACCTGCTGTGTAACACAAGAATTAACCTCATTGGTTCTTGAAGAAGCTCAAACCTGCTGTGTAACACGAGAATTAACCTCATTGGTTCTTGAAGAAGCTCAAACCTGCTGTGTAACACGAGAATTAACCTCATTGGTTCTTGTTGAAGCTCAAAAGTGCTGTGTAACACGAGAATGAACCTCATTGGTTCTTGTTGAAGCTCAAACGTGCTGTGTAACACGAGAATGAACCTCATTGGTTCTTGCAGAAGCTCAAACATTCTGCGTAACACAAGAATGAACCTCATTGGTTCTTGAGGAAGCTCAAACATGCTGCCTAACACAAGAATGAACCTCATTGGTTCTTGCGGAATCTCAAACATGCTGTGTAACACAAGAATGAACCTCATTGGTTCTTGAGGAAGCTCAAACATGCTGCCTAACACAAGAATGAACCTCATTGGTTCTTGCGGAAGCTCAAACATGCTGTGTAACACGAGAATGAACCTCATTGGTTCTTGCAGAAGCTCAAATGTGTTACGTAACACGAGAATGAACCTCATTGGTTCTTGCTGAAGCTCAAACGTGCTGTGTAACACAAGAATTAACCTCATTGGTTCTTGCAGAAGCTCAAATGTGTTGCGTAACATGAGAATGAACCTCATTGGTTCTTGAAGAAGCTCAAACCTGCTGTGTAACACAAGAATTAACCTCATTGGTTCTTGAGGAAGCTCAAACGTGCTGTGTAACACAAGAATTAACCTCATTGGTTCTTGCAGAAGCTCAAACGTGCTGCGTAACACAAGAATGAACCTCATTGGTTCTTGCAGAAGCTCAAACGTGCTGCGTAACACAAGAATGAACCTCATTGGTTCTTGAGGAAGCTCAAACATGCTGCGTTACACAAGAATGAACCTCATTGGTTCTTGTGAAAGCTCAAACGTACTGCATAACATGAGAATGAACGTCATTGGTTCTAGAGGAAGCTCAAATGTGCTGCGTAACATGAGAATGAAGGTCATTGGTTCTAGAGGAAGCTCAAACGTGCTGCATAACATGAGAATGAACGTCATTGGTTGTAGAGGAAGCTCAAACGTGCTGCGTAACATGAGAAAGAACCTCATTGGTTCTAGAGGAAGCTCAAACGTGCTGCGTAACACGAGAATGAACGTCATTGGTTCTAGAGTAAGCTCAAATGTGCTGCGTAACATGAGAATGAACGTCATTGGTTCTAGAGGAAGCTCAAACGTGCTGCGTAACACGAGAATGAACCTCATTGGTTCTAGAGGAAGCTCAAATGTGCTGCGTAACATGAGAATGAACGTCATTGGTTCTAGAGGAAGCTCAAACGTGCTGCGTAACATGAGAAAGAACCTCATTGGTTCTAGAGGAAGCTCAAACGTGCTGTGTAACATGAGAATGAACCTCACTGGTTCTTGAGGAAGCTCAAACGTGCAGCGTAACATGAGAATGAACCTCACTGGTTCTTGAGGAAGCTCAAACGTGCTGTGTAACAAAAGAATGAACCTCATTGGTTCTTGACGAAGCGCAAACGTGCTGTGTAACACACGAGAATGAACCTCATTGGTTCTTGCGGAAGCTCAAACGTGCTGCGTAACACGCGAGAATGAACCTCATTGGTTCTTGACGAAGCTCAAACGTGCTGCGTAACACACGAAAATGAACCTCATTGGTTCTTGACGAAGCTCAAAAGTGCTGTGTAACACGAGAATGAACCTCAACGAGAATGGACCTCATGGTTCTTGAGAAGCTCAAATGTGCTGCGTAACACGAGAATGAACCTCATTGGTTCTTGAGGAAGCTCAAACGTGCTGTGTAACATGAGAATGAACCTCACTGGTTCTTGAGGAAGCTCAAACGTGCAGCGTAACATGAGAATGAACCTCACTGGTTCTTGAGGAAGCTCAAACGTGCTGTGTAACATGAGAATGAACCTCACTGGTTCTTGAGGAAGCTCAAACGTGCTGCGTAACACGAGAATGAACCTCATTGGTTCTTGACAAAGCGCAAACGTGCTGCGTAACACGAGAATGAACCTCATTGGTTCTTGACGAAGCGCAAACGTGCTGTGTAACACACGAGAATGAACCTCATTGGTTCTTGCGGAAGCTCAAACGTGCTGCGTAACACGAGAATGAACCTCATTGGTTCTTGCAGAAGCTCAAACTTGCTGGGTAACACAACAGAATGAACCTCATTGGTTCTTGCAGAAGCTCAAACTTGCTGGGTAACACGAGAATGAACCTCATTGGTTCTTGACGAAACGCAAACGTGCTGTGTAACACACGAGGATGAACCTCATTGGTTCTTGCAGAAGCTCAAACGTGCTGTGTAACAAAAGAATGAACCTCATTGGTTCTTGCAGAAGCTCAAACGTGCTGCGTAACACGAGAATGAACCTCATTGGTTCTTGCGGAAGCTCAAACGTGCTGTGTAACACGAGAATGAACCTCATTGGTTCTTGCGGAAGCGCAAACGTGCTGTGTAACACGAGAATGAACCTCATTGGTTCTTTTAGAAGCTCAAACGTGCTGCGTAACACGAGAATGAACCTCATTGGTTCTTGCGGAAGCTCAAATGTGCTGTGTAACAAAAGAATGAACCTCATTGGTTCTTTTAGAAGCTCAAACGTGCTGCGTAACACGAGAATGAACCTCATTGGATCTTGCGGAAGCTCAAACGTGCTGTGTAACAAAAGAATGAACCTCATTGGTTCTTGACGAAGCGCAAACGTGCTGTGTAACACACGAGAATGAACCTCATTGGTTCTTGCGGAAGCTCAAACGTGCTGCGTAACACGCGAGAATGAACCTCATTGGTTCTTGACGAAGCTCAAACGTGCTGCGTAACACACGAAAATGAACCTCACTGGTTCTTGACGAAGCTCAAAAGTGCTGTGTAACACGAGAATGAACCTCATTGGTTCTTGCAGAAGCTCAAACGTGCTGCGTAACACGAGAATGGACCTCATGGTTCTTGAGAAGCTCAAATGTGCTGCGTAACACGAGAATGAACCTCATTGGTTCTTGAGGAAGCTCAAACGTGCTGTGTAACATGAGAATGAACCTCACTGGTTCTTGAGGAAGCTCAAACGTGCAGCGTAACATGAGAATGAACCTCACTGGTTCTTGAGGAAGCTCAAACGTGCTGTGTAACATGAGAATGAACCTCACTGGTTCTTGAGGAAGCTCAAACGTGCTGCGTAACACGAGAATGAACCTCATTGGTTCTTGACGAAGCGCAAACGTGCTGCGTAACACGAGAATGAACCTCATTGGTTCTTGACGAAGCGCAAACGTGCTGTGTAACACACGTGAATGAACCTCATTGGTCCTTGCGGAAGCTCAAACGTGCTGCGTAACACGAGAATGAACCTCATTGGTTCTTGCAGAAGCTCAAACTTGCTGGGTAACACAACAGAATGAACCTCATTGGTTCTTGCAGAAGCTCAAACTTGCTGGGTAACACGAGAATGAACCTCATTGGTTCTTGACGAAACGCAAACGTGCTGTGTAACAAAAGAATGAACCTCACTGGTTCTTGCAGAAGCTCAAACGTGCTGCGTAACACGAGAATGAACCTCATTGGTTCTTGCGGAAGCTCAAACGTGCTGTGTAACATGAGAATGAACCTCATTGGTTCTTGCGGAAGCTCAAACGTGCTGTGTAACACGAGAATGAACCTCATTGGTTCTTTTAGAAGCTCAAACGTGCTGCGTAACACGAGAATGAACCTCATTGGTTCTTGCGGAAGCTCAAATGTGCTGTGTAACAAAAGAATGAACCTCATTGGTTCTTTTAGAAGCTCAAACGTGCTGCGTAACACGAGAATGAACCTCATTGGATCTTGCGGAAGCACAAACGTGCTGTGTAACAAAAGAATGAACCTCATTGGTTCTTGCAGAAGCTCAAACGTGCTGCGTAACACGCGAATGAACCTCATTGGTTCTTGCGGAAGCTCAAACGTGCTGTGTAACACGAGAATGAACCTCATTGGTTCTAGAGGAAGCTTAAACGTGTTGTGTAACACGAGAATGAACCTCATTGGTTCTTGACAAAACACAAACGTGTTGTGTAACACAAAAGAATGAACCTCATTGGTTCTTGCAGAAGCTCAAATGTGCTGTGTAACACAAAAGAATGAACCTCATTGGTTCTTGCAGAAGCTCAAATGTGCTGTGTAACACAAAAGAATGAACCTCATTGGTTCTAGAGGAAGCTCAAACGTGCTGCGTAACACAAGAATTTACCTCATTGGTTCTTGCACGTCAATCAAGCATGCTTGAGCTTCCATTTACCATATCCAATGTGTTGATGAATATATACATTTCAATCTGTTCATCATGTAAAATGATTAAGTCTCTTCAGAAATTTTCGACTAAACCGCTCAATTCATATGGATTTTTTTTTACGATGTCTTTATGAACTTTTTGAAGCGTCAAAGTGGTAGTTGTGTGGACTGTGAATGGAGGGACAGAAATCTCTCAGATTTCATATCTTCACTTGACATGAGGGTGGGTAAATGATGACAGAATTTTCATTTTTAGGTGAACTAACGCTTGCATCCTTATTGACTAAAATTATTTTAAAAAATCTTACTGACCTTTTGAATGGTTTTGAATGGTGTTTAGATATTTCTACTGGAGAACACAAGCTACAGATAAAGAAAATGATTTTTTGCAGTGTAGTCATCCAGTTCTATAGTTTCATTTGTGTTTGCCCTGAGCACTCACATTCAAACAGAAGAGAGTAAAGGATGAGTCACCATGAACTATGGGCATTATTTCACACAATAAGACTCGCCCTGAACCACAGTTAGCATCTCAACTCCTCGGTGCTCTGCCTTTAAATAAATACGGCCTCCACACAGCAAAATAATACACCTCTGAAGTGAATATACACAGTCTATTCCGGGACTGAGATAAAGAGCTTTGGTGTTTTGAGTATGAAGTTCTCATCTGTTTCTCTGTGTCAGTGAAGGATTTTACAGTCACATGATCCTTTACAGAGAGATTGAGCTGGTTCAAAAGGCTAATATTATTCATCTTTATTTATGTTATTCTAATGCAGTCCTTTATCCTGTGTCTCACTGAATGAATAAGAGTCTTTATTTAGACTGGAAGAATAAAGATAAAAGAAAGTATCATTGCGGTCATGCTTAAAAGCAGAATTTATTGCAGAAGTATTGAGTAAATACAATGCAAAGAAAGTGTGTGTGTAGCAGACGATGACCTGTCACAGATATTTAGGTGTGTCTTTGATCATTTCACTGTGTGTGTGTCATTCAGAGGCCATGATTTGTGATTACAGGAGTGTAAAATCCAACCTTTTCCAGCTCCTTACACTCCTTTCCCCATTTACTGAGCCGTTGCCCAGTCGGGCCCGTTCCATACACTTCCAATACAGAAAAGGCAGATCTGGGTCTGGCCTTGTAGAACTTGCTGGTTTCAACCAACCAGGTGGCATAATGTTCTCATCATGTAGAGACACTTTCAAAACAGCAACAATAAAATCTGATAAAATTAACGCAAAACTAGATGGCTCCCATTACAATCAACCAGGTTTTTTACTCTAAATTTCTTGTAATTTTATTGAATAAAATTATAAATGCGTGATGATTTTCACAAAAGTTTAGTTCAGTTGGTAACACTTTAAAATGTAACAGTAAATGCATTAGCTAACATGTACTAACTGAGAAATTCACAGACATTTTTCACAGTGCACTAACAAGTGTGAAAGGGGTCATGAACTGGCTTTTTTATTTTTTATACTGTTGTCTGAGGTCAACTTACGATGTTTGCTTGGTTTTTACATTCAAAAACATCATAATGAATAAGTAATAGGCTATTTTCTACCCTGGTTTTGAGCCTAGCTCCTGAAACGCTCGGTTTTTATGGGCGTGCCGCACTGAAGACTTGGAAGTAAACGCTCACTGCTATGATTGGATAACAGTTTTGCATATTATAATGAGCTTCGGCTCCCCCGTCAGTTCACGTGGGGAATTGTTTTGAAAACCGGAATAATTCGCCCACAGGGGTCACAAAATGTCTTTATCAAACAAACACAATGATTTCTCTCTCATCCACCCGCAATTAATTGGAATGTTATTTTTTACTACTTGGCCTGCCCGATCGGTGGATATAACCGCGAACCGTGCATCAATAACACACACACACACGCACCCACACACACAAGCCAAGTACATGCATCAGCAAAACTTCACTGCAGACAAATCAGCATGTTCAAAACTTTCGCGATTGTATTTTTCCTTCAAATAACAAGTCAAGAGAGTGAACAACGCACATCAAGAAAGGAATGTTATTTCACTATTTATAGCCCGACAACAACACCTCAAATACAAAGGATACTCCAGCCTTTGACAGTGTGGTAAGTTATCGTTAATTATGTTTAGTTAGACACATACACATAATCAGTAGATACCAAACAATCTGTAACAATGCAATACTATCACACATAAAAAACATTTTTTACTCACATAAGTGTTGCACCATTCCTGTCGGATCTAGAAGGCACAGCATCGTTTTTTAATCTCATTCTGTCTGCAAATCCAGTCTCGACCGGTGTCTTGTTTACAAACGAATCCACAGTGAAATGAAGCGAACAAACGCGCAATGTCTTACCCACGTGAGCTGGAACTTCTTTAAAAATAAAGTTCAACCATGCATTGCTTATACTGGAATCCGAAGGAAGCTTATGTGGCATGTTTATTGCTTAGTATAGCTCGATCCGGTTTAGCTCCACGTAGGCCTATGTTATTTATCTATTACATGTAATGCGTGAATCGGTGGGCGGGGCTACATAATTAGGTGTTGGTCTTCTTCTGTTGAGGCGGTGTTTCACCACACTCTGACGTCACAGGGAGGCACATTCGCAGATCGATTGTTTGCTGAGCCAGCTGTCAATAAAAGCTTTTCTTTGACTAACAAGGAAGTTTTCAGCTCTGAAACCTACAGGATATTCTTATATTAAGATGACCTTTAATATATCAAAAGCTCAAGGAAAAGTTGATTTCTCAATTCATGACCCCTTTAAATACAACTTTGGATATTAAACATGTATTTGTAAATGTTGAAATTAACATTGACTAAGATTAACAAATGCTGTAGAAGTACTGTTCATTGTTTAGGGGCTGTTTACATGTCACCATTTTCAACTAAAAATGTAGAACTTTTTATGCTTTTGTCATTTACATGACAACAGCTTTTTGGGTGCCTGAAAACCCAACCTTTTGAAAACAGACAAATCAGCATGTTCAAAACTTTCGCGATTGTATTTTTCCTTCAAATAACAAGTCAAGAGAGTGAACAACGCACATCGAGAAAGGAATGTTATTTCACTATTTAAGATAGCCCGACAACAACACCTCAAATACAAAGGATACTCCAGCCTTTGACAGTGTGGTAAGTTATTGTTAATTATGTTTAGTTAGACACATACACATAATCAGTAGATACCAAACAATCTGTAACAATGCAATACTATCACACATAAAAAACATTTTTTACATAATTAGGTGTTGGTCTTCTTCTGTTGAGGCGGTGTTTCACCACACTCTGACGTCACAGGGAAGCACATTCGCAGATCGATCGTTTGCTGAGCCAGCTGTCAATAAAAGCTTTTCAGCTCTGAAACCTACAGGATATTCTTATATTAAGATGACCTTTAATATATCAAAAGCTCAAGGAAAAGTTGATTTCTCAATTCATGACCCCTTTAAATACAACTTTGGATATTAAACGTATTTGTAAATGTTAACATTGACTAAGATTAATAAATGCTGTAGAAGTACTGTTCATTGTTTAGGGGCTGTTTACATGTCACCATTTTCAACTAAAAATGTAGAACTTTTTATGCTTTTGTCATTTACACGACAACAGCTTTTTGGGTGCCTGAAAACCCAACCTTTTGAAAACAGGCTTCAAAGTGCAAGTTTTTGAAAACGGTCTCTGTGTTAATGACAAAAACGCGAATCTATGAAAACGATGACGTCATGCACATGCGTATTACATGTTCAGTCTATAGTGTTTCATCGCCATCTAATGCCCTGGCAGCAGAATACAGCGTCTTTAGTCGTTTTCGCAGATCCGTGTGAATGGGGATCGTTTTGGCAATGGCGTCGTCTGTACGCAGAAAAATCTATGGAAAAACTTCTCAGTTTTAAGCATATCGTTGTCGTGTAAACATACCCTTAGGCTGGCCATGCACTTGAAGATTTTAAACCTGATTTTGAGCAACCCTGATTTGCAACCCCAAGCTTTCGGGGGGCGTGGCCCTATTTGAGGCTTGTCGCAAACGACTTTTTATTCAAAAAATCCTCAATTGTGTGGTGTCATTACAATTATTTTACTGCTCCCGATCGCATCGGAGCCCACATGATCCCAAATCGTAAATATCAAACATGTTTGATATTAAAATCGATTAAGATTTGAAAATCGTCTAGTGTGTCCCAGGCCTTAGTGTCTAGGTTATTTTCTGTTTTGTCTTTGTTTTCACTGTGTTCACTTTCTGTTTGCTAATTTTCCTTTGACCCAATTTGCCCATGTGTTTCATTGGTTCATCTAATTCACCTGTCCCTCGTTAATTAACTCATTGGCCCCTTTGTTTGCCCTCTGTATCTAAACCCTCAGTTTCAGTTTGTTCCTTGTCCTGTATAGTTTAACGTCATTGTTTTTGTGGCTGTTTCTTCTGAGCTATTCTCCTGGTTATTATTTTGATTCTTGGATTAAAGATCTGTTTGGTTATTTTCCTCGTTGTGCACTTCTCTACAACCATCCACCGTGACAGTTACTATTAACTAATGTTGTTAATTCATTTTAATGTCACAGGTTGGTTCAAACCAGGAAGGTAGAAGCAAGGATCTATTTACAGCAATTGAGAAAAAACCAAAACATTAGAGCACTGGAGAAATGTAAGTCTGTCCTGATTTCTTCAGTAAGCCATTATTATCTTCATGCACCTTTTCTATTTAATGAGTGGTAGTTGTTTATGTGTTGCAAGTCATCTATTTCCTTGCATTTTGTGTTGTGACTCATGTCACAGTGTTGTGAGAAGCTGTAAAACAGTCAAATAATTCAGGTGTCTCTATGTTTTTTATCAATGCGCATTTAAAAGTCAAATAATGGCCTAAATATTTCATGCCTGGAAATAGAAAATAAATGGGCCATTTATATCCAAGTAACATCACAGGTCCAGAAATGAGCTCATTGTGTGTTTGAAAACTACTGTTAAACAGCTCATGATTAAGCCGCTGTACTTCCAGCAGTGTGCCTCCATATCTTGAATCATTATTAAGCATTGATTCCTCCTTTTACAAAAAGAACAGTGTATAAATCAGAAAATTCCTTTTACCCCGCTGACTCATATCAACCCATAATTCTGCTATTCAGCCTGCAAACCACAATTTTATTCTAATCTGTAATCGTTTACACCTGCTTGAGTATTAATGGGTTTGACCGTATTATCAGCAGTGAGAGCACTCATGACCGATTGACTCAAAAACACCACCTGATTCACAGAGATACATCATGTCATTTCATTTGTGCTTACGGAATAGCTACACGACTAAAAATGATTCTGTCATTGTTTCCTCACCGCCTGAGGCGGGTAGTAATGAAGTACATTTACTTCGTTACATTTACTTGAGTATTTTTTGGGGAAAATTTGTACTTTTAAGAGTAGATTTAAATGTGGGTACTTTTTAACTCGAGTACATTTCTAATAAAAAAAAAACCTGTACTTTTATTTCGTCACGTTGGGCGTCGTTCCTCTCGTTACTTTATTTTAATACAATACATGTTAAGAAATGCGTAGTTTATTCCAAGCGCGATGTCTCTTTTTTTTCTGGGACATGAGCGATGCCCCATTCACAAATGAATCACTCTTTTGAGTTGATTCTGTTCAGAGACTTGATCAAACAAGTTGGCAAAACTGTCTAAATTGGTTCGCGAATCAGTTTGAATGATTTGTTCAGTTCCCTGCACGCACTGAATCGTCTGAAGTGGTTTCTCACTCGGAGCGTTGGATGAAGTGGCAATGGACCTACAGTCGATTAAAATCAAATCTGCAAATGCATCCTATTGTTTGCCAGCGATGAAGATCTTTATTAGTTGAACTGCGTATGCTGTCTGTGAACGATTTCACAGGTATAGTTCCATTCGATTTCAATTCATACAGCTAATATATTTTACAAACAAACAGATTACGCCACGATAACACCACTATAAAGTATGTAGCCTTTCTTTACCCTTTTTTGGACATATATCTTAATTTATACATTAAATAAGTTACCATTGTTCACAGAGTCTGAAATGAACACCCGCCGTCCCGCGGTAATTTGGAGATGGTCCTCACTGCAGAACACGAGATCCAGGAGGCGAGGATGGATCCAGATCCAACTCCTCCCACTTTACATATCCCTAAACCTACTCGTCTCTGCCCCCTGGACCCTAAACCTACCCATCTCCGCCCCCTGGATCTTGTGTTCGCAGTGAGGGGCTACTGGTAATTTGTGGGTATTGCGCAGTTGCGACGCCGGTGTTGTGCCGAATTCTGACCCCCTGCCATATTATTACCCCCCTAGTATTGGTAGGTTTAGAAGTAGGGATGGGGGAGAGGTTAGGAATAGCGACTTCAAGAAGGGGGGTAATATTTTGGCAGGGGGTCGAAATTTGGCACAACACCGGCGACCTGTTCGTCTGGAAAATGAACGCCTTTGCTTAGACACAGTTTATCAGTTTACACACGCCTGCAGAAATATAAATTTAATTACATTTTGGAGAACAGACGGAAGATCTGTCAATGTGCATTTGATTATTGTTTGTGTTCAGATGTTCAGTAGAGTTTATGACCGCGAGCACATGTGAAGAGTTTTCTCTCTTCTTTCAAATGTAGCTGTATATGTTGTTATTATTATTATTATTATTATACAAAGTACATGCAATGATATTCAGGCTACAGATGCTTGTCTCTTCTGTGTTTGTTGTAAAGATATCTAATTATGATAATAATAATTAAAACTTAAATTATATAACATGCTATTGCATTGTTGTTACACACACACATACATTATATATATATATATATATATATATATATATATATATATATATATATATATATATATATATATATATATATATTCATTATCTTTAGGAATAAAGTCGTGTGTTTTATGCAAGGTATCAGGCATTTTAATCATGCAAAAAGACAGATGCAACACTCGTTTAGGTGAGTCACATTGCGTCCCTGTATGTTGTTTTGCATTTTATAGATAAAATAAAACATACACAAACGTGAATTTCACAGAGGAAATGCACCAATTCTGCGACGCTGAAAAGAGAGAACTGCTCTGGAGAGAATTCAAACAGCCCGCGCTCACTCAACCGTTGAGTCGTCGTCATGTCGGAGGGTGGGGAAGGGGTGCATTGTTTTAATTGAGTAAACTTACTCAATTTCTTAAGTGTGTGTTAAATATTAATAATATCAATTTGAAGTAATATTTGTGGTTCTTGAAACAGATCAGTTTAATTCTCCATTCTCAAATATGGCATGTTGCAAGGATCTGTACACAATTCCTGGAAGCTGAAAACATCCCAGTTCTTGCATGGCCAGCATACTCACCGGACATGTCACCCATTGAGCATGTTTGGGATGCTCTGGATCGACGTATACGACAGTATGTTCCAGTTTATGCCAATATCCAGCAACTTCGCACAGCTATTGAAGAGGAGTGGACCAACATTCCACAGGCCACAATCAACAACCTGATCAACTCTATGCGAAGGAGATGTGTTGCACTGCGTGAGGCAAATGGTGGTCGCACCAGATATTGATTTTTTTTTTTTTTTGGACCCCCCCGGACCCCCCCAATACAGTAAAACTGCACATTTTAGAGTGGCCTTTTATTGTGGCCAGCCTAAGGCACACCTGTGCAATAATCATGCTGTCTAATCAGCATCTTGATATGCCACACCTGTGAGGCGGATGGATTATCTCGGCAAAGGAGAAGTGCTCACTAACACAGATTTAGACAGATTTGTGAACAATATTTGAGAGAAATAGGCCTTTTGTGTACATAGAAGAAGTCTTAGATCTTTGAGTTCAGCTCATGAAAAAGGGGGGCAAAAACAAAAGTGTTGCATTTATAATTTTGTTCAGTGTGTGTGTGTGTGTGTATGTATGTGTGTGTGTGTGTATGTATGTATGTATGTGTATATATGTATGTATGTGTGTATATATATATATATATATATATATATATATATATATATATATATATATATATAAATAAAATTAGTAACTAACTAGCTTTTTTATTGGATACTTTTTACTCGTACTCAAGTAACTATTAAGATTATTACTTTCACTTTTACTTTGAGTAAATATTTCTATAAGTACTTGTACTTTTACTTGAGTACAGTTTTTGGATACTCTACCCACCTCTGCTCACCGCCATGTTATTCCCACTATTTGATTAAAAACTGGCACATATGCTACACATCTTTGAAATAAGAGAACCGATTCATTTCAGTTGTTTGGTGTTTTCCTCCCTCATTCCTTTCTGTAAATTCATTCCGTAGCAGTGAAATTTCCCATAAATCTTTGGGTGAGTCTATTAACCCACTAGCCATTGAACTGGACAGCCATTGATCATAAAGAGAAACTTCTGTACTCACCCTGCCTACTGTATTTTCATTTTCCCCTCATGGTGTATTAACCCTTTTTACTCTTTTTGTTTGCTCAGACTGCAGACATATTTTATCCGCCCATCTGTAATATATTGCAAACACATAAATGATATTCATGTTAAATGCACCTTCTCTGTTCAGAAGCACAGTCTTTTATAATATTAAGCTATTTTTTAACATGATGTGTGAGCCCAACATGAATTGTGAGCCCAATTGTCAGTCTAATTGGCAATATAGTTGTGTTTACAAGGTGTCAGGCTTATAATGAGCACTTTTGAGAAAGAACTAGTTACTGGATTTGCTAAGATTTCACTTTTTGCAGATGCTATTGTGAATTGTGTATATTCTTTTTCCTCCATCAAATGCCGGCATGGCGGATTTCCATCTTCAAGCAGAAAGAGCTGGATGCAAAATGTTTGAATAATATCACCAATCTGACTTGTGATGCAGCCTGAATCATAATCGCACCGTGTTTGTTCGTTGGCCAGAGAAGAACTGGCCCCCCAACTGAGCCTGGTTTCTCCCAAGGTTTTTTTCTCCATTGTTACCTGATGGAGTTTGGGTTCCTTTCCACTGTCACCTCTGGCTTGCTAGTTGGGGTTTAAAAGACACTTAATATTCAGAAATATTATTTATTTGACTACACTATTGGATGAGAACAAAACTTGAAGCTGAATAATGACACTATTTTCATCTGTAGAGCTGCTTTACAACAGAATTCTAAGTTGTCTCATATTTGTTGAAGTTTGCATCATTGATTCTGTTATTTTCCTGTTTGTCACTGCCCGTTCACACCAACAACGATAACTATAATGATAAAGACTCTAAAATCTCAAATTTGTTCAAATATACAGTTGCAATCAAAATTAAAGCTGCAAGCAGCGATGAAAGGGCCCTCGCACCCCTGCCACCACCACCCGGTGGATTTAGAAAAACAGAGCACGGTGGGCAATATGCATTTAAGTATATAAAAATAGGAGGACTGCGTCAGTCATTTGTATTTGCCACACTTCCTGCTACCAGCTGGTGGCGCTATGACAATAACTAAATTTTGGCATGTAGATGTCGTTAGACGAGGGCACTTATCAAACATGTGAAGTTTGAGGACATTGTATGCTTGAGTTACAACAACTTCCTGTTTCATGACGATAATAGCATGCTTTAGCACTCAGCTAAGTGTTGCTAGCATGTTTCAGAATGTTTCTAGTATGTTTAGTACTCATTTGCATATTTTAGTATGTTGCTGCTTCCTGTTGCCAGTGGGTGGCACTATAACTGAATATTGTCATGTATATGTGTTCAGGGCAGGATTCTTATCAAACATGTCACGTTTAGGGCAGATTGGACATTGTATGCCTGAGTTACAACAACTTCCTGTTTTGTGGCGTAATTCGCATACATTAGCACTTAGCCAAGTGTTGCATGATTTAATGTGTTTCTAGCACGTTTGGTACTTCATGGCATATTTAAATGTGTTTCAGGGAGTGAATTACAGTGTAAATCATGCCATTTCCTGTTGCCAGCAGGTGGCGCTATGACTAACTGAATATTAGCATGTGGATGTGTTACAACAGCTTCCTGTGTCATGGCGAAACATCAGACTTTGTCAGGCCGCCACGGACATGCCCTTCAGCGAAAACTCAAGATATTCACAATTTAACATCACCAAGGCCTTAAGATTAGACTGACCAAACATGATGTTGTTCTGGTTAAATCTCGATGAGGATACCCATCACAGTGTAAAACATGTAATTTCCTGTTGCCCGCAGGTGGTGCTATGACTGTAACTGAATATTGGCATGTCGATGTCTTCAGGTCAGGACTCTAATAAAACATGTGAAGTTTGGGGCAGGTCGGACATTGTATGCCCGAGTTACAACAACTTCCTGTTTCATGGCGAAACATCAAATTTTGTCAGGCCACCACGGACACGCCCTTCAGCGAAAAACTCAAGATCTTCGCAATTTAACATCACCAAGGCCTTTAGATTAGACTGACCAAATATGATGTTGATCTGATTAAATATCTAGGCGGAGTTCGTTAAAGTACAAAGTCTAGAAATGGTAAAAACTGCAAAAATTTTGCAGAGATAATTCAAAATATCTCACTTCCTGTTGGGTTTTCAGATTTTGCTCCCAGGGTCTTTTTTGTAGGTATTGGGCTGTTACATGTGTCTACCGAATTTCATACTTGTACGTGAAATGTAGCGCGAACGGCGCTTAATTGAAATTTTGTAGGTGGCGCTATCGAGCCATTTTGCCACACCTAATTCTGAAACCCATATCAGATGTAAATTTTACCACTTTTGACGCGTGTGCAAAGTTTCATGAGTTTTCGAGCATGTTTAGACCCTCAAAAATGTGATTCATTTCGGAGAAGAAGAATATTAGACTGAGCAATTACAATTGCTCGGGCCCTAATTATTCAACCGCCTGGAGACTGTAATATTTTACAAATGTAGGCTTTTCTAAAAATAGAGTTTTTTAAAAATTGAATAACAGTGGCAAATTAAAAGTGATAATGTCAATATATAATGTAATGCTTTTGAGTTACGGGATTTTTTTGTAATACAGCTATGTCATAATTATTCAACCCCTATTCAAAGCTGCTGCTTTTAAGTCACTTATTTGTATGGTATTGTACAAAATTTTGTTAAAACACAATTAAGCCTTTGGAAACTCTATAACAAAACTGAATTAGCTTGTGCTGTTACACAACCATACATGTGCTAAAGTTGAGTAACAAATACGGCCAAGTCAAAAGAGCTCTCACAAAAGCTATAGAGAACAAATTGTTTTATTACATTAGAAAGTCTATGGCTGCAAGAAGATTTCCAAAAGTCTCTAAAAGTTCCTAGAGACTAAGTTGGCAGCCTTATTCATAAGTTTAAAATTTGTTGTACCAGAAAACCGGTTTTGAAGAAAAAGCACAAATCATTCAGGGGAATAAAATGTTTGATCAGAGCAACTGAGAAAAACACTCAGTTTACTGCCAAATACTTGCAGTATGACCTGATGAAAGGAGGAAATGAATGCCACTTTTGACCAAGAAGAACATAAAAGGCCAACTTGAATATGCTAAAATTCATTTGGATAGACCTGTGGAGTTCTGGAAGAATGTTTTATGGAGTGATATAACCACACTGGAACTTTTTGGACCCATGGATCAGCGGTATGTCTGGTGCAAAAAAGGCTAAGCTTATGAGCAGAAGAACCATCTCCATGGTCAAACAGGAAGGCGGTCCAGTCTTGTTATGGGGGTGCATTGCTGAAATCTTGACTGTATGAAGGACATAATGAATTCTTTGAAGTATCAAGCCATTTTGGCAAAGATGGTGATGCCTTTGGTGCAGAGACTGAAGCTTCAGATGATCAAACAATCAATGGACTTTCCTGAAGGACAGCCATCCCAAAGTATACATCCAAATCTACTGAAGCTTGTTTCAGGGATCAGTCGTAGAATGTTCTTGAGTGGCCTGTATGGTCTTCAGATCTAAATCTCATTGAAAATATTTGGTGGAATTTGAAGAAAGCAGTGGTAACGTGAAAACCAAAGATTATCAGTGACCTGGAAGCTTTTTCAAGCGAGGAATGGGCCAAGATTGCAGTAGAGAGGTGACAGAAGCGTCTCAGCACTTACAGGCAGCGTTTATTGGAGGTTATAAAGAATAAAAGATTCTGCACACAATTTGACCTTTGGGGGTTGAATAATTTTGAACACGAATGTTTCAGAGACAATTTGATTTTTTTCATTTCATTCGTTCTCAGAATCACTCAAATGTGTATTAATACATTTTCTATAATAGTTTACTGATGCCTTTGTTGAATTGTTTTAAAAAAAACTTTGTTCTTGGCAGCAAAATGTCTTGCAGGTCAAGGGGGTTGAATAATTTTGATTGCAACTGTATATAAAAAAAATTGCAGTGCACACCACAACTATAATGATAACGGCACAGAGAAAGAATATCGTTGGAATTCAGAATGATTTTTTTCCAACTGATGAATGGTAAAAACATTGACAGCCAATCAGAATCCATGAGTTTAAAGAACTCGGGCATTTAAAGTGGCTGGCGACAAACCTGCAGCGCGCACTTAAAATAAACAGAACAATATAGTTCGTTGGTGTGGACGCTAATATAGTTCTTTGCTTTAAAGTCCCACTGAAGTGCCTTGAAACGCACAGCATTATTTAATGTGTTGACGTAATTTCCACTGAAACAGGAAGACAGGGCGGGACATATCGAACAGCTCCTCCCCTTTTAAAAATAGCCAATAGCGTTTCACAGCTTGGCAAAGCCGCATTTGCCAGCTTATGACAGCCACAGTCTAATAGACATTTAGATTTAATATGAAACTGTTACTAAAGCAAAACAGTGAACATAATCATGCTGAGGACGTGTAGTTTTAAAAGTGTGTAATTTATGTTGGTGCATGGCACCGGTGTTATCTCTTCCACTCGTCAGAGCTGTTTCTAATGCAGAGTCTGTCTAACCGTTTCTCCTCATATGATCCGCTCTGTGCTGTCGTGTCTCTGGACCGGAGCTGCTGTGGTTTGCGTGACTCTAACGTGAAACCAGACTACATTCGGCCCAATGGAAAGCATATTTACACTGTCTGAATCGTTCCCTGTCCCCTATATAGTGCACCATCTGCCATTCACCATGTAGAAAATAGTAAATGTGTGAACAAGTGACCAATTTCAGCCAGCATCTATTTATAATGTAGGGGGCGGGGCTTCAGATTCTAGAGAGCATTTGATTGGACAGAAAATCTGATGAGAAGCTGAAGTGCAGAGTGATGTCATCAAAATCATTGATTCATATTGGCGGAAGTGAGAATGCTTATCTTCTAAATGTGAATTTTGTCATTGTTTTGGAGCACGCTAGCTTATAGATAACAGTGAGGCTAACATATTCATACTAAAAGCCAAAAAACTGTGCATGAACAGATACCAGAGAGATAATCTGATATAGAGACTTTGTCAGGAAACTCTGCATTTTATCAGATAAAGGCCATTGAAATCATTTCACAGTGATAAAACGTGAGTGTTTCATGTGTGTGTTTGTGCGTGTCTGAGAGAGATGAGTGTGGACTTGCACAATGGTGGTTGAATTGACAGAGCAGAACTTTGAATAAATGAATGTGAATGAACCACAACAAAGAAACAAACTGCTGTTTGAAACGCCTGGCGGATAATTAAAATTAGAATTACAAATCAAAAATGTTCTGCTAAATAGTGAACTTTAATCAAAGGATTAAAAGGATTAAATATGCTGGTAAATTTAATACATTTAAATCACAATTAAGTGCAATATTTGAGGGCTTAAATACACAAGGGAGGCTAATCAACAGAAACTGAGACAGATGCATAACTTAATTAGTAACTAAGGAAACTACTAGTGTCGGGAGAACAAAGGAAACCGGTGCAGGAACTAGAAATAAACCAAAACAGTAAATACACAAGACAGGTTTACTTTTTGTATGTGATATTTTTTAACGTTGGTCTATGTAATCAAGCAGGCCAGGCAGGTGTCTTTTGTTATTGTGTCACATTTAATTTTGCTATGTTAAAAAATTGGATTGACAGCCCTAAAAAGGGGGAAAATACTTTCAGACTCCTGATTACATGCAATTAAGATCCACCAGGTGTCAGAGCTATAAACAAGAACATGACGTCTGAGGCTGGGGATTTGCAACAGATGTTAAACTGTAAAATTGTGTCTAAAGCTAGTTTTGGAAATATTGCCAGTGATTGAATTGCTCATCATGTGAACGTGTGTGTGTGTCCTGGTAAACCCTACGAAATGTCCCCACAAAGACGGCAATAGCCGAAATCCTTGTCCGTGTGGGGACATTTTTACCTATGAGGAAAACAGCTTATAAATCATACTAAATTATGTTTTTTGAAAATATAAAAATGCAGAAAGTTGTGTGTGAGGGGTAGTGTTAGTGTAAGGGGAGAGAATATACAGTTTGTACAGTATAAAAACAATTATGTCCTCAAAAAGATAGTGAAGATAGTGAGTGAGTGTGTGTGTGTGTGTGTGTGTGTGTGTGTGTGTGTGTGTGTGTGTGTGTGTGTGTGTGTGTGTGTGGACATGTTTTTCTATCCCGGTGGGGACTTCAACCTGGATGCACACAGAGTCATGGGGACTCGTGTCACTGTGGGGACCTAAATTGAGGTCCCCATGGGTAGAAAAGCTTATAAATCATACAGAATGAGTTCTTCTGAAAATGTAAAAATGCAGAAAGTTTTGTGTGATGGGTAGGTTTAGGGGTAGTGTTAGTGTAAGGGGATAGAATATACAGTTTGTACAGTATAAAAACTTACGTCTATGGAGAGTCCCCAAAAAGATAGCGTGTGTGTGTGTGTGTGTGTGTGTGTGTGTGTGTGTAGTCATTTTTACATTATGTGCTATGACAAATAATTTTTCATTTATTTCCCTTAATATCACATTGGCTGAAGCATCATCATTCTGCACATGCTAAACTTATACCTAAATTCGTTACACTTTAAAAGTAAATGCACTTTGTTCTTAAGAGCGGTATCTTCCCCCATCTTCCCCTATGCATGTGTGATGCATATATTATACTGTACATGTACACTGAGGATTATGACTGGTGGATGTTTTGACTTTCAGTCCATGCATGGAGGACGACTGGAGTCTCTCATACAAATATCTTCCACTTATCTCAGTGGGAGAGAGAATAATTATCTGTAAGCCCGAATGCAATTTTATAGGAATGAGTCTGACTCACTTCTCAAACCTCTGGGAATAACTGCCCTTCACATTCGATTGTAGCATTTTAGATTAGATGATTAGATAGATAGATAGATAGATAGATAGATAGATAGATAGATAGATAGATAGATAGATAGATAGATGCAGGTCCAAATCTTTGGACTTATATCAGATTAGCTCCCTCTATTTCCACCTTCAAATCTGCTCTAAAGACTTATTTATTCTCTTTAGCTTTCAATACTCCTTGATCATAGGTTCGGTTATTGTTTTACTATTGTTGTGTGTTCCTTAATTTTGGTAGTTTTATTTTTCTATTTCTTAGCCTTCTTTCTGTACAGCACTTTGGTCAGCCTTGGTTGTTTTTAAATGTGCTTTATAAATATTGTATTGTATTGTATTGTATTGTATTGATAGATGATCAAGTTCCTCGTAATTTACGCAGTTTTTCTAGTTTTACGACTAGAAGTATGTATTAGGAAAGTAGGGTCTATTTGAATTTTATGTTGACTTAATGACGGGAAGAAGTTTGTGTTTCCTCTCGCTCCATGATCACTCAGGACAGGGTTTCTCTCACCAGTAAGTGGGGTGTAAGAAATGGAAAACTTGGTGTGGAACAGGTGATTTATAAAAAGCATTTGTGCAAATATTCTTTATAAAATGAAGCACATCTGTGATTTCTTAGGTTACAAAAGCAAAGATCTTAGCTGCAATATTTCATAGTAGTATAATAGGCTGAATAAACAGGAAAAAAGGAGGCAACTCTGGACAAATAACAGAACAGTTAATTGAACTGTTAATTTAAATTTGGCTCAATGAAATGTGTAAAACTGGGTGTGGGAGCAGTATTAAATTAATGTATTCAATTTAAGTTACCATGAAAGAAACTTATTTAAAGCAATTTTTCCCTTATAGATTATGGCAAGGTAAGGGCACTGCTGAGAAATGCTGAGCTGATTGCTTATTGAAAACAAATTAAAAACCATCTGTGTTTCATTGCAAGTAAGTAAATCACTGGTTGCTGTAGTTAATTATTCATTGTGCTACATATAAAAAAAATGGAAGTGTGTTTCTGAAGAGGAGAAAATTAGGTTTTGTTTGGGTACATAGTGTTCAGATAACATTGTGAAGCGATGACTACGATAATGAAATTAAAAGCTATTTATTTTCCAAGAACTCATAAACCAAGTTTCACAGTGAAAAAAAAACGCAACCCAGATTTACTTTGTTTCCCCATTTTAATCAAACTAAGAGCTTTGCTTGAAACTGAAGCAGTATTAATCAAAGCGAGCCGCTCTGAAGACATCCGGCTGAATTCATGCTGTGTATTTGAAGCATGCTTCGTCAAAGCATATTTACAACAAAATAAATCCAAGTGCCTGAATGTACCACAGGCCTGTCATTTAAAACATTAATGCTATCAACAGACATTTTCCTGCCAAACCCGGAAAACAATTAAGTGGAGGATTTACACATCTGTCATCGTTGTTGAGTCTCAAAAACATGTCCAAGTCACATTTTACTGCAAATAAAATAAATAGAAAATATATTCTCATTGTAGAATTGAGTCAAAGCGATTGAGAAAAAATGTAATTATTTAGTTAAAAAAATTCCCTTTTCTCTGTAATAAACATGCAATTATAGTGTTATAACATGGTAATAACATACTATGTCTGTTTCTCTAACATGTTTTCACTTTCGCATGTGAAATCTAGTTAAGTTACAAATCTGTGCAAACAGTTAATGAAGTCCCTGAGAATTCATGTCTTTTGTCTTCATTTCTATCATCATGTGGATGGGAGGACTGTTTAGAGACCCGTCACTGCGATGATTAAGATGTTTCACTCTTGTCATATTTTCATTCCCACTGCTCATAAACAAAATAATTAATATACTGTAAATGAATAACAGATGCTGGGTGTGACAAGATGCTTAATTAAGAGATCGGAAAATGATGACTGAATTAGCTGTGAGTCAAATTGTGTTGTGTGTATCATGCTGAGAAGCTGAGTTCCTATCTCATACATTGCTTAAACCTGTAGATTAATGGTTTGGAAATGCTCTAATGAATGATGTCGACGACGTGCCATTCTAGAAAGTATTTTACTGGATACAAATTGGACAAAGAATAAAATGTTCATGTGCAAAAAAGTTTTTGTCAACTTTTATGTATACACTAGTACTACTTGTACTATGCCCTAAAAGAAAAACATACATTATATTGCCAAAAGTTTTGGGACGCCTGCCTTTACATGCACATGAACTTTAATGACATCCCATTCCTAATCTGTAGGGTTTAATATGGAGTTGGCCCACCCTTTGCAGCTATAACAGCTTCAACTCTTCTGGGAAGGCTTTCCACAAGGTTTAGGAGTGTGTTTATGGGAATTTTTGACCATTCTTCTAGAAGCGCATTTGTGAGGTCAGGCACTGATGTTGGACGAGAAGGCCTGGCTCGCAGTCTCCGCTCTAATTCATCCCAAAGGTGTTCTATCGGGTTGACATTTTTTTCTTATTTGTTTTATCAGTTAACAAATAAATAACCTTAATGGTGATTTAAGTAATTAAACCCTGACTGGAGCATACTACAGTAGGCATATAACTTGCTACATAAAAATAGCCTATTTCTCTGTCCCATTTGCTTTTTCTAATGAGTCTTGAGCAATATTTGCAGTGAGTAACTTTTGTGCATAAACTCAACACATGTTTGGGTAACTAAAGGTTCTCTTACATCTGGTCTATATCACAGGCATTTGCTTAGTTACATATCAATATCTTTTAGCACTAAGCATTCACTTTGTTCCTTTCCTAGGTTATGTATTGTCCATATTGTGGACTCGAATTGGCTGGACCTATTGGATGCTTTTGTGGTTCGTGTGGTAGCAACATTCAATTTTTGGCACCTTTTCTACAGAATGGTAAGCTCCGCTGTAAATGTCAACAAAAAGACACCATGATAAACCCACACAGTTGATTGTGATTATTTTGGCTGTTTAACCCTCCTGTAATGCCATGGGTCAGTATGACCCATTTCCACTTTTGAGTTTACTTTCTGAAATAATGGTGAATGTCTTTTTTTTTTTCTCCTTGAAATTATTTAACATCATTTAGGGTCATGAACTTGTATGCAAGTTATGGACACAATGTGTTATGAAAAGTCTGAACACATTTTGTGTGCAACAATTATGTTTAGAGTTTTTCTGACCCTAGCACTTTAAAATTCATAGGTACTTGCACATACCCAAAATAAAAACATTTCCTTAATGTACATTGTTGCTATGTCTTGTTCTTGCTGCACTGTGAGGGTGAAAGGGAGCTTTCCCACATTTCTTCTTCACATTTCATAATTGCTTACACACACAATCACATATTAATTTATTAAGAAGTTCAACCAGGTTATAGTATGACATAAAGAACTAGTGTGACATACAGAACTAAAAACAAATACAATACATTTTTTGTTTTCCCAACATCAGCATAAACCTCCCAATACGACCTAACTGTTAAAAGTGGTAAGCTTAAGTGCCAGTCCAATGTCAGTTGTTTGTGCCTTTTACTACCTGGATTTGTCCACAAATTGAGCAGATTAAATACATACACTTTTCAAACTCTCTTTATTTCTTTGTTACTGCTGCTGATACATTTTTATGTTTAAGATTATATCTGTGGATTTCTGTATTCCTAATGACACTGTTCTCTTTTCCCTTCAGGCCCTGGAACTGTGTCAGATGAACTCACAGAGGCAGGCCTAATCCAGAAATATTTCTCAGAGGGCAACACATATGACATGATCCTTGATTTTCTTAGAACAAAGCATAACTTTTTCCTGAGTCTGAGCACCTTAAAGAGAAGGCTAAGGAATGCAGGCCTAACAAGGAGAACAGACTATACTCCCATTGGCACTGTGGATGCAGCTATTACACATGAACTGACAGGCTCCGGTCAGCTTTTCATTTCTTGACAGTTAAAAGGGACGACGTAATGCATGCAATTCGCAGACTGGATCCATCAGGAGTTCAACTTCGCCATAGACACAGATTTGTCCGAAGAGGGTACTTTACAGCAGGACCAAACCAAGTGTGGCATGTCGATGGTTAGGATAAGCTCAAACCATTTGGTGTTGCCATCAGTGGCTGCATTGATGGGTTTTCTAGGAAAGTGATGTGGCTCAGAAGTGGCAGCTCTAATAACGACCCAGTGATAATTGCTTACTATTACCTGCAGTGTGTATCAGACTTCGGACTTCCAGCACGCCTTCGCACAGACTGTGGGACAGAAAATGGCACTATGGTAGCCATTCATTGTGCATTTAAGAGCACAGCATACAGATGACTTTGCAGGAGCCCACAGTCACATGTATGGCACATCAACTGCAAATCAACGAATCGAAAGTTGGTGGTCCTTTTTCAGAAAGCAAAGGTACAGGCCTTTTAAGATAAAAAAAATGTAATTAAATTTAGTCACTTTAGTACTATTTAGTCACTTTTTTTGTCACATGACAGAGGATTTCAGTTGTTAACAACATGTATTATATGATAATAACACGATTAAAATGTAATGCAAATCTTTTTTCCTGATGCTATAAAGTTTTCTTTGAATTGATATTAAAAAAAAAAAAATAATATATATATATATATATATATATATATACAATGGGGAGAACAAGTATTTGATACACTGCCGATTTTGCAGGTTTTCCTACTTACAAAGCATGTAGAGGTCTGTAATTTTTATCATGGGTACACTTCAACTGTGAGAGATGGATTCTAAAACAAAAATCCAGAAAATCACATTGTATGATTTTTAAGTAATTAATTTGCATTTTATTGTATGACATAAGTATTTGATCACCTACCAACCAGTAAGAATTCTGGCTCTCACAGACCTGTTAGTTTTTCTTTAAGAAGCCCTCCTGTTCTCCACTCATTACCTGTATTAACTGCACCTGTTTGAGCTCGTTACCTGTATAAAAGACACCTGTCCACACACTCAATCAAACAGACTCCAACCTCTCCACAATGGCCAAGACCAGAGAGCTGTGTAAGGACATCAGGGATAAAACTGTAGACCTGCACAAGGCTGGGATGGGCTACAGGACAATAGGCAAGCAGCTTGGTGAGAAGGCAACAACTGTTGGCGCAATTATTAGAAAATGGAAGAAGTTCAAGATGACGGTCAATCTCCCTCGGTCTGGGGCACCATGCAAGATCACACCTCATGGGGCATCAATGATCATGAGGAAGGTGAGGGATCAGCCCAGAACTACACGGCAGGACCTGGTCAATGACCTGAAGAGAGCTGGGACCACAGTCTCAAAGAAAACCATTAGTAACACACTACGCCGTCATGGATTAAAATCCTGCAGTGCACGCAAGGTCCCCCTGCTCAAGCCAGCGCATGTCCAGGCCCGTCTGAAGTTTGCCAATGACCATCTGGATGATCCAGAGGAGGAATGGGAGAAGGTCATGTGGTCTGATGAGACAAAAATAGAGCTTTTTGGCCTAAACTCCACTCGCCGTGTTTGGAGGAAGAAGAAGGATGAGTACAACCCCAAGAACACCATCCCAACCGTGAAGCATGGAGGTGGAAACATCATTCTTTGGGGATGCTTTTCTGCAAAGGGGACAGGACGACTGCACCGTATTGAGGGGAGGATGGATGGGGCCGTGTATCGCGAGATCTTGGCCAACAACCTCCTTCCTTCAGTAAGAGCATTGAAGATGGGTCGTGGCTGGGTCTTCCAGCATGACAACGACCCGAAACACACAGCCAGGGCAACTAAGGAGTGGCTCCGTAAAAAGCATCTCAAGGTCCTGGAGTGGCCTAGCCAGTCTCCAGACCTGAACCCAATAGAAAATCTTTGGAGGGAGCTGAAAGTCCGTATTGCCCAGCGACAATCCCGAAACCTGAAGGATCTGGAGAAGGTCTGTATGGAGGAGTGGACCAAAATCCCTGCTGCAGTGTGTGCAAACCTGCTCAAGAACTACAGGAAACGTATGATCTCTGTAATTGCAAACAAAGGTTTCTGTACCAAATATTAAGTTCTGCTTTTCTGATGTATCAAATACTTATGTCATGCAATAAAATGCAAATTAATTACTTAAAAATCATACAATGTGATTTTCTGGATTTTTGTTTTAGATTCCGTCTCTCACAGTTGAAGAGTACCTATGATAAAAATTACAGACTTCTACATGCTTTGTAAGTGGGCAAACCTGCAAAATCGGCAGTGTATCAAATACTTGTTCTCCCCACTGTATGTATATATATATATATATATATATATATATATTTATAGGAATAAAGTTTAAATAAACTAAAACATTAAAACATTTATTTTAGAAATCATTTCCATACAACATTTATTAAACACTGAATTAAAACGTGTATTCTGTCATTCCATCATTAGGACTCAGTTCTGGATTGAGCTCTTCAGTGACCTGAGAGAGAGACACCTTTTCAATGGCAGCCATGAGCATAAGTGCCTTCTACGGTATGTCTTCTTGAGAATCTTGCAGAAAGACCTTGACGAGTACAGAGAACTTTGGAATAACCACACCATCCGACCTGTTCGTCAGTCTTGTTGTCATTCTGGTAAACCAGAAGCCATGTATCACCTGCCTCACAGGTTCGTATTTAATCCATGCTTTAATCCATGTTCTGTAAACATCAGATTTCATTTTCACTTAAGTTTAATCATTAATTATCAAAGAAAATGTGATCGATTGCCTATAGCTGACATAGAAGTGTATAGTGGAATGTCCTTCACTTGACGATTATCCTATTATTTTAAATCAGAAAACTAGATCATTATTTTAAAAAGAATTCAGATACTCTGACCAAAAAAACACCAATGTACAATGCACAAAGCTAAAAGGTGGATTTTTCTGATTCGCAAAGTGTAGAAGCAAATATAATGACCATATTTGAAAAGATCTTGTCAACATTGAGGGTCAAACTTTGGCATATGTCACAATTTAAAACTATTTAAGATTTGAAGTGTTGGATTATCATGGGTTATCAGTTGGGTTATCATTTTTCACCTTAGCGTTTATAGGTTTTATTAATATTTGTAATAAGTTGACTCATAGTGTTTTGATTTCTGACTGGCCTTAGGTTTGATGCAAGGGACTGTGGATTCCCAGTGTCACAGGAAGTTATTCAAGAGTTTGAGGACATTCTGCCACGGCAGCGCAGTCTTTGTGGTGATGGCAATCTCCAAGTTCATTTTGAGGACTTACAAAGACAGAATGGGCTTTTTCCACCAGTCAACTGGATAACAGCTGTGGAGAATTACATAACACTCAAAAATATGTCAGGACTTTAAAAGTCCAAAGAACAACTTTATTTTTTTCACTGCAAAAATCATCAATGTTTTACTGTACATCAATGATTGCAACAGTATATAAGAAAATCTAAAGTTGTGTGCAAAGAACATGCCATGCATTTCTGTCAAAAAAAAAAAAAAAAAATATTGGTCCTTGATCAAATGCCTCTTAAAATAAAACCTATTTTTCCTTAAAACTCACCAGTATATCAGTACAATTAAAAATATTAACCTGAGTGTTCCTTTTTTAACTGAGTGGCTTGAAATGTTCAACATAAGTGCAACTTAAAACATAACTTTTACAAACATGCCTGCATCTAAAAATAGGAAAGAACAAAGTGGCACATTTGCAACATTTCAATAAAACTCGTACCTAAACCCCAGTATATCAGAGAAAGATGTTTAGCTTCAACGAAGACCAAACCCAGGGGAGTTTTGCATGCCATAATCCATGGCTTCTTGAAACTCTTCATAACTGGGTAAGATTGGAATTTTGATTGTATTTGCGCATACATTTGCCATGGGAAAACTAGAGCTCTTTTGAAAAACTAGCTTTGGCTGTGGCTGAATTGCTGCAGGAGGAACTTCTTTCAGTCCAGTCCCAAACATAAGCACGTCTTCCAAGAAAGGACTTGCCTCTTTTTCTAGGGGGAGCAAAAGAAAAATGTTTTTTATTTTTTTGGTACTTTATATCTATTTGCTGTTGTGATAATTCCGAACATTCCTTATAATTCTAAGCATATATAATACCTTCCAGGTAGAGCAGATAATCTCGCCAGTAGCTCCGTACCCTGGCCTCCTCCTGACGGTTGGTGCTGATTTAACTGCACGTGGAAGATGTTCTCCACAGCATCAGCTGTGAGCTTGGTCTCAGTGTAGCACATGATCGAGAAGAAGATTGAAGGATGCTGTTCCAAGGCATTGACAAAATCAAGTGTTGCTAATCCCTCTTTGAACCTACAAAAAGTCCCAACTACAATGGGGTTATGTGAACAACTACTGAAAGATATAGGCCCAGTTTCACAGACAGGGCTTAGATTAAACCAGGATTAGGCTTTAGTTTAATTAGGACATTTAAGCAGTTTTTATAAACACCCTAGACAAAAACATTACTGGTGTGCATCTTGAGACAAAACAACGGCACTGACATATTTTAAGATATGCCAGTACAAGTTGCTTTAAGTTAAAACAGCTCAAACAAACATTTTAGTCTAGGACTAGTTTAAGCCTTGTATGTGAAACCGGGGATACAGATTTTCCATTTTAACAGCAAGAAATGAGGTGACACTACTTCAGCCACCATATTTAGCCTTTATTAGTATAATAAAAATGCGTTGAAAGTATTAAAGTACTCAAGTTAAAATATAAAATAACTATTTAACATTTTTTTTAAAAGTTTTGTTACATATCCACAAAGTAAGAATAATATTATACCTCTGGATGGAAACATAGTTTCGTAGATGAAATACCATTGAATGTAATCATCTGCTACTTTTTTCTTTTCCTCCAGAGTCCTCATGGATCTATAGCAGCCAAACTGTCTGTAGCATGCTTGAGTATTTTGCTGTGAGCTCCTGGAGTTCACTCAGTGAAGCAGAATTCTCTATCTAGAGGAAAATAAAAACAATAAATGTTTTTATCATTAATACTATAATCATTATTAATATTATTGTAACAGTTAACAGTCCACGTTACTTTTATAGAAATTAGTAAGGCTTAGAGTAGTGATAACTTGTTTTAAAAATGGTCTGTAATTACACAAATATAAAGGAAAATGGGATTATTAAAACAGATAGTAATGTCAGATTTGAAAGAATTAAATTCTGTGACAAATTTCTATATTGTATATATTACATATTTAGGCATATGTTACATATTCATCATTTATGGTCTACCTTCCAGTACCTGTGTTTTTTTTTGGGTGTAGCACATCATTATCAAAAGGATCTGATAAAAATATTAGATTTAGACATACATGTATATATTTCATTGACCTTGGTTGGTAATGGCGTAATCCCAGTTTAACAAATTACCTCAACTAGGGCCTTCTTGACCTCTTCGTCATGTATATCCTCAATTGGGGCTTCAATTGTCTTTACCAATTAGGTAAAGGAAAAAGTTCGGTGAAAGACATCGAGGCCCTGGACCACCATGGACAATGGACACAGCACTCATCCGTCCAATGTTAAAATATTCATTTTCTTCTGCAGCTAAAAATGACAATATTTAAACGTTAGGACACAATGATTTATAACATTGTAAATACGTCATAAAAATATTACCTTTGCTATCAAAGGAGAGGTATTTGGCATTGTCTTTGCCTTCAAATATCCTCCTTGTTTTGATGGTGTCCATCAAAAGAGTCAGAAATTCTCGAGTTGGTCCCCCGCTGTCCAAGGCCTCTTCAGTGAGCCCGCCATCGTCTGTGAATTTCACCAAGCTGCAGGTGGGATCAAATGAGGATCGCCTGAAACCTCTTAAGGCACCATCCCAGACATTCGCCCGGTTAATGTTAAATCTGCTACAGGATGTTTTTTTAAGATTTTGTGCCAGATTTGACACTATGTCTGCAGCTGTCAGCCCATCATGTCCATCACTGGAAACAAACGATCCACAAACAGCAAGAAAATATTAACACTGCATGTTCTTATTTTTGTGTATTATTTAAACGTATTTCATGGGCCCTTTACAATGAATAAGCTATACCACACTGCTCAAAAATAATAAACATAATTTGGACATCACAACTTTAGTAATACATTTTGAAAAAAATAACCGGATAACCGGAGAAACAGCATGGCAGATATTTGTAAATTAAAACAAGTGCTCAGAGTACCTGTCTTTCTATGACAGTTTCTCTACTTCCTCAAGATCTGAGGAACTGCTGTCAATGGTGATAGGTGCATAGATATGGGTATATGTACTGTGGAAGGGAGAACAACAATAACAGTCAATCCAGAAAGTATTCTGAAACAGATGTTTTGGTGTTTTGGCTGTAGTCCAGAACTTTGGTCTAATAGTTTTATTTCAAATCCAGTGAAATATTATGTAAAAATGATGCCTTCTGACCTGTAGAAGTCACATGACTTAGGTTCACCCACTGAGTTGGTTGTATGTTTGGGTCTTGTTGCACTCTTGGCCTGTAGCACCGACAAAACCACACAGCACAATAAGAACTTAGAGTAATAATCACAGAATTAACCAGAAAATGAACAAATTCTGGTGTATTATATTACAGAATATGACACACTTGCTCATTGTATGACTGGGATGTTGATGCCACAGATGTTGTGGCTGACCTAAAACATACAAACAAATTAGAAGAAATTATCATTGTGTTGTAAATAACATAAAATTCTTTCTTTATAACAATTTAAAAAATAAATGCACTAAAACATACATTCATATAGCTGGCACAGGGACAAAAAAAAAAAGTGTCAGCAGAAATTTCACTTACCACTGCTTATGCTCTGGTGTACTTCTTTCAGGACTTGACCAAAGCTGTGAGGTATAAACATAAAAACCTAAACTCATTCATAGCCTTAACACTGTATATGCATTTCTATTTCTAATGATTGACAAGTCCAGGAGATTTTACTGCATTATAGCTGTACTGTAAGCACTGACATGCTTACAGTATATATAGTATATATACTATTTTAATACTTACTCTTTGACAAGAAATCCTCAAGGGTACAGATGTACAGAGTAATCCTTTGATATGCCTTTCCAATGGCCTCTTTGTATTTTCCAATGGTAAAAGGTGTGTCAGTCCCAGGGATATTTTTTATTTGAGAGCCATCTGGGTAAAGCAAGACATATTCTCCATCTTCCATGTCTTGGTTGAAATCTTTTTGTACATGTAAAGGTAGGTTTTTTCCTCTCATGGGCCTCTTGAAGCCATTCTTGGTCTTGCTCATGATCCCAATAGAAATCTAGACCATCAGACAGAAAAGGCGGAATACAAATGATAATACTGTTCTGTCTGACAACTTCATTAACTTAATAAAAGATTAGCTTACCCTTACTGTTTTATTTGATTTATTTTTATTTTTTGAGAATGATTTCCTTTCAGTTTCTTTTAGTTCTCTGTATTTCATGAACTGGTGAACAGCTGACTTTGCTGGAATGGCACATGCATCAGTCACTGAAACAAATACACACACACACACACACACACACGCAGACACAGACACAGACACACACACACACACACACACACACACACACACACACACACACACACACACACACACACACACACAAAATCAAAAACAGAGAGAAAAAGATTGACAAGATTGAAAAGATTAAAAGTTCCTATAATTTGATGGACGGAGCTCAGTAAGAGAATATTAACTCTGGGCACTGTCGGACATGACACATGGTCATCACCTGGAGTTCTAGGGGCGTTCTCTACAACAAAGCTTACATCTCTTACAAAATCTGACTGAATGTGACTGAAATTAGCATATTGTATTCCGTTGTCCTTTCTTTCATTAATAAAGGGATTTCAATAAATTGTAATATTTTAATTATATCATCAATCTGCAATTTATTTTGACCTGGTTTAACCCTATTTCGTGAACCTTGAACGTTATGGCCCAGTTTCACAGACTGGGCTTAGCCTATTAAACCTTCAATAAGTTCAATAAGGGCATTTAAGTGGCTTTTATAAACGTTCACTACAGAGAGAAAAAAAAACATCACTTGTGATAAAACAATGGCAGTGACATATTTTGAGATATGTCAGTATATGTTGCTTTCCGTTAAAACAGCTAAACATGCCATTTAGTCTAGGACTAGTTTAAGACTTGTCTGTGAAACGGGGTAAGTTATATAGCTAAATTAAGACAGCTAACATATGCAACAATATAATATTCAACATAATGTTTCACAGTTAACTGTGTACCCGGTCAGATTATTTAGGCCAATAATATCCAAAATACTAAGCAATTATATGATCATGATATTAAAGTAAACAAAAAAAAAAACTCACCTTTGTTTTAGGTCATTGACAACAACACCGGCGAAACAATAAGCAGGTCCCAGTAGGGTTCGTCACTTATTGGGGTCCCCTTGAAACATTTCCGTTGTGGTCTGTGCTATTTGCAGCGCGTTTTTGTTTTTGCATGTGTTGTGAGGATTTGCAGCGTGTTTTTGTGTTAGCGTGTGTTGTGAGGATTTGCAGCGTGTTTTTGTGTTTGCGTGTGTTGAGAGGATTTGCAGCGCGTTTTTGTTTTTGCATGTGTTGTGAGGATTTGCAGCGTGTTTTTGTGTTAGCGTGTGTTGTGAGGATTTGCAGCGTGTTTTTGTGTTTGCGTGTGTTGTGAGGATTTGCAGCGTGTTTTTGTGTTAGCGTGTGTTGTGAGGATTTGCAGCGTGTTTTTGTGTTTGCGTGTGTTGTGAGGATTTGCAGCGTGTTTTTGTGTTTGCGTGTGTTGTGAGGATTTGCAGCGTGTTTTTGTGTTTGCGTGTGTTGTGAGGATTTGCAGCGTGTTTTTGTGTTTGCGTGTGTTGTGAGGATTTGCAGCGCGTTTTTGTGTTTTGCGTGTGTTGTGAGGATTTGCAGCGTGTTTTTGTGTTTGCGTGTGTTGTGAGGATTTGCAGCGTGTTTTTGTGTTTGCGTGTGTTGTGAGGATTTGCAGCGTGTTTTTGTGTTTGCGTGTGTTGTGAGGATTTGCAGCGTGTTTTTGTGTTTGCGTGTGTTGAGAGGATTTGCAGCGCGTTTTTGTGTTTGCGTGTGTTGTGAGGATTTGCAGCGTGTTTTTGTGTTTGCGTGTGTTGTGAGGATTTGCAGCGTGTTTTTGTGTTTGCGTGTGTTGTGAGGATTTGCAGCGCGTTTTTGTGTTTGCGTGTGTTGTGAGGATTTGCAGCGTGTTTTTGTGTTTGCGTGTGTTGTGAGGATTTGCAGCGTGTTTTTGTGTTTGCGTGTGTTGAGAGGATTTGCAGCGCGATTTTGTGTTTGCATGTGTTGTGAGGATTTGCAGCGTGTTTTTGTGTTTGCGTGTGTTGTGAGGATTTGCAGCGCGTTTTTGTGTTTGCGTGTGTTGTGAGGATTTGCAGCGTGTTTTTGTGTTTGCGTGTGTTGAGAGGATTTGCAGCGTGTTTTTGTGTTTGCGTGTGTTGAGAGGATTTGCAGCGCGTTTTTGTTTTTGCATGTGTTGTGAGGATTTGCAGCGTGTTTTTGTGTTTGCGTGTGTTGAGAGGATTTGCAGCGCGTTTTTGTTTTTGCATGTGTTGTGAGGATTTGCAGCGTGTTTTTGTGTTTGCGTGTGTTGTGAGGATTTGCAGCGTGTTTTTGTGTTTGCGTGTGTTGTGAGGATTTGCAGCGCGTTTTTGTGTTTGCGTGTGTTGTGAGGATTTGCAGCGTGTTTTTGTGTTTGCGTGTGTTGAGAGGATTTGCAGCGTGTTTTTGTGTTTGCGTGTGTTGAGAGGATTTGCAGCGCGTTTTTGTTTTTGCATGTGTTGTGAGGATTTGCAGCGTGTTTTTGTGTTAGCGTGTGTTGTGAGGATTTGCAGCGTGTTTTTGTGTTTGCGTGTGTTGTGAGGATTTGCAGCGTGTTTTTGTGTTAGCGTGTGTTGTGAGGATTTGCAGCGTGTTTTTGTGTTTGCGTGTGTTGTGAGGATTTGCAGCGTGTTTTTGTGTTTGCGTGTGTTGTGAGGATTTGCAGCGTGTTTTTGTGTTTGCGTGTGTTGTGAGGATTTGCAGCGTGTTTTTGTGTTTGCGTGTGTTGTGAGGATTTGCAGCGCGTTTTTGTGTTTTGCGTGTGTTGTGAGGATTTGCAGCGTGTTTTTGTGTTTGCGTGTGTTGTGAGGATTTGCAGCGTGTTTTTGTGTTTGCGTGTGTTGTGAGGATTTGCAGCGTGTTTTTGTGTTTGCGTGTGTTGTGAGGATTTGCAGCGTGTTTTTGTGTTTGCGTGTGTTGAGAGGATTTGCAGCGCGTTTTTGTGTTTGCGTGTGTTGTGAGGATTTGCAGCGTGTTTTTGTGTTTGCGTGTGTTGTGAGGATTTGCAGCGTGTTTTTGTGTTTGCGTGTGTTGTGAGGATTTGCAGCGCGTTTTTGTGTTTGCGTGTGTTGTGAGGATTTGCAGCGTGTTTTTGTGTTTGCGTGTGTTGTGAGGATTTGCAGCGTGTTTTTGTGTTTGCGTGTGTTGTGAGGATTTGCAGCGTGTTTTTGTGTTTGCGTGTGTTGTGAGGATTTGCAGCGTGTTTTTGTGTTTGCGTGTGTTGTGAGGATTTGCAGCGCGTTTTTGTGTTTGCGTGTGTTGTGAGGATTTGCAGCGTGTTTTTGTGTTTGCGTGTGTTGTGAGGATTTGCAGCGTGTTTTTGTGTTTGCGTGTGTTGAGAGGATTTGCAGCGCGATTTTGTGTTTGCATGTGTTGTGAGGATTTGCAGCGTGTTTTTGTGTTTGCGTGTGTTGTGAGGATTTGCAGCGCGTTTTTGTGTTTGCGTGTGTTGTGAGGATTTGCAGCGTGTTTTTGTGTTTGCGTGTGTTGAGAGGATTTGCAGCGCGTTTTTGTTTTTGCATGTGTTGTGAGGATTTGCAGCGTGTTTTTGTGTTAGCGTGTGTTGTGAGGATTTGCAGCGTGTTTTTGTGTTTGCGTGTGTTGTGAGGATTTGCAGCGTGTTTTTGTGTTAGCGTGTGTTGTGAGGATTTGCAGCGTGTTTTTGTGTTTGCGTGTGTTGTGAGGATTTGCAGCGTGTTTTTGTGTTTGCGTGTGTTGTGAGGATTTGCAGCGTGTTTTTGTGTTTGCGTGTGTTGTGAGGATTTGCAGCGTGTTTTTGTGTTTGCGTGTGTTGTGAGGATTTGCAGCGCGTTTTTGTGTTTTGCGTGTGTTGTGAGGATTTGCAGCGTGTTTTTGTGTTTGCGTGTGTTGTGAGGATTTGCAGCGTGTTTTTGTGTTTGCGTGTGTTGTGAGGATTTGCAGCGTGTTTTTGTGTTTGCGTGTGTTGTGAGGATTTGCAGCGTGTTTTTGTGTTTGCGTGTGTTGAGAGGATTTGCAGCGCGTTTTTGTGTTTGCGTGTGTTGTGAGGATTTGCAGCGTGTTTTTGTGTTTGCGTGTGTTGTGAGGATTTGCAGCGTGTTTTTGTGTTTGCGTGTGTTGTGAGGATTTGCAGCGCGTTTTTGTGTTTGCGTGTGTTGTGAGGATTTGCAGCGTGTTTTTGTGTTTGCGTGTGTTGTGAGGATTTGCAGCGTGTTTTTGTGTTTGCGTGTGTTGAGAGGATTTGCAGCGCGATTTTGTGTTTGCATGTGTTGTGAGGATTTGCAGCGTGTTTTTGTGTTTGCGTGTGTTGTGAGGATTTGCAGCGCGTTTTTGTGTTTGCGTGTGTTGTGAGGATTTGCAGCGTGTTTTTGTGTTTGCGTGTGTTGTGAGGATTTGCAGCGTGTTTTTGTGTTTGCGTGTGTTGAGAGGATTTGCAGCGCGATTTTGTGTTTGCGTGTGTTGTGAGGATTTGCAGCTTTTTTTTTTTGTTTGCGTGTGTTGTGAGGATTTGCAGAGTGTTTTTGTGTTTGCGTGTGTTGTGAGGATTTGCAGCGTGTTTTTGTGTTTGCATGTGTTGAGAGGATTTGCAGCGTGTTTTTGTGTTTGCGTGTGTTGTGAGGATTTGCAGCGTGTTTTTGTGTTTGCATGTGTTGTGAGGATTTGCAGCGCGTTTTTGTGTTTGCGTGTGTTGTGAGGATTTGCAGCGCGTTTTTGTGTTTGCGTGTGTTGTGAGGATTTGCAGCGCGTTTTTGTGTTTGCATGTGTTGTGAGGATTTGCAGCGCGTTTTTGTGTTTGCGTGTGTTGTGAGGATTTGCAGCGTGTTTTTGTGTTTGCATGTTTTGAGAGGATTTGCAGCGTGTTTTTGTGTTTGCGTGTGTTGTGAGGATTTGCAGCGCGTTTTTGTGTTTGCGTGTGTTGTGAGGATTTGCAGCGTGTTTTTGTGTTTGCATGTGTTGAGAGGATTTGCAGCGTGTTTTTGTGTTTGCGTGTGTTGTGAGGATTTGCAGCGTGTTTTTGTGTTTGCATGTGTTGAGAGGATTTGCAGCGTGTTTTTGTGTTTGCGTGTGTTGTGAGGATTTGCAGCGTGTTTTTGTGTTTGCATGTGTTGTGAGGATTTGCAGCGCGTTTTTGTGTTTGCGTGTGTTGTGAGGATTTGCAGCGTGTTTTTGTGTTTGCATGTGTTGAGAGGATTTGCAGCGTGTTTTTGTGTTTGCGTGTGTTGAGAGGATTTGCAGCGTGTTTTTGTGTTTGCGTGTGTTGTGAGGATTTGCAGCGTGTTTTTGTGTTTGCATGTGTTGAGAGGATTTGCAGCGTGTTTTTGTGTTTGCGTGTGTTGTGAGGATTTGCAGCGTGTTTTTGTGTTTGCGTGTGTTGTGAGGATTTGCAGCGCGTTTTTGTGTTTGCGTGTGTTGTGAGGATTTGCAGCGCGTTTTTGTGTTTGCGTGTGTTGTGAGGATTTGCAGCGTGTTTTTGTGTTTGCATGTGTTGTGAGGATTTGCAGCGCGTTTTTGTGTTTGCGTGTGTTGTGAGGATTTGCAGCGTGTTTTTGTGTTTGCGTGTTTTGAGAGGATTTGCAGCGTGTTTTTGTGTTTGCGTGTGTTGTGAGGATTTGCAGCGTGTTTTTGTGTTTGCGTGTGTTGAGAGGATTTGCAGCGTGTTTTTGTGTTTGCGTGTGTTGTGAGGATTTGCAGCGTGTTTTTGTGTTTGCGTGTGTTGTGAGGATTTGCAGCGTGTTTTTGTGTTTGCATGTGTTGTGAGGATTTGCAGCGTGTTTTTGTGTTTGCATGTTTTGAGAGGATTTGCAGCGTGTTTTTGTGTTTGCGTGTGTTGAGAGGATTTGCAGCGTGTTTTTGTGTTTGCGTGTGTTGAGAGGATTTGCAGCGTGTTTTTGTGTTTGCGTGTGTTGTGAGGATTTGCAGCGTGTTTTTGTGTTTGCGTGTGTTGAGAGGATTTGCAGCGTGTTTTTGTGTTTGCGTGTGTTGTGAGGATTTGCAGCGTGTTTTTGTGTTTGCGTGTGTTGTGAGGATTTGCAGCGTGTTTTTGTGTTTGCGTGTGTTGTGAGGATTTGCAGCGTGTTTTTGTGTTTGCGTGTGTTGTGAGGATTTGCAGCGTGTTTTTGTGTTTGCGTGTGTTGTGAGGATTTGCAGCGTGTTTTTGTGTTTGCGTGTGTTGTGAGGATTTGCAGCGTGTTTTTGTGTTTGCGTGTGTTGAGAGGATTTGCAGCGTGTTTTTGTGTTTGCATGTGTTGAGAGGATTTGCAGCGTGTTTTTGTGTTTGCGTGTGTTGAGAGGATTTGCAGCGTGTTTTTGTGTTTGCGTGTGTTGTGAGGATTTGCAGCGTGTTTTTGTGTTTGCGTGTGTTGTGAGGATTTGCAACGTGTTTTTGTGTTTGCGTGTGTTGTGAGGATTTGCAGCGTGTTTTTGTGTTTGCGTGTGTTGTGAGGATTTGCAGCGTGTTTTTGTGTTTGCGTGTGTTGTGAGGATTTGCAGCGTGTTTTTGTGTTTGCATGTGTTGAGAGGATTTGCAGCGTGTTTTTGTGTTTGCGTGTGTTGTGAGGATTTGCAGCGTGTTTTTGTGTTTGCATGTGTTGTGAGGATTTGCAGCGCGATTTTGTGTTTGCGTGTGTTGTGAGGATTTGCAGCGTGTTTTTGTGTTTGCGTGTGTTGTGAGGATTTGCAGCGCGTTTTTGTGTTTGCGTGTGTTGTGAGGATTTGCAGCGTGTTTTTGTGTTTGCGTGTGTTCTGAGGATTTGCAGCGTGTTTTTGTGTTTGCATGTGTTGAGAGGATTTGCAGCGTGTTTTTGTGTTTGCGTGTGTTGTGAGGATTTGCAGCGTGTTTTTGTGTTTGCGTGTGTTGAGAGGATTTGCAGCGTGTTTTTGTGTTTGCGTGTGTTGAGAGGATTTGCAGCGTGTTTTTGTGTTTGCGTGTGTTGTGAGGATTTGCAGCGCGATTTTGTGTTTGCATGTTGTGAACTTTTGCAGCGTGTTTTTGTGTTTGCGTGTGTTGTGAGGATTTGCAGCGTGTTTTTGTGTTTGCGTGTGTTGTGAGGATTTGCAGCGTGTTTTTGTGTTTGCGTGTGTTCTGAGGATTTGCAGCGTGTTTTTGTGTTTGCATGTGTTGAGAGGATTTGCAGCGTGTTTTTGTGTTTGCGTGTGTTGTGAGGATTTGCAGCGTGTTTTTGTGTTTGCATGTGTTGAGAGGATTTGCAGCGTGTTTTTGTGTTTGCATGTGTTGAGAGGATTTGCAGCGTGTTTTTGTGTTTGCATGTGTTGAGAGGATTTGCAGCGTGTTTTTGTGTTTGCGTGTGTTGTGAGGATTTGCAGCGTGTTTTTGTGTTTGCGTGTGTTGTGAGGATTTGCAGCGTGTTTTTGTGTTTGCGTGTGTTCTGAGGATTTGCAGCGTGTTTTTGTGTTTGCATGTGTTGAGAGGATTTGCAGCGTGTTTTTGTGTTTGCATGTGTTGAGAGGATTTGCAGCGTGTTTTTGTGTTTGCATGTGTTGAGAGGATTTGCAGCGTGTTTTTGTGTTTGCATGTGTTGAGAGGATTTGCAGCGTGTTTTTGTGTTTGCATGTGTTGAGAGGATTTGCAGCGTGTTTTTGTGTTTGCGTGTGTTGTGAGGATTTGCAGCGTGTTTTTGTGTTTGCGTGTGTTCTGAGGATTTGCAGCGTGTTTTTGTGTTTGCATGTGTTGAGAGGATTTGCAGCGTGTTTTTGTGTTTGCGTGTGTTGTGAGGATTTGCAGCGTGTTTTTGTGTTTGCGTGTGTTGAGAGGATTTGCAGCGTGTTTTTGTGTTTGCGTGTGTTGAGAGGATTTGCAGCGTGTTTTTGTGTTTGCGTGTGTTGTGAGGATTTGCAGCGCGATTTTGTGTTTGCATGTTGTGAACTTTTGCAGCGTGTTTTTGTGTTTGCGTGTGTTGTGAGGATTTGCAGCGCGATTTTGTGTTTGCATGTTGTGAACTTTTGCAGCGCGTGTGTTGTCAAACTGATGAAGATGTTTTCTTTATTTGCTGGTGTTTTTTCTATTTGCATGTGTTTCCTTCATTTGCAGCGCGTTGAGCCCTCTTGGCCACCGTAGTATTCACCATAGTAACTGTTGCTTCCATAACCCCAAAATGCCACTTTATTTTCACTTTATGTTATTTTGTATATTTTTAAATTAGTGTGGTGGCTACATTATTGTATTAACAAAAAACGCTATTTAATAGCTTTACCATATAGGCATTTATTCATCAGTATTAGTCATATTTGTACAATTTTTGTGTTTAAGTAGGCTAAAGTGGGACATTACTTACGTGTGTATCATCAATTTTTGTGGAATAAATTTGCTTGTTTAAAAAAAAAAAAAAAAACTAGTCTAGACTACAGTGGAGGCATTTATTTCATTTTAGTTTACTCAGGTATGCTAAGGAAAACGTGAAGACAATGTATAAAGTTAATAAAGATAAAGTTAATAAGTTAAATTATTGTTGTTATTATTAAGTTAAAAATGAGTCTAGTGCTATTATTGCTGGTGCCCTGCCATGAACCCTGCCCCCACAGCAAACAGAACAGAAACGAACCGAACCGAACCGTGGCCTCCAAAACCGTGATATGAACCGAACCGTGGCATTGGTGTATCGTTACACCCCTAGTGCATCCTGTCACTGTTTAAACTGCCCTGTCAATCATCTTGTCAGTCGTGAATCTTTCATGTGGAGATTCCTCGTTGCTGTGATTTGCTGATTTGCTAATTGCAGTGTTTGCATAATGATGCATTTAAAAGGTAATGACCAAACGTATCTTTATAAAAGTTCACAATGCTGTTGCAGATGAAATATAATGTGGATAATATTGAATAAATTAGTCAGGTTAGATACTGATTATTAATCACTCAATCCCCTTTATCTAAACCTTTACCGTCGGACTCACACATCCACCATGTTTGTAGTTTTTACTCATGTTTGTAGTTCTAATCGAATCCTCGTCCAATGCGCAATGGGTTGTGGGCAATATTAGCCGTTAGAGTGTGCACTTCAGATATTTTGTGGCTTTTGTTGTGAAGTAACAACTACATTTTCTTTGTGTAAGCTTTGAGTTGTGCGGATGGATAAATTGTATAAATAAGCTAATATAATGTGTATAGTATATAGCCAATAGAAGAACAACACTTTAAAAAATATACAGTATATAAATAAATCTTTGCATAAAGGTTACTTTGTAGATGAAATTCTCATATTTTCACTTTTTTGCATCTCATCAGCAGTTTGATTTTCTTCCTATCCGTACGTTATTTTTGATAAAGTTGTGCAAAAGTGCTTTCAACATTAAACAGTGAGCACACCAATGACTCAAATATCATCAGAGTAAGCTATTTTCATCAGAGTAGACTTATTTTCTATACTTCTGCCGAACGCGAGTCATTTTTGAGTAGGCTGCATAAAAATACTGTAATAAATGCAGTTCCCAGCAATGCAGCAAGGCATGAATGAATTATGCAGGCGGCGCTCTTACTGTTTAACTGTTTAATTTTTACTGTTTGCTTCTTTTACTTATGCTGCTGTTGTTGCATGAAAGGTCATTTTGATTAGATAGTCATATGTTCAGAGCTCATCTTTAACTCAAACATATATTGAGATCTATAAAAAGAAAGAAAGAAGTTTGGAATAATAACAAGAATTTGTAAATGTCGAGAGAATTTTCATTTTTAGGTCAACTATTTCTCTAATGTCTGGAGTTTTGTTCTCTGCAGTTTTGAGTGCAGTTATCTTGCTTTTTGACTCGCTACCTATTTTCTTTCATTTTGTGATTGTTTTCTGACTCAGTTCTCAATGTGATTGTTTGCTATTTTTAATGATCAGACTGTTTTTGCTTGTTTGGCTAAAGTTTGATTTATGTTAAAGGGAGCACATAGTACATTTTGTTTTGTAAAAATGTTTCCCCTGTTGCCAACTTATAAAGTTTTTCTATGCCAAAACATCATAATGTTGTTTTTTAGAACCGTTTCACCCTATCTGACCCTTATTCTCACTCACAAGGCGTCAAAAACTAAAGCTTGGTCAAGCACCATCACTAAAGGTAGCCCTAGGCATCGCTTTATTGACAAACTATGAACTCCATTGCCCTTACAAAAAAGAAGTTTATTCAAGTGTGCTATTAGTATACTTCTTTTAAACTAAAAATAAGTATACTTTCAGTCTACTTTTCATGCACTTCTCAGAAATATATGCCTACTTTATGTACTTCTCAGAAATATACTTAAATGTAAATTTACTTCACTTATACACAGAAAAGTCGAGAGAAAGTGGCAGCCGAGCAGTGATTCCACCGCTTGCCGCTTCCTGTGTGAAAGGGCCTTAACACTTCCTCTTGATTTCGGCATTCGGCACGGGAACCTAACAAGGCTGTGGTACAAGATAGACATCCTCTACTACTGGTCGAAGACATATTATCTGAGTTGCATGGATCAGTTATGTTCTCTTCTCTTGACCTCAAAAATGCATACTACCAAGTACAATTACATGAGGAGAGCAGAGGACTTACTGCTTTCATTACCCGAAGGCCTATCAGTTCTGTAGAGTACCAAATGGACTGTGTTCAGCACCATTTGCTTTTCAACGAATGATGACCGTGATCTTAAAAGGCCTTGATTGTGTACGTTACTTGGACGATGTAACTGTTCATTGTGCGTCCGAAGCCAGTCACAATGCAAACCTCAAAGCTGTTCTGCACAGGATTAGTGAAGAGGTTATTGAAGCTGTTAGTTTTCAGTTGGTATCAGTACTCCATACACCAATATATTACCAGCAGCCTGATCTGTTGACACAAAGATGAATGCATGGTTTTGCATTGTTTACATCGACGTCTAACTCTTCCATCTGACCCTACCACCCTAACTCTGCATTACAGCACAACCGAAGAGTCACCCGACCGCATGTATCTCCAATCTTCTACTGTCCATTTTCAGTGAGCCTGTGGCCACCCTAAACACATTTGTTATTAGCTGTCAGGAGTGGAACCTGCTGTGGTCTTCTGCTGCTCTAGGTTTGATGTGCTGTGCATGCAGAGATGCATATCAAGTGATGTTTTTCATTTACAAACCGTTTTCTGAACTGCCGCTCACGGCATGTTTTGTTCATTCATCTCTGTCTGTAAGCTCTCTGCATGTTTATGAATAGTTAATATAAAGTCAAGCAAAATTTATGTGTATAGCACTTTTCACAATACACATTGTTTCAAAGCAACTTTACAGAAAATCATGATGTTAATGTTTACAATATCTTAATGTCTTCATGCCTAATAGTTGCATTTAGCAGATTAGAATTGTGCGACATTTTTTATCTAGTTCAACATTATTAAATAAATTAGACAAATAAACCCACCATTTAAAAAAAGTGTACATGCAATTGAATTTCGTATAAAATTGTAAATACAATATGTAATTATATATGTATGTGTGGTGGTATATACTGTATATACATATTAATTTGTTTACATATATACACTATATTGCCAAAAGTATTTGGACACCCCTCCAAATCACTGAATTCAGGTGTTCCAATCACTTCCATGGCCACAGGTGTATAAAATCAAGCACCTAGGCATGCAGACGCTTCTACAAACATTTGTGAAAGAATGGGTCGCTCTCAGGAGCTCAGTGTGAATTCAAGCGTGGTACCGTGATAGGTTGCCACCTGTGCAATAAGTCCATTCGTGACATTTCCTCACTACTAAATATTCTACGGTCAACTGTTAGTGGTATTATAACAAAGTGGAAGCAATTGGGAACAACAGCAACTCAGCCACGAAGTGGTAGGCCACGTAAAAATCACAGAGCGGGGTCAGCGCATGCTGAGGCACACAGTGCGCAGAAGTCGCCAACTTTCTGCAGAGTCAATAGCTACAGACCACCAAACTTTGTGTGGCCTTCAGATTAGTTCAAGAACAGTGCGTAGAGAGCTTCATGGAATGGGTTTCCATGGCCAAGCAGCTGCATCCAAGCCTTACATCACCAAGTGCAATGCAAAGCGTCGGATGCAGTGGGGTAAAGCACGCCGCCACTGGACTCTAGAGCAGTGGAGACGTGTTCTCTGGAGTGACGGATCACACTTCTCTGTCTGGCAATCCGATGGACGAGTCTGGATTTGGTGGTTTCCAGGAGAACGGTACTTGCCTGACTGCATTGTGCCAAGTGTAAAGTTTGGTGGAGGGGGGATTATGGTGTGGGGTTGTTTTTCAGGGGTTGGGCTTGGCCCCTTAGTTCCAGTGAAAGGAACTCTTAATGCTTCAGCATACCAAGACATTTTGGACAATTTCATGCTCCCAACTTTGTGGGAACAGTTTGGGGACGGCCCCTTCTTGTTCCAACATGACTGCGCACCAGTGCACAAAGCAAGGTCCATAAAGACACTGATGAGCGAGTCTGGTGTGGAGGAACTTGACTGTCCTGCACAGAGTCCTGACCGCAACCCGATAGGACACCTTTGGGATGAATTAGAGCGGAGACTGCGAGCCAGGCCTTCTCGTCCAACATCAGTGCCTGACCTCACAGATGACCTCGCTTCTAGAAGAATGGTCAAAAATTCCCATAAACACACTCCTAAACCTTGTGGAAAGCCTTCCCAGAAGAGTTGAAGCTGTTATAGCTGCAAAGGGTGGGCCAACTCCATATTAAACCCTACAGATTAAGAATGGGATGTCATTAAAGTTCATGTGCATGTAAAGGCAGGCGTCCCAAAACTTTTGGCAATATAGTGTATATTCATTATTTAAAATTAAAGTAAAAAATTCTAGGAATAATAATATAAGCATACATTACATCAGAATTAAGAACCACAAAGTCTGCTTTTGAGTGTGTGTAAGAGTGTAGTACATCCCCCTAAAACACAATTGGCAAAAGAAAATTACCTAAAGAAAAAAGATCAATTTTTTAAAGAAGAAAGTGTAAAGTTTCACATGAGGAGCGATTCATATCAAACAAGGTTTCATTTGGGTTAAGATGCCTTTGAAGGCAGGTGCCAATATGAGCAGTAGACAGCAGCGAAGCTTACTAGGTTTTGGAACAGAGCCTGTTAGGATATAAGACATAGTTCAGCGTTGCTCTGACCTACCTGAAATTGAATATTGATTAAAAAGTGAGAAATGTCAACTACCTACTTCAAACAGACTTTTCTGAACATTCTGTTGCAAGCAGTCCAAACCAATTAAAATATACATTGACAAAGGTGAATTTGCAATAATACTTCACTGAAAACATTGATTCAGTGAGTATTAGATGTTTCACTGAAACCTAGTTTGTCCTCAGGTATGGACCTATGTTTTTTGCTTTATCACTCATCGTGGTAGTTTGATGGAATTGTGCCCTCACTCCATTCCTCTTGTCCCTCACTGAAATTATATGATGATCTAGATGATAACTTTCTCCCAGCAGCACCCTACAATTCTCACTACTTGCTATCTGTCAGCACCCTAGAAATAAAATAAACAGCTTGGCAAACATATCTTTACTTGTTAGAAGAGGCGTCTTGAGCCTTTCATAAGTACTGTAAGTACTATAAGTACTCATAAGTTTGTAACTAATTCGGTAGTACTTTCTTTTACAGTCCTGTTCTTCAACATACTATGTACTTATTATACAAACCCGATTCCAAAAAAGTTGGGACACTGTACAAATTGTGAATAAAAAAGGAATGCAATAATTTACAAATCTCATAAACTTATATTTTATTCACAATATAATATAGATAACATATCAAATGTTGAAAGTGAGACATTTTGAAATGTCATGCCAAATATTGGCTCATTTTGGATTTCATGAGAGCTACACATTCCAAAAAAGTTGGGACAGGTAGCAATAAGAGGCCGGAAAAGTTAAATGTACATATAAGGACATCTCAGAAGTCAAGATGGGCAGAGGATCACCAATTCCCCCAATGCTGCGGTGAAAAATAGTGGAGCAATATCAGAAAGGAGTTTCTCAGAGAAAAATTGCAAAGAGTTTGAAGTTATCATCATCTACAGTGCATAATATCATCCAAAGATTCAGAGAATCTGGAACAATCTCTGTGCGTAAGGGTCAAGGCCGGAAAACCATACTGGATGCCCGTGATCTTCGGGCCCTTAGACGGCACTGCATCACATACAGGAATGCTACTGTAATGGAAATCACAACATGGGCTCAGGAATACTTCCAGAAAACATTGTCGGTGAACACAATCCACCGTGCCATTCGCCGTTGCCGACTAAAACTCTATAGGTCAAAAAAGAAGCCATATCTAAACATGATCCAGAAGCGCAGGCGTTTTCTCTGGGCCAAGGCTCATTTAAAATGGACTGTGGCAAAGTGGAAAACTGTTCTGTGGTCAGACGAATCAAAAATTGAAGTTCTTTTTGGAAAACTGGGACGCCATGTCATCCGGACTAAAGAGGACAAGGACAACCCAAGTTGTTATCAGCGCTCAGTTCAGAAGCCTGCATCTCTGATGGTATGGGGTTGCATGAGTGCGTGTGGCATGGGCAGCTTACACATCTGGAAAGACACCATCAATGCTGAAAGGTATATCCAAGTTCTAGAACAACATATGCTCCCATCCAGACGTCGTCTCTTTCAGGGAAGACCTTGCACTTTCCAACATGACAATGCCAGACCACATACTGCATCAATTACAACATCATGGCTGCGTAGAAGAAGGATCCGGGTACTGAAATGGCCAGCCTGCAGTCCAGATCTTTCACCCATAGAAAACATTTGGCGCATCATAAAGAGGAAGATGCGACAAAGAAGACCTAAGACAGTTGAGCAACTAGAAGCCTGTATTAGACAAGAATGGGACAACATTCCTATTCCTAAACTTGAGCAACTTGTCTCCTCAGTCCCCAGACGTTTGCAGACTGTTATAAAAAGAAGAGGGGATGCCACACAGTGGTAAACATGGCCTTGTCCCAACTTTTTTGAGATGTGTTGATGCCATGAAATTTTAAATCAACTCTTTTTTCCCTTAAAATGATACATTTTCTCAGTTTAAACATTTGATATGTCATCTATGTTGTATTCTGAATAAAATATTGAAATTTGAAACTTCCACATCATTGCATTCTTTTTTTATTCACAATTTGTACAGTGTCCCAACTTTTTTGGAATCGGGTTTGTAGTAATTACAATAACTGGGTAAAAACTAGGTACTAACCCTGAACCTACAGTACCCCTAAACCTAACCTTAACCCATGTACTTACCTTATATTACCCAGTACTTCCTTAGGTATGATAAAAATGATTCTGTGGTGAAGTAAATACTACAGAAAAAACAAATGTAGTTTCTACATAAAAAAGTTAGTTCAGGCAAATAAATTCTATATTAGTACTCAATTCAAGCTTGTAGAAACTTTTCTAATACTGGAGTTCCCATCATGCACTGGGCCATGAATAATTAAGGTAAATTTTTGCTGTTTTCCAGCTGTATTTACACTGTTGCTTTTGTTGTTAGGTTTAGTAACTTTTTCTGTGACATCTGGAGTTCATTTTCTACTCGAAATGACACGTTCATACTCAAAAACGATCCATCGAATGTTACAGTCATTGTGTATTGTGTAAGTATTGAGATCTCTGTGTTTAGTTGCCGCGTTACTTCTGTTATGTAGATATGGTGTCTACACAATATCTACTGTATTATTTACTTAGATGTTTCTAAGTAAAGCATACACTTTAAAAGCGTGGTTGCTAAGTAGAAATTACTCAACCTTTTACTGGCCAAGTTACTTATTTTCTACTTATTTTTATACAGTTCCTTATTTTCTTTGTTAAATTTACATAACTTAGTTAAGTAGTTTACTTAATTCCATAATTGAAATTTACTTAAAAATACTTTTTTGCATGCAAAAAATTAAGTAAATTTTACTATTAGTTTTTTTCATTGTACACTGTAAATACAGGTACTGTAAAATAAAGTGCAACTACTTACTATACTTTGTTCGTTTGCACCATTTGCTCTTAAGGCAGAACGTACTGTAGCTAGTAGGTCGTAAGCTCTCCGTAAAGTTTGTTTACCCTCAATGATCCAATAGCAGCCTTCAGAGCAGAAGTTGTGTTGAAATGCTGTGGATTTCAGTTTATCCTTCATTCTAACTTCTTTTGCCTCACGTAACTAAGGGTAAAAATAAGTTGACATTAAATTTGATACTACTTAATCATGTAAATAACATTCAGAAACTGTATCTGAAATAAATTAATAAGGATCAATAAATAAATACTGATAAAACAAGAAATTACATTTATTTATTACGACAGAATTGTATTTATTTAATTTTTTTCATGCACAACAAAGTGATGCACACAGTGGAGCACTTTAGTACGGGTTCGTGTTGAAGAGCCGCTAACAAAGTAATCTGAGTGTAAATGTCAGTATTATCATATAAAGAATTGAAGTCTGTCGGGTAAAACAAGAGATAATTGATGCAATTCAGTCTGTCTGCTATTTTATTCCAACCATTACTCCTGATCGGAGGCTTCCATAAATATTTAGTTTATACGTAGAGTTACGCTTCAACTTAGTTTAATGGTGCAATGCAAAAATATTTAGTAGTGCGTAAGTTGGAACTTAGTGCTTCTTTATGTCAAAACTAGGCTAAGTTGTACCTTACAAATGGCTGGTGCAACTGGCCTCAGCAGCATGAAAAAGTTCCAGAGAAAAAACAGATAATGGGTAATTAAGAAGGGATGAAAACGCAGAAGTGCTTACGAAGCTGGTTTGAGATTAAACCTCAAACAATGCAATACCAAGTGCTAATTGTTTCTTATATGTTACTTCTAATGGACAACCTGTAGCCGGTTAAAGACAAAGAGCTGCTTTTAAACAGTGGCATAAGAAAAGAAAAAAGAAAAGAAAAGAAAAAAGACATTTGTCAGTCTTGCTGGCATATAGTGATTCCTATCAAGCTTGGCCAATGGGCATAAGTATTGTTTGCTTCCTATCACCAAAACAAACTGAGCACTTTTTGTGTTTCAGAGAACAGATTGTGTGTGTGTGTGTGTGTGTGTGTGTGTATGTGTGTGTGTGTGTGTGGTGGGGGTGGGATTGGTCCTGGTAAACCCTATGTCGCCACAAAGATACTAATACCAGTACAACCTTGTGGAGACATTGTTTGGTCCCCATGAGGAAAACAACATAAATCATACAGAATGGTGTTTTTTGAAAAGAATGGAGAAAGTTTTCTGTGATGGGCAGGTTTAGGGTTAGGGGATAGAATATACAGTTTGTACAGTATACAAATCATTATGTCTATGGAATGTCCCCATAAAACATGGAAACAAGTGTGTGTGTGTGTGTGTGTGTGTGTGTGTGTGTGTGTGTGTGTAAACGTGCAAGAACACATGTTCAAGAAAAAATGTTTACTAGTTTGTTGTAACTGGTACAAGCCATTGAAGCCAATAATAAGTTATAGCTACAACCAGAGAGCACAATCTAGTGAGCTACTTGTGTAAATCACAAACACAGATCTGAACAGTACACGGATGGCGTAGGTGATAAGCAGTGCAATCAGAAATATTTCTTGCTCGCAAAAGCAACTCAAAAGAAACTCAGTTAACCAGTGGTTCTTGAATAAACAACTCGCAACTGAGTGATGTGAATAAAGTTGTACATTTGCATGTATCTTGGCAGTTTGGAAATGTCTGGTCTCTGTCTGGTAAGTGGTGCTAAAAGATTAAGGCTCTATCGCATTTAAAAATAACATACCACACTAAACCTAACCAATAGTGTTAACAAAGCAATTGTGAGGTAAACACATTTTCTAAAGCAACCATGCCATTTTAGCTGCTTCTATATCCGATGGGTTGACGGGACTCACACTCAAGCACTTCGCATCACAAGTGCAGTGCTGTACCAGGTGAGCTACAGAGCAAGTTTACTACTGCAGAAAAACCATAGCCTACGTGTGAATTACAGTATGTGACCCAAACGTTATAATGTAGTCCTATTAGTAGGCCTATCATTATAAAACACTGCTTCTTAAAAAGCCCTAAACAATCTAGTTCCTTTGTATTTTAACCCACCTTCTATCACACTACAATCCATCACACTCTTTATGATAACAAAACTATGCAGTGCTTATAAAACGGTTAGTTCCAGTCCTTGATTTTGATTGGTCAATAGCTGTGTTTTATTCACGATAAAACGTGGCTATGACCACTTCACCCAACGGTTCTGTGTATCACTACACAACACCCTTAGCAACCACTCTTAGCAACATAAACATAAGTTTGTTCTCATTGATATTGTTCATTGAAGCTTGTATTATTGTGAGAGAGAGAGATCGAGTGACAGAGTGTATTACCTGCATTTAGATAAAGCATTTTCCTTCAGGTCAGGCCTATGATCATAATAAAAAATCAGTTTGAATCTCCGCTGCGATACCTTGTCCTGTCTTGTCCTGGGTTTTCTCGTGCCTGACACTGACAGCGCTAGTCAAAGCATTTGTTGTGTCTTGCTCCGTGTTCACAACAAGTTTCAATCCTTTCAATATAAAAGTCTTCTCTACTGAGTGACTCACTCATTAAGACTAATCTATTGGTGTAATAATGTGACTTCTGTTGCTGTTCATGGTCAGGGACTATTTTTTAGGCCAGGGAAGGCTTTTAGTGATTTTACTTCATGAAAGTTGCATTGATACATATTTTTTGGCTTTAATATTTGTATTGTGTGGTAACCGGTTTATAAAAGCAATAAGGTACTTGAGTACTAAACTTATTCATGATACAGCACAGCCGTACCTTGCTTAGCCTACTTACGTGGAAGCAGATGAAGAAAAAAACAGCGAACCCAAGTGTAGTTTATTTACAGTGAAAGTCCAAAAATCCAAAACCATGAACAAAAGCTTGACTTGACTATGAACAGACCTGGAACAGACTATCACATACGTACTTCAATACAAGACAAGGCAAACATGAAGGCCTTATATACATGATGAAAAAACAATGAACAAACAGAACTAATGACCACATGACAAGACAAAGAACATGACACATTAACTGAGCCAATGAAAACATGACACGTACTAAGGAACCAATTAGAACAAAACACATGAAGCAAAGGAAGCACATGACACAATCATCTTTTAGCATACACTAATTCTTCTCCTTTTTGCTTCCCTGTTTTTGGATGTCCGTCCCGGAGTAACTACAGATCGAGCCAGCTCCAGTTTGCATAGATTTCAGACGATGCCAACAATGACAAAGATTTCAGATGATGCTAACTTTGGATTGGCATACAAAACTGTCAAATACTATCCTTATATTGTAATTATTATGAGCACAAGTGGTAATTGCTTCTTTGCACATTCACTGTGTCTGCTTAACTCAATACATGACGTTAACTAAGCAGAGGTTAACTGTTATATCCAACCCAATCTCACGGCAATTCGTACGTATTTTACAAGGTGGCTAATTTGTATGATTTCGTACAAATAACCAAACCTCAAACCCCGCCCCTAAACCTACCTGTCACTGCGGTGTAGACAAATAGTACGAATTCATATGAGTGAGGTCGTACGAATTCGTACGAATTAGCCACCTCGTACAAATTGGTAGTGAGATAGCGTTGGTTATATCTGTATATCACTTCCATATGGACATTACTTTAACACTCATCTGATGACAGAATACTTCCTAAATTAGTTAGTAACATCACTACTTTGCCAAGACAATTTTTTTTTATTATCTCTTTACTCTCTCTTTCTGTAGTTTTAGCAAATCCAGATTTATTATGTGAAGTCAGATACTCTGATCTGCAGAGAGAGAGTGCAAAGATCAGATCCTCTTGCATGACAGCTTTGTTTTCGGTTTTCTTTCAGCACTACCTCATTTAGTTTGCTGTCCAATTTTACTTTGCAGGGAGAAAATTGGACCTTGTTCATTTTCCTGCCTCAGTGGCTCCAGCAATAAGAATCCACAGTGAGATAGAAAGAGACAGTCATGTGAACCACACACACAATCACACACACCATAACTCACTCATTTAATCCAGTGCAAACAAATGATAGAAATTAAACGTCAAAGACCGACTAGACTCATTACAATATCTATACCAATAATTTTGGTGGAATTACAACTGCATTCAAAGCATTGTTTAGCATGTTGAAACATTTCTTCTAAACCTCCATAACACATTTAGGGCCCTATCATACACCCGGTGTGACGCAAGTGTTTTTTGCTAGTTTCAGCCCAACACAGTTATCATTTTCACGTCCAGCACCACGTTGTTTAAATAGCAAATGCACTCGCGCCCATCTGTTCGCCCATGGGCGTGCTGGTCTGAAAACGAGGTGTGTTCAGGCACATTGTTGGCGCATTGCTATTTTGAGGAACTGAAAACGACTGCGCCATTGACCAACAAAAACCTGGTCTAAAGTCAATAGCGCAGTATTTTTTGTGTTATTTAAAGAGTGCGTTAGTAATATGCGCCTATATGCGGGTGCACAACACGTGTACACTCTGCTTGTTACACACACAGGGCCGTGCAGCAGCACACAAACATTTTTAAATATTAAAAATAAAAGGATTCCTCTCTGGAGAAGCGTTCAGTCTTTCCGCTCGCAAATCCCGCCATGTAAATAGCGAATCTGCCATGGTGCAAGCTGGCTTTTAAAGGGAATGGGAGATGAGTACCTGCGCCATGCGCTTCAGACCATGTGCTCAGATCGTTAAAATAGGGCCCTTAAAGTCTCAAATTCATTTTTGTTGTAAACTGTGTGTGTGTGTGTGTGTGCATGTGTGTGTGGTCCAGGTAAACCCTACCTTATGAGGACAAAATGTCCCCACAAAGATGGCAATATCCAAAATCAATGTCCCCACAAGGACAAGGATTTTGGATACTGCCATCTTTGTGGGGTCATTTTGTCCTCATAAGCTAGCTGTTTTCCTCATGGGGACCAGCTTATAAATCATACTAAGTGATTAGAAAGAGAGAGAGAGTTTGAAAATGTAAAAATGCAGAAAGTGTTGTGTGATGGGTAGGGTTAAGGTTATGGGATAGAATATACAGTTAAATATAAATAATATAAATAAGTTAAATATAAATATAAATAAAGTAGTGGGATAATGCACAGTAAACCAGACATTAGTACAAATGAAACCCCTTCACGGTGATCAAAACCCCAACTTAAAGCTGACTGTACGTTGTTCCTTAGTGTTTTCTCATAAACATTGGATCCGCAAAAATGACTAATAATGCTATATTATTCATGTCAGGCCAGTAGATGGCGATGTCACTTTGTAAAGAAACCCTACACACCTATAGAGTAGACACGTAATACACATGCGCATGATGCAACGTTTTCACAAATTCACGTTTTTGTAGTTTACACAGAGACGATAACGCTATCGCTTTCAAAAAACTTGCACTTTGAAACCCGTCTTTAAAAGTTTGCATATAAATGAACGGCCAGCGACATCATTTCCAACTAAAAATTATGTTCCATTGACTTTAGTTTGGTTCCTGTTTTCATTAGTCTTTGTTCTTTGTTCAAGTTGCTAGTTTGTTTCTATGGTTACTCATTGATTATGTTCACCTGTGTCTTGTAGTCCCTCGTTTTCTTGTATATTTAAGCCCTTGGTTGGATTAATTTTGTTGTCCTGTATTGTCTATGCTGTTTAGTCTAGCTGTTGTGTTGTTTATCTTCTATTTTTTGGTTTACTCTGTCTTTGTTTTGATTTTGCCTAATTAATAAACATTTTGGCTGGATATCCACATCTCATCTCCTTGCCTGCTCTGCCCGTGACAGTTGTACAGCTAGTAGCTATAAACTCAGTTTACCTTGAAAAAACAGCTTTATTCACAGACACTCAACATTTTTCTAACATAAATCTATCAAATTTTAGAGGTTTATTGCTGAAAAAAAAATTGGCAACAGAATAAGAAAAGGATAACTTAATTCAAGATTTACTCACTGAATAAAAATTCTAATATCCAAGTTTGAATAGTATTGATCTGGTTTTATGGATGTTTAGATATTTTTCCAGAAAAATACTGATAAAGAAAATGATAATTGCTGTGTTGAATGTGTCAGAGCAGCATCTGTCAGCTCATCGCCAAAATGTCCAGAAGATGAGTAATGATGGTGTAAGCAGGCATGTGTGAGAGAGAAATCCATATTTATCTAACACAATACAAACACACTGTGTGTGTGGGAGCAGCACAGTGCTGTTCTCACTGCTAAAAGTATGACCATCAAATGGAAATGACTCCAACACAGATGCACTGAAGTCACATGTTCAGAAGTAAGAAAGAATGTAAAATAATGACAATAAACTGAGCAATTCCAAGAGGGTCCTCGCACCATTGGTGCTCAGGCCCTAATTAAATAAATCTTATTTTGAGGTTTTGTAAAGAATGATTTGGATGGAAATCCAAGCTGGAAAATAATTCCAAGTTTTAAGCCTACAGACTGTGGAGGTGGTAAAAGACAAAACAAAAGAAGGTGGGAAATGAAAGTTTCTGGCAAACACATTTGAGCCCACACATTCTCATTCTGAAGGTGTAAAGTGGTAATTTTTGTTGCATTACGATCCAGGGAAAATGCACCAGCTAGAAGCACAAGATAGCCATGATCAATCACTGTCTGAATGCAGTAAAGAGGAGTGTCAAATAAAATAACAATAATAATATTTACGTTTTATTTAACCTTTCACACTTTCCAAGATCATGGAAAACAAAGGAGAAAACAAACAATATAAATATAGAAACAAAACAGATATGAATGACATTTTTAAGGATATTTCCCATAGAGAAGAGCCTGAACCTGGGGACAGTAGTGCCAGAAGATGTATGTGTGATTGAAGAAGATAAATAAGATTTTCAGGTGCAAGATTATGCAGAGCTTTATAGGTTAAGAGAGTTTTATACAAACTTCTATAAAACAGGTGGACATGTGCTAAAGTTTAGTGCTATTGCAATGGTTAACAATGTTTCATTAAAAAAGCAACATTTTGAGCAAAAAGCTGAGAAAATCACGTTTTTGTCAAAGACTACATCCAGATTGGATTCAGAACGATGATCAAAACACAGATGGATTAGATTGAGTCCATCAACACCCCTAAAGCTTCACAGTCCTGTAACTCGTCCTGGGTCGACATTTCATTCAGTAACATTAGGCAGTTTTGATTTATATGCCGTTTAATGTTTATTATCCCGTTATCTTACATATGCATCTGCTTACATATGCTATCTCTTGTTTCTGTATCTTCTTCGCCTGTGTTTTGATCCGGAGATTCAGTACTCTTTCAGAAGATGTGTCATAGCGCCCCCTACCGTATAACAGTGAAAACACAGAAAGCCATAAAAAAATCGTCTTTGCATGGTGGGAAAGTGCTTTCTCATAAAAGACGAGATAACTCGTCAATGGTGGGGAAAGAGTAAATCAGGGACTAATACATGAACAAAAGATAGAGATGCTGTACATCAGGAGTGCCCAATCCTAGATCCTAGACCCAATCCTGATCTCTCCTAGAGATCAACCTACCTGCAGAGTTCAGATCCAACCCTGATCAAACACACCTGTCTGTAATTATCAAGTGCTCCTGTAGATCTTAATTAGCTGGTTCAGGTGCGTTTGATCAGGGTTGGAGCTGAACTTTGCAGGAAGGTAGATCTCAGAAAAGGATTGGGCACCCCTACTGTAAGTCAATGATAACACCAAGGTAGGAGACAGTTTGTGAATGTATAGCCGCGTTTCCACCGCAGGAACTTTCTCTAGGAACCTAGGGACTTTGGGGTGGTGCTCGGTGTGTTTCGACCGCAGGAACCAGGGTCTAAATGAAGATCTGGGTAAAAATTTCCCCCTCAGAAAGTCGCTGCTCACGAGGTAGTACTTTTTCAAAGTTCAGGAACTTTCGGGGGTGAGACTTGGCCGCTGAACATGCTGATTGGTTGACCCCACGCAGCATTTTATTTCAACCACCATTTTAAGTCTGTTACGGTGCGTGGAGTAAGAGTTGTTTGCTATTCAAATCAACAATGGAGTTAAAAAAAAAACATCCGATGGACAGACGACGAGGTTCAGGCTTATATACGGTGGACGAAATCCAGTGGGAACTGGAAAGTCACGAGCAGTGCTACGTCACTGGACTATTTTGCCTAATCTTCACTGTACTTCAGACTGCGATGGAAACGCAGACAGCAACAGGTCTGGGGGAAAAAACGTTCCTGGGACAAACTGTTCTGGTTAGTTTTGGTGGAAACACAACTTATGACAGTAAAACCTTCACATGGCAAAACTGAGATGAGAAAAGTGAATGTTTCAGGACCTATAAGTCAGATTTTGGTTTTATGTCAGTATTCAGTTTAAGTTCATTCAGATTTTTAGATCACAGGTAGTCAAAGTGGGTGAGGAGTGAGATGGAACTGGATCTGATGTGTGTGTGTCATCGGCTTAGCACTCTGAAAACCATGTTGTTGCAGGATATTACTAAAGGGAACTATATAGACTATAAAGAGCAGAGGACTAAGAACAGATCCTTGAGGAACACCATAAGTAATGGGAGTAGATTTGTGTCTTTGAAGAGTGAAGAAGTATTGTTTATCTGAAAGGTACGAGGTGAAGCAGGAAAGTGTAGTCCTTTAAATGCCAAAAGACAGACAATGAGAGTTTTGTGATAGCATCAAAAGCAGAGCTGAGATCAAGTAAAAGAAGAAGAGACAACCCTGAGCAATGCAGTTTCGGTGCAGTGAAGTGGACGAAAACCTGATTGAAGTGTTTCATAGAGATTAAGTTCTAAACGAGATTGCAGTTGTGAAGCAACTACTTTTTCCAGAACCCTAGCAAATAGGAGACTAAAAACAGGCCTGTGGTAAGTAAATATGGTAGGACCTGAGCCAGGTTTCTGAGTAATAGAAAGACAGCAGCACATCTGAGATTTTGAGGTACAACCTCAGTAGACAGACTTCTATTGATCAAATGAGAAATGAGAGCAGAGACATGAGGCGAGGCCTAACGAAGAGACATTACTAAAACGGAGTCAAAAGTAAAGTAGGTCTGTTCTAACAGAGGCAGGGATTGAAGGAAAAACTGATGCTAATTGCAAATCATAAAATGTAACCGTATAAATGTGCAGTGAGACCAAAATAAAAAAGCATGTCAACATTTAAAAGAGATGAGAAAATGCTCTGTATCGCTGACATCCAATCAATCATCATAGTATATTTGGCACAAATCTGTCATCTGTCCTTGGTAGAAGCCAAATTAGGCACAGACAGGTTCATTACATGCCCTCATCCACAAAACAATGAAGAAAACTATGCAAGCTTAAACAAAATAGGACCCAAAATATATTCAGTATTGGTTTACTTGCAACAAGGATAACATATGGATTGTGTTGACTTCTAATAGTTTATTATTGGCTGCAGAAATTCACAATAAACTTTGAAACCATATTAATTCTCCATATTGCTGTGCCTTAGGCCCTTTTTTGTACTATTTTGGTACTGTGTTGGGTTGCCAATGTAAAATCTGTACCCTGAAGTTAAACCAGTGGAGAACCTACGAAAAAGAGAATCAATGTACCAAATGGAAATGGCTAATGAACCAGTTTTAGGATGAAAGTCTGTCAAATATGTCTTTGTATTGCTGGAGGCTCAGTTATGGTAGTCAGTGATACAAGCTTCAAAAATAGTCTATTCATTCCTCACAGCAACATACTAACGCAAATAGGATTCTCTTCATTACAGAAACAGAATTCCTCTCACTTCATTTACATAATTAAATGTAACAGGGTGTAATTAACCTAAAATGTACAACAAAACCAAATATGCCATATTCATTTCACAGTAAATTACAGACATGCAGAAAAACACTTACTGAGTACAAATGACATCAGAGAGGATTTAGCATCAGAGAGGATAAAGGCAGGAATTCATTAAACATTCCAGAGGTCAAAACAAGCAGAAAAGTTCATACTTAAAGGAACAGTTGTACCAAAAGGACATTTCTGGTTTTGACTCATCCGACAAATAGACCTACATTTAATTCAAAAGGCATTCTTGACATCCACCCTAGCTCTACTTTGCGTGTTCAATCATTCTTTTGATTTAGATCTAGTCAGTGAATTGGTTGATCTCATTCACACAGCCTGTCTCAAACTGAGCACAACTGATGTAAAACACAGTGACATGTAATTTCATGCTTCAACCGCAGATGGCGACAGAGAGGCCACAGTTACAGAAGTAACAAATTTACTCTGTGAGGAGAATACAATTTATTTGAAACCTTTGATGTGCTTTAAGAGAGGTCACCTGGACGGCTTTTATGAAGTCAGGTCATGAAATGCTTCAACACAAACACACATGCACACAAACCCCTCAGCAAGGGGAAGATTAATAACACCTGGCTTTTAAAATGGAAACCTGTTCCACTCTGCTGCGCTTTCCTAAAGCCCTTTAATTAGAACAGCGGAATGATCTCAGCAGAGAGAACCTGCTTCATAAGCAGAAAATGATAAAACACCCAATACTTTATCCAATATCCTGTGGTCCACACACTCTATTTCACTCAGACACAACATGCAACATGCACTGAAAACATTGATCCAATACATTCTTAATAAAACCTGTCCTTAGAGATATCGTTCTTGATTGGGTTGCAGTGATGTGTGCTAGGGATTTTTTTAAATGTAAAACCATGCCATTTTCATTTGATGTTTAAACAGTTCACATGTTAAAAAGGTCAAATTATGGCTAGTTAGCATTAGCAGTTAGCCCCTGCTGTCAGATGCTATAAATAAACATTCTGCAGGCATAAATCTTTCTTTATTCGCGATTCGCTATTCATAAGTAGACAGGTATTCTGCTGAAACAACATTTTTAGAAGGCAACATATAAATCAAATATATTTCATGCAGAGTAATGTTTCGATAGAGCCACATCTTTACGTTTTTGCGTGGAATCAACCTAAAACTGAAAAAATGACATTAACCATTTATATCACATATTTCATGGTTCATTTCAATGCATGGCTCATGTGCTTGACTGAAAGTGGTGATGTCCGAGAGGATAAGTAATTAGTAGTCTTTTCCATTTTCATCCATTAGACCCATTCATTTGTGGACCTGATAGGTACTTCTTTATTAAAACAACCACCTCCAGTTTTCACATCTTACCCAGGCCACACAAACCACCACTGGGCCCTATTTTAATGATCTGAGCGTAGGGTCCTAAGGTGCACTTATGGCATGACTGAATCCACTTTTGCTAGTTTAACGACGGGAAAATGGTCGGTGTGCCCGGCACATGGTCTAAAAGGGTTGTACCTAGTCTCTTAATGAGTCATGGGTGTGTTTTGGGCGTAACGTGCAATAAACCAATCAGAGGCTCATCTCCCACTCCCATTCCCTGGCGGATTCACTATTTACATGGCGGGATTTGTGAGCGGAAAGACTGAACGCTCCTCCAGAGAGGAATCCTTTTATTTTTAATATTTAAAAATGTTTGTGTGCTGCTGCGCATCCCTGTGTGTGTAATAAGCAGAGTGTATGCGCGTTGTGCACCTGCATATAGGCGCATATTACTAACGCGCCCTTTAAATAACACAAAAAAATACTGCGTTTTTTCAGTCATTTTCAGTTGCCTCAAAATAGCAATGCGCCAATAATGCGCCTGAACACACCTCATTTTCAGACCAGCACGCCCATGGGCGAACAGATGGGCGCGAGTGCATTTGCTATTTAAACAACATGGCGCTGGACATGAAAATAACTGCGTCAGGCTGAAACAGCAAAAAATACTTGCATTGCGATAGGGCCCATTGTCTCACACTTTCAGAGACCTAAAAGCATTCAGCTTTAGGAAACTTTGGAGAGTTATCAGGATTCCAACAGTGTTTATCAAAGAAATGTTCCAGTGAAAGGAACTTGCAGCAACATCTTTCACTGTAAAAATAAATAAATAAAACAGAAAATGGGTAATTAAGAAGGAATGAAAGCACAGAAGTGCTTACAAAGCTGAGATTAAACCTCAAACAGTACAACACTGAGAGCTAATTCTTTCTTATATGTTACTTCTAATGGACAGAACTGTAGCTAGATAAAAAACAAAGAGCTGCTTTTAAACAGCAGCAGGGAAAAACTTATCATTATTCTCAAGACTGAGAGTTTTACATCTGCAATTGTATAATTTATATGTGTAATTTCAACATTACTCCAAAAGGTTATGTTTGCAATCAAAACTTTCAGGCAGAACAGAATAAAAACAGTTTTTGAAAGTTTAATATGAAAAGCTTAATTGAAAATTCATTATTGTGCAAATTATTCTAATTCATTATGTTATTTTGGTACTTTCGACACATACAATAAAGTTGCTTGACATCAAATAGGCTCTGTACATGTTTGACACTGTGGTAACCATGGCAACGTCCTGGCATCTGACATGTTTGGTATCTGCTATTCTTGACCAAATTAATATTACAGTGACCAAAGACTTGTTGTGTTCTGCAATTTTAAAGTGCTCCTATTATGGCATTTGAAAGGTTCCTATTTTTGTTTTGGGAGTCCCCATCAACAGGTTTACATGCATGCAAGGTCAAAAAACACTTTCATTGTCTTATAATATGCATTTATTTTTACCTTATTTGCTCAACGACTCCCAAAGGATTCGCTCAACGATTCATTTTTCCAAAGCCCTCCTTTGCGTTACGCTAATCTGTGGTGATTGGTCAGATGATCCAGTCAGTTGTGATTGGTATACTGCGTGCAGCGCATGTCGGAAAAGGAACGCCTATCACCATTACTGGATTACGGCTTGTCAAGTGTTGAAAATTTTATACAGTGTATGAACAGACATGGCATCAGTTTTGCCTTACCAATTCGAGCCAGAGAGCAACAAGGAAACGGCTGATGAACCAGAAAGCCAATCACATACACGACTGGAGCAGCACCTTTCTCAATGGTAAGTGTTAATGTAATTTATGGCACTTCAGGTCGATTGAACATGCGGAATCGGAGTAAGAATGCCTGAGAAGTGATGTGCTGTAATCTGATTAATCTTGCTGTCTTTCGCCATTTGTTAGTTCAGTGTAACGCGTCAGACAAATAAATTGCCGAATTTATTTAGGTGCTCGTGTGGGAACTGTATCGAAATGCCAAGCGAGGCTGAAAATGCGGGTAATGTGCTAATGTTTCATCTTGACGTCACAACGAAACGGCTTGGGATTCGTTTAATTGACTCTTACTCTTAAGTCGGCTCTTACTTTTGAGAGACAACTTTATATACGGTGCACTTTCAGATTTAAAACTTGGCAGGATGTTTTCATTCACTTTTTCAAAAATCCATAATAGGGGCACTTTAACTAAACCACCATCATGTTTTGCATGGGAAGGCTGCCTGGTAGAGCTTGTCTACACTGGTAGACAAGCACGACGAAGAAGACGAAAGGAGAATTACAAAATATAAAGTCTTTAACAAAACTAACATTCAGGAGATCACTTGAGGAAAAACAAGAGAAAAGCTAAACACACTACGTAAACGTGAACAAGAATGACAATGAGAAACTGAAACACTGGAAAATATATATATACACAGGCTACAAACAAAGGAAACTAGATGAGAAACAGGTGAACTAAATCAAACAATCAATCAGTAACCATAGTCATGGGGAACAAAGGGAACAGGAAATAAACACAGAAGGAAACACAGGAACTAAGGCAAACACAACAATAACAATTGTGACACTTAAAGTGTTTTTTTAAAGGGATAGTTCACCCAAAAATGAAAAATCTGTCATGATATTTTGAAGAATGTTTGTAACCGAGCAGATCTCGCCCACCATTGTATACCATAGTATTTTTTTCCTACTCAATGGGGGGCGAGATCTGCTTGGTTACAAACATTCTTCCAGATATCTTCCTTTGTGTACAGCAGAACAAAGACATTTATACAGGTTTGGAACAACTTGAGGGTAAATGATGACAGAATTTTCAACTATCCCTTTAAGCTTGTTGTTTGAGCTTGGTCATTTTTCTGCTTATATTTTTTGTGAGTTTTAGGGTTGTAGAATTACTTAACTCTGTAGCCAGGCACACACTGCAGCTAAATTCACCGTTTAGTGTTTAATCCTGTTCTATACACACACAGTTCAGTCATTTAAAGGAGTGATGACCGCATTCTACAACCGAATTAACTCAGGTAGAAAAAAATCAGGCAGTGACAACCGCATTTGAGAAAAATGTATCGTGTCAGGAACCAAACTGAATGACTGATAAAACAGTTCAGTTTTCTCTTAACATTGGGTTGGTTTTCTCTTTCAGGTCAAGTAATGTCATTGCGAAGCAACAGATTTAAGAGAATCATGTTGAGCAAGCTAAACTGTAAATTTGGTCAAATACAACTAGTTTAAAAGCACAGGCATTTAAAGTTAAAATTACATAGCCTGCCAAGACCGCATTGATTTACAATAGTGTTTGAACTATACTGAGTCATTTTATAAATTCAGTGAGTCTTCCATTTTCGTCAGAGCTGTGAATATGGATAATGGAAGAGAATATATGAGCTCTGTCTCTTTATCACAACTTACTCTCTCCTTTGCCTATGTTCTGTTTTTTTTTTTTTTCCCTCTGACCTGCCATCAACTTATCTCTCTTTAACTTGATAAGAATTATCAGAAGGTCTGGGGTTCATTCACAGTCCAAGAAAATAGGATTTGGTAGAGACCCTTTGGATCAAATAACATAAGAATATTGTGCTGCACCTGTGGCAAGCAGGGCGGGGCCAAGAGCCATGGGAACAGAGCCAGGCCGGTTGCGTGAGTGCTAATGAGCCCACGGAGGAGCCTGGAAGGATAAAAGGAGGAGTGACAACAGTGAAGGATGAGAGAGGACCAGGCCTAGGACATTTATTTTGTGTTTTATTATGTTTAAATGTACTTTCTTTACTTCCGTTTTGTTGTTTGTTTATTTTATTAAAACTTCACATTAAACGTTCGCTGGTTCCCCGCCTCTTTCTTCCCTAAAAACAAACCTTGTTACAGTGGTGCCAAAACCCAGGAGGAAGGAGCTACATGCAGTCAAAGAGCTCTCGCCGCAGTGGGGAATTCGAGGTGCCATTGAGTATGGCTGGGCCAGAGTCGCTCGTGGCAGTTGGGCTGGAATGACTTGCAGGGATGACTTGCAGGGATGACTTGCAGCTCGCTGCCGTCCGCATGGGTCCTGGAGGGGCGGCTGCTGGCCGAGAGGGGACGGAGGAGTCACCGCCGTTCGCCGGAGGCTTAGAGTCTGCTGCCATCCGCCATGATGGAGAGAAGCAGGCAAGCGAGGGAACAGGGGACTCGCTACCGTTGCCATCCACCAGGGGGCGGAGGAGTCAAAGGCCGTCCACCGAGGGGTATCCAGTGCCACCGCCAGGCATCATGAAGAAGTTCTCCCTGGCTAGTTGAGGACTGAGTGGCAGTGCGTTTTGGGAACTTCCTCTCTCGTCTCTGTCTCTCCTCATCTTTCAGTCTCCCTTTCTCTCACCTCGTCTGTCCATACCCCCAGGTATGTGGCAAGCAGGGCAGGGCCAAGAGCTGTGGGAGCGGAACAAGGCCACCTGCGCGCCACACAGGTCTCAAGTCCCATGGTGGAGCTCCGGAAAGATAAAAGGAGGAGTGACAACAGTTAAGGATGAGAGAGGACCAGGCCTGGGACATTTGTGTTATGTTGGGGCCGTGACGGGCTTTACTTCCATTTTGTTGTTTGTCATTAGACTCGCCAAATGTTCTAGCTGGTCTTGACCGAGTCCTGCAATATATGCTTTTTTTCGCGCTTGTTCAGAAAACGGGTAACGTTATTGTTTAATTCACAATCCATCTAGAACGGGCGTTGACAATGGTCGCCTGGCTGCGTCATATGCCTGGCTCCGCGCGTGTGCCCTGCACGGAGATAGCAATCATTTTCATTTTGGCCACAGACACAGTGTCGGCGAGCAGCGGGAGTTTTTGCATGAGGTTAGAAATTAGGGCTGAAAGATGAATCGTATTTTCATTGTCATTGCGATATGAACATGATTATTTAGCGATGGGCACCGAAAACATGCTATTAAACGGGCCGTGGGGCTGCAGACTCTCTGTCGCTCATGAGCGTGGACACACACACACACACATACACTCACCTAAAGGATTATTAGGAACACCATACTAATACTGTGTTTGACCCCCTTTCGCCTTCAGAACTGCCTTAATTCTACGTGGCATTGATTCAACAAGGTGCTGAAAGCATTCTTTAGAAATGTTGGCCCATATTGATAGGATAGCATCTTGCAGTTGATGGAGATTTGTGGGATGCACATCCAGGGCACGAAGCTCCCGTTCCACCACATCCCAAAGATGCTCTATTGGGTTGAGATCTGGTGACTGTGGGGGCCATTTTAGTACAGTGAACTCATTGTCAAGTTCAAGAAACCAATTTGAAATGATTCGAGCTTTGTGACATGGTGCATTATCCTGCTGGAAGTAGCCATCAGAGGATGGGTACATGGTGGTCATAAAGGGATGGACATGGTCAGAAACAATGCTCAGGTAGGCCGTGGCATTTAAACGATGCCCAATTGGCACTAAGGGGCCTAAAGTGTGCCAAGAAAACATCCCCCACACCATTACACCACCACCACCAGCCTGCACAGTGGTAACAAGGCATGATGGATCCATGCTCTCATTCTGTTTACGCCAAATTCTGACTCTACCATCTGAATGTCTCATCAGAAATCGAGACTCATCAGACCAGGCAACATTTTTCCAGTCTTCAACTGTCCAATTTTGGTGAGCTCGTGCAAATTGTAGCCTCTTTTTCCTATTTGTAGTGGAGATGAGTGGTGCATACCTCGGTTGTAACGAGTGGTTATTTCAGTCAAAGTTGCTCTTCTATCAGCTTGAATCAGTCGGCCCATTCTCCTCTGACCTCTAGCATCAACAAGGCATTTTCGCCCACAGGACTGCCGCATACTGGATGTTTTTCCCTTTTCACACCATTCTTTGTAAACTCTAGAAATGGTTGTGCGTGAAAATCCCAGTAACTGAGCAGATTGTGAAATACTCAGACCGGCCCGTCTGGCACCAACAACCATGCCACGCTCAAAATTGCTTAAATCACCTTTCTTTCCCATTCTGACATTCAGTTTGGAGTTCAGGAGATTGTCTTGACCAGGACCACAGCCCTAAATGCATTGAAGCAACTGCCATGTGATTGGTTGATTAGATAATTGCATTAATGAGAAATTGAACAGGTGTTCCTAATAATCCTTTAGGTGAGTGTATATATATATATATATATATATATAGTGACTTTGCTGCTGTAAACTTTAATATTGCTGCTCTAGAAACAACATTTAGTTATATTAAAATATTCTATTCTAATCCTGTAGTGAATTTAAAAGCAACCAGGTAGCTAATATGCGCACTTAATTATTTATTTATTTATCGCAAGTCATCATCATTGCAAAACCCAATGTGATCACACACGCACGCACGCACGCACACACACACACACACACAGCTGAAGGTATTCACGTTTATTGCTTCACAGCCTTGCTTGGGAGGGCTGTTGAAAATGCTCATTATTTTGGTTACTTTGTACTATGGATTCTTTAGGACAAGTAATAAGAACATTTTTAGTGACACCTGTGTTTCTTGTTATTTGTTACATTTTCCATTAGCAGCCCAGAATGTGATTGTTACACTACAATAAAAAGATGGAAAATGTGAAGTTGCACTTCAGCTTTATGTGACTTTGGTGAAATTGCTATGCCTAAATGAAATAAAATGCCTAATTCGATCCAGTGTTACTCTGCACATGCTTTTTGATCATTACAAACATAATGCAAAATGATTATCTTAGAAGATATGCTGTCTCTCGCATCACATAAATTATCAATAGTTAAGTACGTGGTCTTGAAGAGGATTCTTTTTTTTTCGTCTCTCTCTTGACTGTCTCATTTGGACTCGGTCTTGACTAGTCCTGGACTTGGACTTGACTTGGACTCAACAAAGTTGGACTTGACTACAGCCCTACCTATAGCCAAGTAAGTACCCTGTAAGTCATACCTTAAGCACACAAAAGTTGCTTCATTTAGAGACAGACATGACTGAAAGTAACGGTAAATCTGAATTAAAGATTATTATTAAAAAACGTTTGCTCATGAATGAGACTAAACTGGATGCACTAAATGTTGTGAATCACTGAAAAGACTTGACTCATAAGAGTCATTTGCTCATGAATCAGACACTGGCTGTGCTGTCTGTTATTGCAAATCCAATCCAAATACTGGATCAATACATCAATGGCAACATTAAAATATCATGTTCAAATATTTGTGTATAACCTAATTATTATTTATGAGGTAAGCCTTCATCATTGCTATCAAAACCAGCTCCACCTTCACACCATATCAAAGTGAAACTCATGTCCTCCACCACAATCCAGACACGTATTTATATCTGCCGCTTCTGTGTCTGGACTGAAAGTGAGTGATGTGACAAATCAGAGCACCCTCATTATAATGTATGAAGCTGTCTGCACTGCAAGTGAGAGTGTCGATTATAACAGTGTAGACCGCCTTGTTGATTATAATGGGAGTGTTCTTGTTTTGTCACGCCGCACCGCGTCACTTGATTGCTGTGTAGACCGGTGTAAACTTTAAATGACATTTAATTGGTGGATTAAACAGATAATTCACAAAAGGTTGTTTAGTTCTTGAAGTATTTTTTTCCTTATTATTAAGCATGATGAAAAACATCAGGATATGCAAATGCTGGCGTTACTGATTAATACACAATGGCAGACCATCTGAGGCAAATTCTAACATCCGTGTAAGCCGGTCTCGGAGCCCTCCCCAGCTCTACAGCACCCCAAAAATATCCAATGTAAATGGAACTGCAGCGCGCTCTAATAGGGAGCCATTGGGGTAGATTTCAGACTGTCCCGCTTATTTTCACATTACCTCACGTAAACCTCGCTCCAGACCAAGATGATATCAGTCTGCTTCAGCTATGTGTATATTAGTCTGCATCAGGTCAGTCACTAGTTGGCATGTCTGTTCTTCCTACGTGGAGTAGCATATCAAATTAATGAAAGTATAAATCCTTTAGTTTAAACATGCTTATGTGAATAGCTTATGTATATACAGTAGTTCTGTTCTATGTTTGTTCTGAGAATAGACATGGCTTTGTTTTCCTCACTGGAATTCCTACACAACTTGTAATATTCTAAAACAACATTTAGAGGCAATAAATATTACATTAAGAAAATTCTAAGATGACATTCTAAATGCGTTTGTCGTGTGTACTAAGTATTTGACTAGTAAACTATCAGAATACCAATAAGTTCACTTGTAGTAGTTGCAGTACAAATGGAAATCATAGTTGTGTAAACTAGTTGTGTACTCAAAGTTTACTACTGTTACACTTAAAGTATACTTAAAAGTATACTTTTATACACTAAAAAGTAGGCCAATTTAGTTCCAAATAGCAGAGGTGGGAGTAAGTCACACATGTGCAAGTCACAAGTAAGTCTCAACCTTCAAGTCTCAAGCAAGTCCAAGTCAATTTTTGTGAGAATCAAGCAAGTCAAGTCAAGTCAAGTCACTGCTTTATGTCAAGCAATTCAAGTCAAGTCGTAGCTTGAGTCAAGCAAGTCACTGGCAAGTCATACAAATGTTTGATGATTTAACTGAATTTATATATTAAAATAAGTTAAAACTACAGTAGTTATGGACTATGGGAGTTTTATTTGCAACAAACAAATTTCTACTCAAAAGGTGTCCACATACAGCTGAGTTGTTAATACAATAAAAATCTAAAAATAAAAAATAAATAATTAAAACTACATAGCCTAAAATGAAAATGTAACTGAAATTAGGCCAATATATTGGGTGAGATTTGTATTATTTGAGTTTTCTATGTCCTGTACAGCGTGACCAGGTGATTGTTATATGACTAATTAACTTAAGAAAACTCCGATTGTGTTTGTTGCTCACACCCTGACGAAGGCTCATTAGCCGCAACGCTTAGGTGTGCAGTACTTGTCACCTGTTTTAAAAATATTAAAGTCATGATGAAATTTTATATTTTTTCAATAATATTAGAGTGCCTTGGATTATTGATTTTTATCAACTCTTAACATGTCCAAACAGGGGCGTAGCCATCATTTCAAAAGTGAGGGGGACAGAATGTCAAGTGTTATACCGTTTTTTTTTCTGACGTTTGTCTAATTGACGGTTTTATTTTTAATCTTATATCTTTTTTCTTAATTGGCTTAATATGCTATTTATGTAAGCTATCTGGGTCAGTGGAGGAGGGGTGGGACAAATACAACACTAACCAATCGCCACATTTTGCTTGTACAATGTCACTCTCAACAGATGACAACAACAAGCATGAAAACGGAGCAAAATGATTGAAAACAAGAGCCAGAGCAAATACTTTACATTGTATCGACATTTTTATATAGAAACAACACAGAAACAAACTATCTGTGAACTGAGATACTAGTAACACTTCCGCGGATATTCCGTATATCACACACACACAAAACGCTCCGCTGCCGAAACGCTCACAGCTAGGCGTCTTCAGCAAAATTCGCTAATTATTCAACAAGAGAAATAGGTAGAGTAATTCATCATTGTGCATCACAATTCGGATACCACGTCAACTTACAGTGCTTGACGTTTTCGTAGTGAAGAGTTTTTTTGCCATTTTGAACTCATCGTGACCTTTTTGTATGAAAATTATGGATACAGCGCGGGTGCGAGCATGGGCGTGCCGTGACCCGTGAGTGACTGATTACCATGGAAACTTGAAATTCACATAATCCTGGTACCCGAATTTAATTATTCTTGGCGTAGCGCCTTCCATGTTCAGTCACAACTGTCAGTGCTCTTACGTTAACTCTCTGCTTGCCTGCTGCGTCACGTGGTTAGGTTGCGGTGCGTTCAAAAACAGATATTTATTAAACAAAAGAAAGTTATTTCGAATCATTTAACTCAAGTCCAAGTCAAGTCTCAAGTCATGAATGTCAAGTCAAAGTCAAGTCAAGTCTTTTATTAATATTTGTCAAGCAAGTCTCAAGTCCTAAAATTTGCGATTTAAATCTGACTCGAGTCAAGTCATGTGACTCGAGTCCCCCACCTCTGCCAAATAGTATTGAAACAGTACACTTACCACATCAAGTATACTTAATAAAATGTACTTGAAGTACAATTATTTATCGTAAGGGAACAATGCATGACCTGAGCACTATGAGCAGCTCCAGAGGTGCTCAGGTCAGGGTGTTAAGCTGGAGCAGCTCTGCCAAGTATCACGGGGCAAGATTATGAAGACCTTCGCAACAAAGCTAGTAGATAATACAGTAAGTCTCAGCTTCAGACAGCACAGTCAGGCTGATACATGTTGTACACAAAATTGTTAAGTACTTCTCTGCTTCAGATTGCACAGGTTTTTCTGTCTGCTTGGATACAAAGTTGTGTATAAAATGTACAATGGATGCTTTTGAGAAAGAAATGTTCAGTGTTTGAATTGTCCTTTACATAGGAATCACTAGGGTTGTGCACCACAGCTAATTTCATTCATGTTTAAATGGAAATGTTATAACTACTGTAAGTAGTCAACTATGTCTAACAAACTCCCAGAAGATAAGCAGTCCATTTAAAATAGCCTTAACAGTCAATCAAACAGTCAAATCCCATACTGAATGCTGCTGAGAAATAGGTCATATACAAGTGATGTGCATTATGATCATTGTACATTAAAATGCCCCTATTATGCTTTTTTCAAATATAACCTCTCATGCCATGTGTAATACAGCTGTTTGTGAATGTGAAAGGTCTGCAAAGTTTTAAAGATCAAAGTACACAACAAATACAGTTATTGCCTCCTAAAAGAAAAAATCAGATCTGAAACGAGTCATCAGCAATTCCAGTCTCACTTCCTGTTACATACCTACGTAACAACGTAACAAATTTGCCAGCCTATGGTCTTCATTGGCTGCCCATGAACGACATCTACTTTGACCCTCAAATACTGTAGTTGCAGCTGAGACTGAAAGAGCTTGGTTTGTGTTGTCGACTTGATGCTGTTTTCTGTTTCGTTTCTGACACACGCTGTTAGCGGTAGACCAATCACAACAGACTGGGTCATCTGACCAATCAGAGCAGAGTAGACCAATCACAGACTGGGCCAACTGACCAATCAGAGCAGAGTAGACCAATCACAACAGGCCGGGCCATCTGACCAATCAGAGCCGAGTAGACCAATCACAACAGACTGGGCCAACTGACCAATCAGAGCCGAGTAGACCAATCACAACAGACTGGGCCATCTGACCAATCAGAGCCGAGTAGACCAATCACAACAGACTGGGCCAACTGACCAATCAGAGCAGAGTAGACCAATCACAACAGACTGGGCCAAATGACCAATCAGAGCAGAGTAGACCAATCACAGCAGACTGGGCCATCTGACCAATCAGAGCAGAGTAGACCAATCACAACAGACTGGGCCATCTGACCAATCAGAGCAGAGTAGACCAATCACAACAGACTGGGCCAAATGACCAATCAGAGCAGAGTAGACCAATCACAACAGACTGGGCCAAATGACCAATCAGAGCAGAGTAGACCAATCACAGCAGACTGGGCCATCTGACCAATCAGAGCAGAGTAGACCAATCACAACAGACTGGGCCAAATGACCAATCAGAGCAGAATAGACCAATCGCAACAGACTGGGCCATCTGACCAATCAGAGCAGAGTAGACCAATCACAACAGACTGGGCCAAATGGCCATTCAGAGCAGAGTACACCAATCACAGCAGACTGTGCCAAATGACCAATCAGAGCAGAGTAGACCAATCACAATAGACTGGGCCAAATGACCAATCAGAGCAGAGTAGACCAATCACAACAGACTGGGCCATCTGACCAATCAGAGCAGAGTAGACCAATCACAACAGATTGGGCCATCTGACCAATCAGAGCAGAGTAGACCAATCACAACAGACTGGGCCATCTGACCAATCAGAGCAGAGCAGACCAATCACAACAGACTGGGCCATCTGACCAATCAGAGCAGAGTAGACCAATCACAACAGACTGGGCCAAATGAGCAATCAGAGCAGAGTAGACCAATCACAACAGACTGGGCCAAATGAGCAATCAGAGCATAGTAGACCAATCACAGCAGACTGGGCCAAATGACCAATCAGAGCAGAGTAGACCAATCACAACAGACTGGGCCATCTGACCAATCAGAGCAGAGTAGACCAATCACAACAGACTGGGCCAAATGACCAATCAGAGCAGAATAGACCAATCGCAACAGACTGGGCCATCTGACCAATCAGAGCAGAGTAGACCAATCACAGCAGACTGGGCCAAATGACCAATCAGAGCAGAGTAGACCAATCACAATAGACTGGGCCAAATGACCAATCAGAGCAGAGTAGACCAATCACAACAGACTGGGCCATCTGACCAATCAGAGCAGAGTAGACCAATCACAACAGACTGGGCCATCTGACCAATCAGAGCAGAGTAGACCAATCACAACAGACTGGGTCATCTGACCAATCAGAGCAGAGTAGACCAATCACAACATACTGGGCCATCTGACCAATCAGAGCAGAGTAGACCAATCACAGCAGACTGAGCCATCTGACCAATCAGAGCAGAGTAGACCAATCACAGCAGACTGAGCCATCTGACCAATCAGAGCAGAGTAGACCAATCACAGCAGACTGAGCCATCTGACCAATCAGAGCAGAGTAGACCAATCACAGCAGACTGAGCCATCTGACCAATCAGAGCAGAGTAGACCAATCACAACAGACTGGGCCAAATGACCAATCAGAGCAGAGTAGACCAATCACAACATACTGGGCCATCTGACCAATCAGAGCAGAGTAGACCAATCACAACAGACTGGGTCATCTGACCAATCAGAGCAGAGTAGACCAATCACAACAGACTGGGATATGTTTTTAGTTGAGATTTGAATGAGGATATAGTAGCAGTGTCACGCAGAGTAAGAGGGAGAGAATTCCAGAGTTTCAGAGCCACAGCACTGAATGATCTACCACCCATAGTTGAAAGACGGAAACAAGGTACAGTAAGCAGTTTTAAGTCAGATGACCGGAGAGAACGAGGAGGAGAATAATAGTGCAGAAGTTCAGATAAATAATGGGGAGCAAGTCCATGAAGACATTTAAAAGTTAACAATATAATTGTATACTGAATGCGGACAGAAACAGGTAGCCAATGTAGATTATAGAGCAAAGGGGTAATGTGATCAGATTTTTTGGACTTGATTGATGACTCTGGCAGCAGAATTTTGTACATATTGTAGTCTAGTGATTGTTCTAGCGGGCAGCCCAATAAGAAGTGAATTACAGTAGTTGAGACGAGAGGTTATTAAAGCATTAATTAGAGTTTCGGTATCTTTAGTGCTGAGAGCAGGTCGCAGTTGGGCAATATTACGAAGGTGGTAGAATGCAGTCTTGGTAATAGAACTTATATGAGCTTGAAATGTAAGCGCAGAGTCAAATGTTACACCCATATTTTTAACAGTGTGAGATGGAATTAATGTGGCCCCATCAATAGGCAGACTCAATTCAGACTTTTTCAAAAGGGATGGTGGACCAAAAACAGTAACCTCAGTTTTATCGTTATTAAATTTAAGGAAGTTTCTATGTAACCAGAATCATGTGTCGTGGGAGTCTGTAATTATTTACGAGTATTTTATCATCAAAGCACAGTCTCTCCACCATCAAACGTAGCTGCTCTTCGTCTTGTATAATCAATAAATGTAATGCCAATCTCGAAAAAGGCTTTTTGTACTGTGATTTTTACCATTGGATTTCAAAAAAGGTTTGAAGTTAGGACATCAGTGGGGTTGTCCTAAAGTTAAGACAGCTTTTAGGATTTTTTGTCAAGTTAGGGTGCTTCTGTAATACCCGTTTCCTATCCATAGTTAAGAAAAGATTATGCACTTAAGAAATGTCATTCTGTAATAGCTTTTGTCCTAAATAATACACCCCCAGATGAGCAATAGGAGATGAGATTACAGTTTTTAAGAAGTGAGGTAGGCGCTGGATCTAACTGACAAGTAGATGAGCTAGTCGTTAACAGACGATGGACTGGTGGGAGTAAAGCTAGAGAGGATGTATTTTATGGGCTGAGGTGAGGACCAGTTAGAGGAGACTTCTGATGAGTTTGATAAAAATGTTTCATAGATAGATTTTATCTTATTTACAAAAAAGTGGAGGAAGGAGTTGCAGAGGTCAACTGAGCCAGTAATAAGATGCGATGATGGGTTAATAGTTTGTTAACAGTTGAAAATAATGTCTTAGGTCGACCTTTAGCAGTGTTAATTATGTTGGAGTAATATTCTGTACGCGTGGCATTAAGAGCTGACTTGTATTTCAGCTGGTGAGCACAAAAATCTTGAAAATGCACCTCCAGGCCACTTTTCTTATATCGGAGCTCAAGACGTCTGCCAGTTTGTATACCAAGGTGATGCATGAGATGAAGGTACCAGCTTAGTTATCATAGGGGCGTGATTGTCCAAGGCTTCAGAGATAGCAGAGTTGTAAGTAGAGAGAACAGCAGAAGGACAAGAGAAATCAGAGTAAGAAGACAGAGAAGATGCATTAATGGAGTCTGAGAATGACAGAGGATCAACAGATTTAACATTGCGATAATTAATAGTAATAGTAAGGAAGAGGAAAGTCAAATCTAACTGTTATCAGTTTATGATCAGAGATACCAGGTTGAGATCCAGAGACAGAGACGTTATTAATTCCTGAAGTGCAAACAAGATCAAGCGTGTGACCACGGCAGTGAGTAGGAAAATCAACATGTTGTACAAGACTGAAATCATCCAAAGTTAACGTAAGGTCACAACAGACTGAGCCATCTGACCAATCAGAGCAGAGTAGACCAATCACAGCAGACTGAGCCATCTGACCAATCAGAGCAGAGTAGACCAATCACAACATACTGGGCCATCAGACCAATCAGAGCAGAGTAGACCAATCACAGCAGACTGAGCCATCTGACCAATCAGAGCAGAGTAGACCAATCACAGCAGACTGAGCCATCTGACCAATCAGAGCAGAGTAGACCAATCACAGCAGACTGAGCCATCTGACCAATCAGAGCAGAGTAGACCAATCACAGCAGACTGAGCCATCTGACCAATCAGAGCAGAGTAGACCAATCACAGCAGACTGAGCCATCTGACCAATCAGAGCAGAGTAGACCAATCACAACATACTGGGCCATCAGACCAATCAGAGCAGAGTAGACCAATCACAGCAGACTGAGCCATCTGACCAATCAGAGCAGAGTAGACCAATCACAGCAGACTGAGCCATCTGACCAATCAGAGCAGAGTAGACCAATCACAGCAGACTGAGCCATCTGACCAATCAGAGCAGAGTAGACCAATCACAGCAGACTGAGCCATCTGACCAATCAGAGCAGAGTAGACCAATCACAGCAGACTGAGCCATCTGGCTCTCAGAGAGGAGGGATTTAGAGAGACCGAATCCTTTATTGAACTGTTTCAGACACTGTGAGAAAACAGATGCTGCTACAATGTATATTATAAGAAAATGAAAGTGCTTTTTATCCTTGAATGGATATAAACATGTTGTAGGAGACTTCAAAACCAAATTAGGAACCTTTAAAATAGCATAATAGGGACACTTTAAACTTAGGCATTCACTTAATTAACGTTAACCAATATATTTATTAAAATTAACTAAATAAATAGCCAGTGCAGGACCAATACAAGTACAAACTCTTTCTCAATAAAATTATGTTAAAGTTAGTTATAATAAGTCAGCACATGTAAAGGTACTGTTGTTTGTTATAATGGCCACTGCTTGATTGTCAGTGCTTCAATGTGCTTTTCGTGTATGCAAAGACAAGAAGTGCTTGAGGTGTACCAGCAACTATACATTATTTAAGCGTATTCTGTTCATTGGGATATTGATAAAGGATCCGTTGTTGTCAAGTGAATTGAATTCATAATATTTCACCTTTAAACCAGTATAAAATGTCATACTGGAATTGTCCCTCATAACTGGTAGTATAACAAGCCTATAAGCGAGCTTAAAAGTTATATGCCAGTTAGACATAGAAGAAAGTGGAAAAGTTTTTTGTAGTCTAAGTCAAAATACTCCCTCACCTTGCTCGTCTTCCAAGCAGACATTTCTTTGTGTCCACTGCGAGTGATGCATGAAAACTATTAAATTATTTATTTTTCTGCTCCAGATAACACTTTTCAAAATAATGTATTATTTTTTTAAATGTAATTTAATGTAATTTAAATGTAGCCTTTGTATTAAAAAAAAAAAAAAAAAAACGTTCTATTTCTAATGTTGACTAGAAGTGGAAACCAATCCATGACCCTGGAAAAAATGTCCAGCTGGAAAGAGAAAAGACTGAATATACAGGAGAAAGTAGTGGAGAAGAGGTGAAGGGCACAATCGATTTTGTTTTTGAAGAACGCAAAAGATGATTCACACAGTCAGGCAGTGTTCAGGGCAGCAGAGAGTACTGAAGAATGTGCAGTGAGCCCTATTCTCTGATAAAGCCACTGAAGACCCATGTGTTTTTACAACAAGGGGAAAAAGATGATGATTCAAGCTTGACTAAATGGGATCATGTTAAAATCTCTTCAGGGCAGGTGTCTGGTGAGGTCAAAGAGACAGAGGCACAAAAGCCAGCAGAGAACACCCTAATGTTATTAAATATGTGTCACACAGGGACTTTGGGACATTTTCCTCTGTAAATGATATGCTTAACAGTTTAACAACACAATAACAATATTTTACTGCATAAGTGAATGTATTATCTTGCTAGTTACAGTATTGTATATGTCACCATACACCGATCAGGCATAACATTATGACAGGTGAAGTGAATAACACTGATTATCTCTTCGTCACGGCACCTGTTAGTGGGTGGGATATATTAGGCAGCAAGTGAACATTTTGTCCTCAAAGTTGATGTGTTAGAAGAAGGAAAAATGGGCAAGCGTAAGGATTTGAGTGAGTTTGACAAGGGCCAAATTGTGATGGCTAGACGACAGGGTCAGAGCATCTCCAAAACTGCAGCTCTTGTGGGGTGTTCCCGGTCTGCAGTGGTCAATATCTATCAAAAGTGGTCCAAGGAAGGAACAGTGGTGAACCGGTGACAGGGTCATGGGTGGCCAAGGCTCATTGATGCACGTGGGCAGCGAAGGCTGGCCCGTGTGGTCCGATCAGACAGATGAGCTGCTGTAGCTCAAATTGTTCAAGAAGTTAATGCTGTTTCTGATAGAAAGGTGTCAGAATACACAGTGCATCGCAGTTTGTTGCGTATGGGGCTGCATAGCCACAGACCAGTCAGGGCGCCCTGGGGAACACATGGCACCAGGATGCACTATGGAAAGAAGGCAAGCCGGCGGAGGCAGTGTGATGCTTTGGGCAATGTTCTGCTGGGAAACGGTATTCCCTGGTGGCTGTGGCCTCTTTCAGCAGGATAATGAGCCCTGCCACAAAGCAAAAATGGTTCAAGAATGGTTTGAGGAGCACAACAACGAGATTGAGGTGTTGACTTGGCCTCCAAATTCCCCAGATCTCAATCCAATCGAGCATCTGTGGGATGTGCTGAACAAACAAGTCCGATCCATGGAGGCCCCACCTCGCAACTTACAGGACTTAAAGGATCTGCTGCTAACATCTTGGTGCCAGATACCACAGCACACCTTCAGGGGTCTAGTGGAGTCCATGCCTCGACGGGTCAGGGCTGTTTTGGCAGCAAAAGAGGGAACCAACACAATATTAGGTCATAATGTTATGCCTGATCGGTGTATATTTCACCTTATATGTCCCTGTAAATTATATTGTTTCTCCATACTTTTTGTCACAGCTTCATCAGGCTCTCTCCCTCAGTCCCAGTCTACACTTCACTCACGCTCACCAGAGTACTGATCAGAAGCACCTGTCACCAATAACAGACACTATAATATGGGCTGTGTCCGAAATCACCCTCTATTCCTCTAAACAGGACGCCATTTGAGGGGACAGCCATCTGTAGTGGTGTCCGAAACCATAGTGGAGATTATCGAGTGCACTCATTCAATCCCATAACGCACCGCAATAACGAGTGTACAATTGATGTACACTCAACGGCTAAAGAATACCCATAATGCACTGTGAGGGTTGTGCCGAATTAATTCAAGCGTCTGACCAGAAGATGGCGCCCGCAGATGAATCGTCCATCCATCCATTTTCCAAACTGCTGGTCCAATGGTACAGTGTAATATACAGGTATAAATTCAATTTTAATTGAGGCTTATACATAGTTTCCATGACAGAATTCAAGATAAATCGTTTCATTACTGGAGCTGGAGCTTGCTTTAAAAAGTTTTAAAGGATTATTAAACAGCAAGCACACTATGTAAAAGCATCAGCCCTTCCGGTGCACTCATTGTCTGAATTTACTCACTCGTTTTCATTCACTCCTTCAAGTGGACTATATTAGTGGAGTAATGTAGGGAATAGTGAATAAAGGGAATGGGGGCGATTTCGAACACAGCCATGGACTCTCACACTCACTTATTGTCTGGACTCGATTGTGTTTACAACGCTCGCTACAGTTATAGTTACTTGTGGAGTTTACCTGTTATCCTGCGTTATCATTATCCTATTCGCTAATTTGCCAGTGTTCCAGTCATCCTCGTCTCTGTTTTTCCAGTTGTATTTTCTGTATTACCATCTTCATCTACAAAGACTGTATTATTATTTATCTGCACTGCCTCCGTTCATCTCTTCGCTGTCCCTAACTCCATTCTGTTGTCATCTCACCTGTTGTGTTTCAATACATTTTTATATTATTTTACAGTACAATTTCATGTATTTTCCTGTTATATCTATATCATTTGGTAAATTCACATACAATGATTCAATTACCTGGTTTTTGATGCACCATTTATGGTGTTTTTCTATTAAAATTATGATTTTTTACAAACATCGGTTATAAAGCTAATCCAGTCTGAATATTGCTTAAATGTGCGCCCATATAATGGAAATGAAAATCACCATGAAATTACAGGTACAGTCGACCAGCAGCACAGGCAAGAGTGAGCAGTGCACTGGGGTCAGAAAAGAGGTTCTTACCATCTATTGCTTTTCCTCCCTCAAAAACAGGAAGGATCTTGTTTCATTAACTCTCATTCTTTCTGTTTATTAATGTATTCATTGATTGACATTTCTCTCTCCTTGTCACTGCTGGTGCTCAGCTCTCTGTTCTTTCTGGACACAAATACATTGGAGAGCAGGTCAGGTGTGAACGCACTCGTGCAACTCCTGCTGCCTGAGGTCTGTGATTATTTCAGCACAGAGCAGCAGGTCAGAGAAATCCAATAGCTCAGCTTTGAGTGACCTTTAAGAGCGCTCCAGGCCTGTGTTCTCTCTACCAGACCTCTGCTGGGATCTTTCAATGTCATTTTAATACAATCACCACATTGGACACGTTCTCAGAACTTTCAAACTGGCAGTCATTAAACCTCTTTAAAGAAACCGAATTTGCATGCTTTTGACTTGATTAATTATAGACCTGTTTACAATCATCCGTTTTAATCAAAAATACAAAGAATTTCAGTAGGGCTTTAGGCTCCATCACAATACAGAGACTGACTGGGCTGTATCTCATTTTTGTATTAGTATATACCGATCAGGCATCACATTATGACCACCTTCCTAATATTGTGTTGGTATCTGGCACCAAGATGTTAGCAGCAGATCCTTTAAGTCCTGTAAGTTGTGAGGTGGGGTCTCCATGGATTGGACTTGTTTGTTTAGCACATCCCACAGATGCTCGATTGGATTGAGATCTGGGGAATTTGGAGGCCAAGTCAACACCTCAAACTCATTGTTGTGCTCCTCAAACCATTCCTGAACCATTTTTGCTTTGTGGCAGGGCTCATTATCCTGCTGAAAGAGGCCACAGCCACCAGGGAATACCGTTTCCATCAAAGGGTGTACATGGTCTGCAACAATGCTTAGGTAGGTGGTACATGTCAAAGTAACATCCACATGGATGGCAGGACCCAAGGTTTCCCAGCAAAACATTGCCCAAAGCATCACACTGCCTCCGCCGGCTTGCCTTCTTCCCATAGTGCATCCTGGTGCCATGTGTTCCCCAGGTAAGCAACGCACACGCACCCGGCCATCCACGTGATGTAAAAGAAAAAGTAATTCATCAGACCGGACCACACGGGCCATCCTTCGCTCCCCACGTGCATCAATGAGCCTTGGCCACCCATGACCCTGTCGCCGGTTCACCACTGTTCCTTCCTTGGACCACTTTTGATAGATACTGACCACTGCAGACTGGGAACACCCCACAAGAGCTGCAGTTTTGGAGATGCTCTGACCCAGTCGTCTAGTCATCACAACTGACTGTTCGCGAAGAACGGCTCCTTTTAGTTACTGTTGCTATGTCCGACAAGCCAAGGCGCTCTCACACCACACACGTTCTCACGTAGAGAAAATACATCACGGAGCAAAGAGGACGCTGACAACACACCGACAGACAGGACAGAGCAAGTTACTTTTGATATAAAACAAAGTCTCAACTTTAAAATTTTGTCATTTTTTAAAAATTAAAACAACAAATACCGTCTTGTGGCTCTTTAATGTGTCGTGATTGCTGTAGCGCCTCAGTTAAAGCTGCTCTTGAACCAATCATCTCTTCCTTCTAGTTCATTGATTGATGAAATTAACATGAATGAACACTAAAAGAAATGTTGTTTCAACCGCAGAAAGACATCAGTACACACCGTTTTTTAAGTTCAAGTCCACCAACGTTAATCTACTAACTCTCCTGACTGCTTTGTCGGACAAAACAACAGATTTGGCGATGTGATTGGTCAGATCGCCTGTCGATCAAACTCGAGGTGAAGGGTGAATTTGGCCCTGGTCAAACTCGTTCAAATCCTTATGCTTGCCCATTTTTCCTCAACTTTGAGGATAAAATGTTCACTTGCTGCCTAATATATCCCACCCACTAACAGGTGCCGTGATGAAGAGATACTCAGTGTTATTCACTTCACCTGAATAATGTTCTCTCCAGTCCAGGGAGAGTCCAGAGAGGTCATAATGTTTTGCCTGACCTGCTGTTTTTGGTACTGTGTAGACCATATTCTTCTGGGCTTGAAAATCACAGTAGCATTGGGGACAAATGTTTAGATTCTGACAGCCTATTACCGCATTGCTTGTATAAATTATGAGATGTCTGATTTTAAAGTGTGGTGTGCCACAAGTCTCAGTCTTGGGCCTATTGTTATTCTCCTTCTGCTCTTTTTAGGTGATATCATTATTGAAACATAACATTTGTTTTCACTGTTATGCAAATGACAGTTTTATATCTCCTCAAGATCACCTGAAATTTTACTAGTTGATGCATTACGGTTATTAAAGATGGGATAAACTGAAAATTGAACCAAATGCTTTTAGAAGTAATCTGTTTAACTATCATCTGTGTCTAAATATATCCCTTCTTATGACATACTCTGCTGTTAAAGACCTGGGAGTTAAGTTTGATTGTTATTTATCAGTTGAAAGCCATATTTCTAATGTACTGGTTTTATTTCAACTAATGTAAGGGAAATACAGTATTTCTTATGCTTTTAGTGACTCACAGAACAAAACGACCAAAACTGTAATGTGGGATGAGTTTACAAATCAGAAACTCTGAAAAAGCAGTATCAAAGTCATTCTGGTCCTTGTTCTTCTTCGAGGGATAGTGTTTTTATTCAACATTAGTAATCCGATAAATGTAACATGAGTCATCAACTTTTATGGGTCAGCATTTGGAGGAAAAACACATTAACATAATCTTCAAAAGGATTTCAAGCGTGGGAACTAGATCTCTTTCCTGTCGCAATCAAAAGTGTTGTGAGGGCATAATTTCTGTGGCAGGATGTTGAGAGAAAAAGAATTGACACTTTAATGCATCAAGAACAGTATTTTCTTTGAGGGCACATAGGAAAACATAGTAATTATACTGATGGAGTATCTACTTCAAAACTGTTTAGAAAAAGTAAGTTAGTTAGCTACACTAAGGAACTATACACAACTATAGAATACAAGCAGTAATTTGAATACTTATAATACACTATATTGCCAAAAGTATTGGGACACCGTGATAGGTTGCCACCTGTGCAATAAGTCCATTTGTGAAATTTCCTCACTACTAAATATTCCACGGTCAACTGTTAGTGGTATTATAACAAAGTGGAAGCAATTGGGAACAACAACAACTCAGCCACGAAGTGGTGGGCCACGTAAAATCACAGAGCGGGGTCAGCGCATGCTGAGGTGCACAGCTTTCTGCAGTCAATAGCTACCGACCTCCAAACTTTGTGTGGCCTTCAGATTAGCTCAAGAACAGTGCATAGAGAGCTTCATGGAATGGGTTTCCATGGCCGAGCAGCTGCATCCAAGCCTTAAATCACCAAGTGCAATGCAGAGCGTGGGATGCAGTGGTGTTAAGCACGCCGCCACTGGTCTCTAGAGCAGTGGAGACGTGTTCTCTGGAGTGACCAATCACGCTTCTCTGTCTGGCAATCCGATAGATGAGTCTGGGTTTGGCAGTTGCCAGGAGAACGGTACTTGCCTGACTACATTGTACCAAGTGTAAAGTTTGGTGGAGGGGGGATTATGGTGTGGGGTTGTTTTTCAGGGGTTGGGCTTGGCCCCTTAGTTCCAGTGAAAGGAACTCTTAATGCTTCAGCATACCAAGACATTTTGGACAATTTCATGCTCCCAACTTTGTGGGAACAGTTTGGGGATGGCCCCTTCCTGTTCCAACATGACTGCGCACCAGTGCACAAAGCAAGGTCCATAAAGACATGGATGAGCGAGTTTGGTGTGGAGGAACTTGACTGGCCTGCACAGAGTCCTGACCTCAACCCGATAGAACACCTTTGGGATGAATTAGAGCGGAGGCTGTGAGCCAGGCCTTCTCGTCCAACATCAGTGCCTGACCTCACAAATGCGCTTCTAGAAGAATGGTCAAAAATTCCCATAAACACACTCCTAAACCTTGTGGAAAGCCTTCCCAGAAGAGTTGAAGCTGTTATAGCTGCAAACTCCATATTAAACCCTACAGATTAAGAATGGGATGTCATTAAAGTTCATGTGCCTGTAAAGGCAGGCGTCCCAAAACTTTTGGCAATATAGTGTATTTATTAGCCTCAAACTGAAAAACACTGATAAACAGCAGTATTCAATTTAATATTTATTCTGCCAGTGAAGCTGGGGTTGCATCTGCGGTCAGCTGGTTTAATCTGGTGTCAGTCACAGCATGAGCTGATGTTGTTCTGTTCCTGTCATTTTGGCTTCCTGGGATATTAATTCTTGTTTTTGTCTTGATTTGCACTCATCTGTGACAAACAACCAAACACCAGTACAACACATTTAGCAAACAGTGCATTTGAGAGCTGGAAAAAAACAACACAGTGCTGTGAAACACAGATTTAGTTATGACTCTAAATTCTGATTAACAATACAAAAAATAAGGGTTACACTTTATTTAAAGGTGTGATTGTTACAGTGTAATTATATATTTAAGTACTGAGTAATATTAATTAACAACATATACTTACTATAGAGTTAGGTAAGGATTGGGGTTTGGTTGAGGGTTAGTTGCATGTAATTATGCATAATTTACTGTTATTACTATGGCAAGTACATGTAACATATGTAACAAGGACACTGTAAAATAAAGTGCTTACAAAATAATATACATTTACTTACATGATTAGACATTTTCATGAGTGCATGGTCATTGTTGATTCACAACTTATAAGAACATAATATTAAACATTTGGCACACTGGTGGTTAAATGTAAATGACATTATGAACACGCTATAGTTGCTAAACATTAGTTGAGTACTTCAATTGAGTCCACCCATATTACCGTAATATTTTTTAAATTTAGTTACTTTGCACTTCTGTGGAGGACTAGGCGTGCCACTTAAAAACAAAGGAATAAAATTATAAATTTAATTATTCTAAAATAGAAATGGAAACTTTTTAGATGGAGAAATTAGAAGTATTTAAAAAAATGTGTATTTAATGTTCACATTTTAAAATGTAAATAAAATAATACAATTAAATGTTTAAATAGTAAAACTGTTTTATTTTATTTATTTGGTAAATTAATAAACCATGTTAAATGCACATTTTAAACTGTATCCAAAAAAATTTGCTTTTTTTTTCAAATTAAACAGTTTAATTATTTTAACTATATTGTCTATAAATAACTATAAATGTCTATTATTAATATCAGCATTTAAAAAGTGATTAATAACCATTTTTATGTTTGAATTATTAAATTGATAATTATTCCTTAAGTGTCACTCTTCGTCCTCCATACAGAACGTCACAACACACAGACATGAATTATTTTGACACTATAGAAGCTACAGACTGTGTACAAGCTCTAGGGGTCATTCAAACATCACTCTATAAGACGGATCTATGTCTTTCCTCCTCTTCTGTGAAATGAGTTGAATTACCTACATCTAGAGCTCAGTATAACATGTTTTCTCTTTGTCCGTTTCAGAGATTTGCAGAACACCATACCAGTTTGCCAAAAGGCATTGAGCAGCGAGTGAGACACAACGATTACCCAGCCAGTGACAAATTTCATATCCGTTTATGAGAATTGTTTGATTTGGAATGGGAGGGAAACAAACCAATTTCCATCTCCAGTTTGTTATCTATGTAGGCATGTAGGCCACAATCGTGTTTTCTTCTTTCTGGTTTAAAGCCCTGTGTGAATGATCTGATATAAGCCTAGAAGTCAATATGAACTCAGACGTTCATGGGTTTGATGTCAGACAGGCCTTTGAGCATCAGAACATGAGAACACCCCCAGGACATGCTAACATTTGAGGCAGGAAGGAGAGAACAGAAAGACTATCCTCCACTCTTTGTTTCCCGTTTGTTGATTGTCTAAAGTCTTACATTTCCTCCATTTACATCAGCAGGATTGTGTGTGTGTTTGTGTCCTTGTTTCCGGACAGCATGAGACTCCGGCCTAGAGACTCATCCTCTTGTGTTCAGTCCAACAGTCTACATCTAAACCTAAATGCTCAAAATCAATGAAGATGTGAGGCAAGGGTGAGTAATATGACCAAAATCTTATATTGTGTTTGGCTGTTTAAGTGCAATAAGCTGCAAAGAAAGAACTCAATTCAGACACTGTGCAGGTAAAATTGCCTGAAATTTTAAACTGGCAAGGCTTAAAAAGTGTTAAACTTTTCTGATGACCTTTGCGTCTGTCAGCGCACAGTTGCAAACGCATGGAAAATAAAGATCTGGATCTAATCTCTGGCAGTTGTAGATTTTATTAAATTCAAACTCAAAAACAAACAGAACAACTGGTATAATGAGACAAGAACAGACAAATGAACTGAACGAAACACAGGGCTTAAATACCAAGGCAAACTAATCAACAAAATGAACTCATCAGGTGCAACAACTCAAACAATCAATGAAAACCCATGGTAACAAACTCAAACACAGGAAACTGAACTAAGGGTACATTTACACGACAACAATGTACCAAAAATGGAAACGTTTTTCCTTTGTGTTTTTCATGTACAGATCACAAACATTGTCAAAAAGATCCCCGTTCACATGGATCTGTGAAAACGACTTTTGCTATAGTTTAACGACAGAAAAAACGGTCGGCACGCCAGGCGCATGGTCCAAAAGGGTTGTACCTAGTCTCTTAATGAGTCATGGGTGTGTTTTTGGCGTAACGTGCAATAAATCAACCAGAGTCTCATCTCCCATTCCCTTTAAAAGCCAGTTGCACTCGCACCATGGCGGATTCGCTATTTACATGGCGAGTAGAAAGACAGAGAGGAATCCTTTTATTTTTCATATTTAAAAATATGTGTGTGCTGCTGCCCTGTGTGTGTAATAATCAGAGTGTATGCGCGGTGTGCACAAGCCTATAGGCGCACATTACTAACACGCCCTTTAAATAACACAATAAATACTGCGCTATTGACTTTAGAGCAGGTTTTTTTTTTTGTTGGTCAATGGCGCAGTCGTTTTCAGTTCCTCAAAATAGCAACGCGCCAACAATGCGCCTGAACACGCCTGGTTTTCAGACCAGCACGCCCATGGGCGAACAGATGGGCGCGAGTGCATTTGCTATTTAAACAATGTGGTGCTGGACGTGAAAATGATAACTGCGTCGGGCTGAAACTAGCAAAGAACACTTGCGTCGCGCCTGGCGTCACATTGCGCTGGGTGTATGATAGCGCCCCATGTGCCTATAGACTGAACTGATGTAATACACATGCGCATGACATCACCGTTTTCACAAATTCACATTTTTGTAGTTTACACAGAGACGATAACGGTATCGTTTTCAAAAACTTGCACTTTGAATCCCGTTTTCCAAAGTAAAAAGTTTTACGTTTTTAGTTGAAAACGGTGTCGTGTAAACTGTCCCTAAAACACATGCAAAACCCACTTAATACAGACAGGCAGATAACTCATTACAGCCTCAGCCTTTGCCAAGATTTCAGATGATGACATCCCTTCTGAGGACTCCAGATGATGGCAACTTTGGATTGACATACAGAACTGTCAAATATTATGCTTATATTGTAATATTGTTAACTGCTGTCTAACCAACACAAAATCAGCTCTATTTTATGTTTTGGCAAATTGGTGGCTAATTAATAGGAATTTGTACAATATAATTTCTATCTTTTCGTACAATCTGCTTCTGCCCCAGTAATAGGTATGTTTAGTGGTGGACCTTCATGCTTCCTTTTTCTAATAATCATACATTTTTGTCAATGTGCATCGTACGAATTCAGAAGAAATCACCACCTTGTAATATAGTTACGTTTTCCCGTTTGTTGTCGCTGCTTGATGCATGCTTAATATACAATAAATGTTTACTTACATGTTAACCACTTATATTGTATATTACTGTCATATGGACATTTGATACACTCATCTGACTGTTAACAGAATCCTTCCTAATTATACAACTGAAACAACCATTTTCTGTAAAGCTGCTTTAAACAATAAGTATTGTTAAAAGCGCTATACAAATAAACTTGAACAACACAGAGTGCCTGGTTTCACAGACAGTGCCTAGATTAAGCCAGGATTAGGCTTTAGTTCAATTAGGACATATAAGTAGCTTTTATAAATGTGCCTTCTGGGCCCTTATTCATGAAAAATCTTACTGCAAAGAGTAGCTCCTAGTGACAAAATTATAAGAAAATTCTTAGAAATGTGGGCGTTTCCTCTTAAAATTAAATAAAAATCCTAGTAAAGAAAAAAGTAATTCAGAAAGCATCTTAACCCCTAAAAATGGTCTTAAGGTCCAAAATTGTTAGGAGTACGGACAAGGACTTTTAACTCTTTTCCCGCCAGCGTTTTTTAAAAAAAGTTGCCAGCCAGCGCCAGCGTTTTTTTAAGTTTAATTAAAAAAAAAGCAACATTTTGAACAAAAATGTCAAAGACTACATCCAGATCAGATTCAGAACTATGATTAAACACAGATGGAGTAGATCGAGTCCATTAACACCCCTAACGCTTGCACAGTCCTATAGCTCTTCCTGGGTCGACATTTCATTCAGTAACATTAGATAGATTTGATTCATATGCTGTTTAATGTTGATAATCACGTTATTTTACATATGCATCTGCTTACGATCGCTTGTTTTTTGCATCTTCTTCACCTGTGTTTTGATCAGGAGATTCTGAACTCATTCAGAAGATGCGTAATAGTGCCCCCTAGCGTATAACAGCTAACAGACTCCAAAAGGACACCAAATAACCAAATATAAGGCGTCCATATAATTCTATTATATAATACATTTGTATAAATTATATAATGTATTATATAATACACCTAAGCACCCATGAGAAGAAAAAAAAACATTACAGAAAAAAACTTTACAGAATTCACAGTGTATAGTATGTGTACAGAGCAACAACAACGAGATTGCTTTCATTTTAGACGGAGATGCCAAAAAAACCCCTCCTAAATCAACCGCTTTGACTTGACTGCATAAACCTACGATTACTAAACACAACAACGTACACATGACAAATCAAACATTATCCTTCCTGAGTGTGTGTGGACAACGCAAATGCACTTAAATGTGTCTGTACATGAATGCAGCATGCGATCAGTGCGCACATACACGGTTTGTTCTTTGTGCATCAATATACCAGACTCTCATGCGCTTACTGTACGACTCCTGTACGTCACCAAAATTGCGCTCTTCAGAAACAATCGCAGAATACGACAGAGCTCGTGTTTTAAAGCAAAGCACACACTGGAATGAATAATTCACTAAAAACGCGATGTGAGTCTCTATTCTCTCTGATGTCTCTGAGGTAATGAACCTGGCCTTCTTTACATTAGCGCTGTTTTGGACTGTTTGAATGAATTGGATTACTGGATCACTGAAAACTTTCCCAGAGTTTAACGGCTGATCACAAACAGAGAAGCAGAATTGGGTTAAAGAGTTAGAATGGACATTTCCTCCTACCGGGGTTACAGGTGCTTGTAGATGCTCAGTGTGATTGTGATAAACTCCCGACTTCTAAGATCATCTAACTGTGTAACGAAAATTATGTTAATGACGCAGCTTCACATACTTCTGCAATTTTTTTGTGAATCAACATTATTTAAAAAAAAATATTTAAGGACGTTAAGGACTTTAAATTAATCACATGCGTTAACACGTTAACGTTGACAGCACTAATATATATATATATATATATATTATGTGAGAGAGAGTACGGTAAAACAGGAAAAACGACGCCTGTAATTTCAAAGTGAAGGTTTATATAGACTCTATACTTAAAAGCGCTCTTTTTTCCTTCTTGGACAACCAACCAATCACAGTCTTCAAAAGACTGTGTCATACGTAGCAACGGGGTCAGCCCCGCCTCCTCACTAAGTTTTGTATTTTTCTCACTCAGAGTTGCTCTCAGATCGGTCCTGAATCACTCTTAAGCTAAGACTCCTATGTAGAAGTTTTTAAGGTAAATTAGGAGCTTTCTGAGAGGATTCTTAGAAGCTTTAAGAATACGGGCCCTGGTGTGCATCTTTGAGACAAAACAATGGCACTGACATATTTTAAGTGCAAGTTGCAGCTCAAACATGCATTTTAGTCTGGGACTATCTTAAGCATTGTCTGTGAAACCAGGGGATATATATAATAACTTGCAATTGTGAGAGAAAAAAAAAGTCACTAACCTTTTGTAATGTTTTATTCTGTGGTGGAAACAAGCTGCCATAGACAACACTAGACTGCTGATTTTATAATCAACAAATCTGTGATGCAACAAACAGGAATACTGACAGATACCCTCTGAACTAAAAAACCAGCACAGTAAAATTTATTCACTAATGTTACAACATGTATCTGAAACTCAACACAAAGAACACACACATGTTGGGTTTCCAAGTTTTATGGGGACTCTCCATAGACGTTATGATTTTTATACTGTACAAACTGTATATTCTTTCCCCCTACACTAAACCTACCCATCACATAAAACTTTCTGCATTATGACATTTTCGAAAAACATCACTGTGATTTATACTTAAACTAAACAAAACACTAAACACTGTTTTCCTCATGGGGACCAAAAAATGACAATTGGTCACCACAACGTAGGGTTTACCTGAACCACACACACACTGTCACAGTCACCAGCTCAGTCACTTTCAGCACTTCATATCCCAGAATCCTCCCTACTCACCACCTGCACACAATCCACTATCACCTGCACCTGCCGTCAAACACCCTCATCAACACACAGTGTATATTCACCACCATTCCTCACTTCAGGGTCTGGTCTCGTCTACGACAAGCTCTACAGACTCTCACCTGAGAACCTACCTGTTGATCTTGATCTGTCTTCTGTCTGTCATCCTCCGTTAATCATCGTCTGTCTGGATCTCCTGTTCAACTGTTCTCCAGCATCCTGCATCAGTCCATCACCTGCACAGAGAACATTGTGTTACCAGCCAGCTAAGTCCTCATCAAACTATCTGCTGCCTATTGACTTACCTGTGTTTGCATTCCCGCTCTGCTCTCTCCTTCTCCAATAAAGACTTGTTTAACTAACTTACCTCGTCTGTCCTCTTCTGTGTGTGACAGAAGACCAGACCATAAAAGGAAAAGATGAGTTTTGAACTCGCAGGACAGATCGCGGCAGTGGCTCAGATCTGTTTGAATTCACCAGAGGATTCTGTCGTCTCGTCGTCACCTGCCCCTTGAACAACGAGATCATCAAATCATTGTACCGGATTGGGGTGAACTTTGTACATCCCAGTAAGCTCCCACACATCCCAGGACTGGACTGGAGAGAGGCCATCAGCAGATGTCTGGAGAGCTTCGTTCCCCAATCCGGAAAACAACCCCGGCCCGTCTAAGAGTCTCGTCCTATCATGGCCGCAGAGCAGAGCAGAGCGTCCCAGAGTCTCGTCCCGTCATGGCCGCCGTCCCAGAGACTCGTCCTGTCATGGCCACCGTTCCAGAGTCTCGTCCTGTCATGGCCGCCGTCCCAGAGTCTCGTCCCGTCCCGTCCCGTCATGGCCATCATCCCAGAGTCTCGTCCTGTCACGGCAGAGCCCTCAGTCAAGATGGCCACCACCACGCCAGAGCCCTCTGCCAAGATGGCCGCCGCCACGCCAGAGCCCTCAGCCAAGATGGCCACCACCACGCCAGAGCCCTCTGCGATCTCCAGCCCCCGTCCAGAGTCCAGAGTCCTACCTGTTGATCCCGATTTTTCTTCTGTCTTCTGTCTGCTATCCTCCGATAATCATCGTCTGCCTGGATCTCCTGTAAGACTTGTTTAACTAAGACTTGTTTAACTAACTTACCTAGTCTGTCCTTGTCTGTGACACACACACACACACACTCCAAAACAATTTAAATACTCCTGACAACAAGCCGCAGGCCTGCTCTAAAGAAGATTAGCAACAGCCGCAGTCCCTCTCACAAATACGTCATTAGATAAATAAGAGTGATATTTTTAGGCTTTACCTCCGGTGAAAATAAGAGGACCAAATACACTATTGAAAATGTTTTGACTTGTGTTGACAACATGTTTTCCTTCTCTGCCCTGAAAGAAAGAAATGGTCGAAAATTATGGTATGGGAAAAATATAAACAGATAGAAATAAAAGATAGATTTGATTACTGGGTCTTTTAAAATAAACTGATGTGTCTGGAAAAACATCATGAAGAATATTGAACAAACACTAATTTCAGTAAATACAAGAGAGAGAGGGATGGACAGAAAAAGAATACAACAATAAATCGCCAATGAGAGACGCTTTATTTGGACGAGCTCCACAATGGTAAATTGGATTGTTGCGCTTTAGTGTGAGGGGTCAGCCCAGCTGATCAAACACACAGACAACAAAACAACCCATAATCCTTTGCTTTCAAACTAATGTGTGGGATAACAAAGGAATACATTATAAATGCAAATAATAAGCTGGCTGTTTACCGAAATCCCACATTGTATTGTTGTCTAAAGAGACGAAGCAACAAAAAAAAAAAAAAAAAATTGTTGGCAGTATTTTGTCTCATTGCATTTGCTCAGTGTTGCAGCAGGCAGTAATTATACCTGTTCCAGCACTCAGACAGACAGATTTCAGATGAGTCAAGTCAACACACATCTGCAGCGCTGTTCAAGACTGATCGTACATTCACACCATTTCACAGCAAAAAACAGCCTTATAACTGTCACACTCGCAGAAATGACAGCAATTACATAGAACTGCAATCACTCTAAACACACAGTACAGATGAACATAAAGTGAAAAAGAAAGAATGAAGGGAGGGAGGGAAAAAAATGTCTGGTTATTCAGAGATTTATGCATTTAAAAAACATCATTATTTACTCACCTCCATGTCGTTTCAGTCCTGTATGACTTTCTGTTCTTCTGTGGAACACAAACGAAACGGCTCTTTAAACTGCAAAAATGCTTTTCTTACTTAGTATTTTTGTCTTGTTTCCAGTCCAAATATCTGAGAATTCTTAAATCAAGATGCATTTACTAAAGTAGTAAAATGCCATAAGATTTTAGGCTAAGTCTTGTTTTCTGAAAAAAAAAAAAAAAAAAGCAAGCAAAATGATCTGCCAATGGAGTAAGAAAAAAATCTTGTCTCTGTTTGAACTAAGATTATTTGTCTTACCCCATTGGCAGATAATTTGGCTTTTTTAAGCAACAACTCACTTAATTTTGATTTATTTCCCCAGAAAACAAGACATAATATCTTATGTAATTTTACTTATCTAGTAAATGCGTCTTGATTTGAGAATTTTCAGATATTTGGACTGGAAACAAGACAAAAATACTAAGTAAGAAAAGCATTTTTTGCAGTGTATCTACAATGACATACAGTGGCCAAGGGCTGTCGAGCTCAAAAAGCACCATAAAAGTAGTCCATATGACTTGTGTGCTTTTTAAAAATTCTTATGAAGTCACACTTTAAGTGAGGAAGGGACTGAAATTTAAGTTATTGCACTGAAAATCTTCCCCTCGATCATAGTTTTCAAAACTCATTTGAATTTATGCATATTCAAACTTGATGCATAATGTATATGACACCCCCAGTGAAAAATAAATATACTAAAATGTATTTGAAATACATTTATTTTATGCTAAATATACTACAAATACATTTATATTTATGTACTTAATATAAATACCCTGCAATTGTACTTTTAGTGGATTAAACTGGTATACTTAAAGTATACAAAAATAAATTACTGAAGTAGTACTTAAATATATAACAAATTAAATCATTTTATTTGCAAACTGCTCATTGTTAACATTTGCGCTGTAGGCAAAAGTTGTGGAAGTTATTTAATGCACTTTAGTTATTCATAAATAGTGCTGAGGTCCAACTAAAGATATACTTGAGTATATTTGATTGTGCTAAAGTGGAACTATTGCAAGTATACTTTAGGTGCACTTTAAATATCTTGCATTTAAATTATACAGTGATTATACTATCCTTAGTAATAGTGGTTTAAAACACATTTTAGGCTTAATATTAAGAAATATGTATTGTGCAATAAAGAAGAACAAATAAAGTTCTTCTCAAGCGATATGTCAGGAAATATATGAATGGGTTTGTAGTTAGTATGAAATAAATGTAGGCCTATTTTAAATACTTATTGGCATTGTTTTTTTTTCACTAGGGCAGACTCTGCATCCATTGCCTCATGACATGTTTTCTCACTGCCACGCAACTCGGAAACTCTTAAGAAAATCGAAAGTTACCAAGGTGCTGATGTTCATGTGCATTTTAACTCATGAATACATTCTTTCTGACTTGACTTGAAAACACCGTAACTGCCAAAGCCCATTGGCCTGCCCCAACGTCCTACCATTGGTTGAACCAGAAGTTGACACGTCAGACCGCTATGCTTGATCTATGTTTCGAACACGCCATAAAGCCAATGCCATCACACTCGCTAGAGTGCACACTATTGGGAATGTTTTATTTAATGTTGCACATTTCTCAGAAGGAAACCTTTAGAGTCGAGAAACTCATTGCAGCTTAACACAAGTCTCACCATGTAGGCTATTTCAAATCTGAGAATGATGAAATTATTTTTAGATGATGCTATGTTTTTTTTTTTTTTTGTGCAAACCAAAGGAAATGTGAGGTATGAACTGAAACATCTAGTTTGTTTCTGCTAACAGGTGCTGTAAGAATTTCCACAACTTTTGCCTACAGCGCAAATGTTAACAATGAGCAGTTTGCAAATAAAATGATTTAATTTGTTAAATATTTAAGTACTACTTCAGTAATTTATTTTTGCTGAATCCTCTGTTGACCTGTTATGATTAAATGTACAATTCAATGAACTGTATTTGAGTTCTACTTGTTCAGTATAAAAACAGTAAAGGCCTGGATAAAAGTTTATAGGAAATTTGTTTTGAGTTGCAAAAAAAATAAAATAATAATAATAATAATCATGAAGTAAGTTTTATAATTATGACCTTAACCGTTTCAATAATTTGCCCGCACTTTGAATATCAGGAAGGCTATTGTTTAGTTAAATTCAAATTTATTTCTAGCACTTTCCACAATTTGCATGGTTGCAAAACAGCTTTACCTACATATAGAAAGTAGTTACAAAAGTTAATATATGTAGGCTAATTATGACAAATAAAGAAAACAATATAGTCAGTTTGAAATGGTGAAAGAAATTCACGTACCTGATCAGAAGTTGTATTACTTTAGTGTATTCACACTCCAATGCACCTGTACTAATACACTTTTCCCATTAACGGTACTTTAATGGCCCGTTGCATTATGTTTATTAAAATTATCCTGACCAGTCGTCAAAAATTACACAAAAAGCTAAAAAAGTTAAAATTCAGAAACGTTAATGCGAGATCGGCAAATAATTTGATTTTTGCGTTTTCCACCAGGAGCAGTTGTGCAGTGAGTAGTGCAGAGACAACCGGCAGAGAAATGTTACGGATGGTTTTATTCCATCCGCACGCACTGAAACACCAGCAGTTCTGCACGTTCACATTCTTCCACCAACGAACGGAACTGTCTGTGTGTTAGTGGCTTTATTTCTTCAACAGCTCCAAGTTACACACTTTCGTGTTCTATACAGGCCGTTTTGCGTTTATTTTCACGCACCGCTTACTGCGCCTATATTGAGACTTTTCTCTGCGATTCACAGTATTTAAATCCATATAATTTGTCCTGTCGTTGATGGAAAAATCTGTTTGCTTATAGCAGCACTTGTAACGATTTTATATCTGCGGGTTGGTGTAACTGGTAAAGCGAGTGCACTTGTGTGGCAGCGACCCGGGTTCGATTCCAGCCTGTACTGGTTTCTACACTGAATAAGCAAGTTAATGGTATACTTGGGGGTCTATAAAATGTCAACAAAAGGGAATTCTTAAGCTGTGCTGTTATTTATAAAGATTAATTTATTGTAGCCTATTTGAAACACACTATAATGATGTCATTAACAGACTTCAAGTTTACTTGGAATGCCATTGCAACATGTTTAAAATCACTAAAAGTTTGTTATCAGTATACTATTAATGTATGTTCAACACTTATACAGTGTAATTTAACTGCAATTGTAATGTCACTAAAATACATTTTTAAGTTTATGCTGAGTGAATTCTGCATTTCAAAACCTAAATACAAGAGTATATTTAAATTGTACTTAAGTATACTTGGAATAGTTCCACTTTAGCACAAACAACTTTAGTTGAACTTTAGCACTGCTTTTGTACAACTAAAATGCATTTAGTACAAAATTAGTTGTTCCAATTTAACAGACTTTAAGTATACCAATTCATAGTTTGTCATAGTTTGTTATAATAAAGTACATACAAATAAATTGTGCTTAAGTATACAATTTTTTCACTAGGGATAACAACCAATGGCCCTTGTGAAAAACAAGTGCACTTAATTTGATTGAATGCATACTTGTAGTGTACTTCAAACCTTAAGTATATATTTAAAATAAATTATACTTGCTGATAATATAATAATTACATAAAAACCCACTTAAGTGTAAAGATAGCACACTTTCATGAATACGTACACTTTTGTGCACTTTGTAATAATGTAAAACTAAAAGTTACTTCAAAGTACATTTTAAATTCTCGTTTTAATATATCTTTTGTCATGCTTTAAATAAGTGCACTTATTTATAAAGTTTACCATAAATGCTTATTGTCAATACATTCGGTTAACCATATTTCAAAGACAACAGAAGTAATTCTGAAATTACATATAAAGATGTGCTTAAATCATACTTAAGTGTGTAAAAAAGCACTCTTACGTTCAACTTATTGCATTTAATATAAATGTAAACTATAATATATTTTCATTTCATTGCAATTAGCATGCAATTAAGCATCCGGAAATATTACATGCACTTAAGTATATTTCTGTAATAAGTACTATTTTTAAATTTTATGCTAAAATGCACTTTTATTTTACAACAGAATGTTGGATAGAATATGTAAATGAGATTTCAGAGCAGAAGCAAGATTTTATGTGAAAAACTACATGCTTTCAGAACACTTAAAATGAACAAATCATTTGGACTACTACTCTTATGACTGTTATTATTGTTATTATTGTGTGTAAAAGAGAAGATTAGACTTCCTGAGTAATGTCTTCTTTTGAGAAATACATTTTTTAACATCATGGTGAGTAAATTAAGCCAGAATTTAGATTTTTGCAACTCCTTTAATAATTCTCAGCATTGAGCACATCCATGTTTTCACTCTTCAATCACAGTAAGCGGCACATAATCACACACACGTAACCTGACGTTACTGATTAATGATCATTAAAGAGGGTTATAGTACTAACTGCAATTAACACTATTGCATTAATTTGATGCTGTCCATAATGAGCTCTCAGAGGAGGCAAACATCTGTTCCCATAGTTCAAACCTGACCGAAAGCACTGCGAGAAAATGTTGCAAGAAAGGTTTAAAAACCCAGACAAACCTATTTCAGCACAAACACATAGAGAGATGAGAGAAACAAATAACGAGAAAGAGAAGAGATCATTACACATCATCCAATTCATTCTTTGATCCACACACTCATTGTGTTGTATCCATTCAGCCAAAACCTAAAGGGATAGTTCACCTGAAAATAAAATTCTGTAAAATCAATTACTCATCCTCATGTCATTCCAAACCCAAGACTTTCTTCATCTTCAGAACACAAATAAGATATTTTTTAATAAAACTTGAGAGATTTCTGTCTTTCTATTGAAAGTCTGTAACTAAAACTTTCAAGCTTAAAAAAGTAAGCTTGAGATGAAATGATTTAATTTAGGCTTCTATTCACATATAAACCAATGCACATAGCGCACATCAAATATGGTAAACATGAAAGCCCAAACACACTTGCTTGATGCCAAGCAGAAACTTTATTGGTTTTTGCGCATCACTAAAGCATGTTTGAGCTTCATTTATCATATCTGATGTGCTTTATGTATGCCATGTTCAGTTTGTGCTCATAGTTGGACTTTTACTTTGAAGTAAATGTCCAACATAGGACCAGATTTACTAAACGGCAAATTAGCGTGAGAGTGCAATCCCATAAAAGTGCCGATGGGAGTGCAAAGTTCTACATGTGATTTACTGACGATGGTCAAATGAAAGAACACAGATGCAGCCGGATAATTTCCATAATAACCAACACAATCTACCAAATTAGCGTCTAGTTTAAGACATACTTTTTTGAGCCGTTAAATAACCCTTCCTGTTCCAACATGACTGCGCACCAGTGCACAAAGCAAGGTCCATAAAGACATGGATGAACGAGACTGGTGTGGAGGAACTTGACTGTCCTGCACAGAGTCCTGACCCCCGTCAAATACCAGTAAATTGACGAGCGCAAACCTTAGTAAATCACCTTGCTTGATTCATTTAAATACTCTCCTCCATATATTTTGTGTCTGAAAGGTAAACTCCTACAAATGCATATGCAATAAGGTCAGCCGCAAAAATAACCCTGTCCACGTCTTTTTGCGTTGGCGCAAGCTGTTAGTAAATCTGGCCCCAAGTCTGACAATGTGTGTGTTACTTTTACAGTGTCTTTATGAACTCTCTGAAGCTGAAGTTGTGGTGTAATGGCAGGACAGAAATCTCTCAGGTTTCATTAAAAATATCTGTATTTGTGTTTCGAAGATGAACAAAAGTCTTATGGGTTTGGAATGGCATGAAGGTCTTTTGTCTTTCGAAACCTGTTTGACTTTCTTTCTTCAGTGGAACACCCTAAAATAAATTTTTATCTTACATTTCAGTCTGTTCATCACATTGGTTCAGAAGACAACGTAGGCATGAAATATGGAACACAAGTCATAATTATAGAGCTACTTTTGTGAAAGTCTATTGGAAAATCATGAATTGAAGACAGGAGGTCTCTCTAGTGTGTAATCCTCCTAAATATTTGCCTGCACACAAAATCATGTCTACATTTATATCATTCATTAGTTGATGCACAGGGCAGTGCTATTGTGTCTGCCACAAAGCATTGAAATCGACTCTGTTCAGGAAACTGTATGATGGAGGCAGAAAGGCGGCGAGAGAAATTGAATGCTGCAGAACATTAACCTTCTTTATCGGCCTCAGGACCAGCTCATCCTGAAGATCTGCTTCAGTACCTCTGATCAGCTATTCACACTCTCCTCTTAAGCTTGATTTGATCGTATTACTGGGTATGTGAGAGCTCGGCACTGCAAGTAAATGACACAACACAATATAAATACACAACATAGTACACCATAGATATACACTATATTACCAAAAGTATTGAGACACCCCTCCAAATCACTGCTTCTACAAACGCTTCTACAAACATTTGTAAAAGAATGAGTCGCTCTCAGGAGCTCAGTGAATTCAAGCGTGGTACCGTGATAGGTTGCCACCTGTGCAATAAGTCCATTCGTGAAATTTCCTCACTACTAAATATTCCACAGTCAACTGTTAGTGGTATTATAACAAAGTGGAAGCAATTGGGAACAACAGCAACTCAGCCACTAAGTGGTAGGCCATGTAAAATCATAGAGCGGGGTCAGCGCATGCTGAGGTGCACAGTGCACAGAAGTCGCCAACTTTCTGCAGAGTCAATAGCTACAGACCTCCAAACTTTGTATGGCCTTCAGATTAGCTCAAGAATAGTGCGTAGAGAGCTTCATGGAATGGGTTTCCATGGCCGAGCAGCTGCATCCAAGCCTTACATCACCAAGTGCAATGCAAAGCGTCGGATGCAGTGGTGTAAAGCACGCCGCCACTGGACTCTAGAGCAGTGGAGACGTGTTCTCTGGAGTGACCAATCACGCTTTTCTGTCTGGCAATCTGATGGACGAGTCTGGGTTTGGCGGTTGCCAGGAGAACGGTACTTGCCTGACTGCATTGTGCCAAGTGTAAAGTTTGGTGGAGGGGGGATTATGGTGTGGGGTTGTTTTTCAGGGGTTGGGCTTGGCCCCTTATTTCCAGTGAAAGGAACTCTTAATGCTTCAGCATACCAAGACATTTTGGACAATTTCATATTCCCAACTTTGTGGGAACAGTTTGGGGATGGCCCCTTCCTGTTCCAACATGACTGCGCACCAGTGCACAAAGCAAGGTCCATAAAGACATGGATGAGCGAGTCTGGTGTGGAGGAACTTGACTGGCCTGCACAGAGTCCTGACCGCAACCCGATAGGACACCTTTGGGATGAATTAGAGCGGAGACTGCGAGCCAGGCCTTCTCGTCCAACATCAGTGCCTGACCTCACAAATGCGCTTCTAGAAGAATGGTCAAAAATTCCCATAAACACACTCCTAAACCTTGTGGAAAGCCTTCCCAGAAGAGTTGAAGCTGTTATAGCTGCAAAGGGTGGGCCAACTCCATATTAAACCCTACGGATTAAGAATGGGATGTCATTAAAGTTAATGTACATATAAAGGCAGGCGTCCCAAAACTTTAGGCAATATAGTGTACTTCCGCTATCATCAAGTCTACAGTGCAAGCAAACAAAACATGGACACATGGAAAAAGGAAAACTAGAATGCTCCCGCTTACATTGTAGACAACTTTTTTGATTATAATGGGAGCGTCTGTCTTATCGCTCAGTCTCAGTGTAGCTACACAAGTGTCACTGGAGTGTGAAGAGCTTGTGTTTTAGTTTAATCAGTTGTTGAGAGGATGAATCAGGGCAGATTAGCACTGCTGCTTCTGATATACTGTCAATCAAAGATGTTCTATCTCTCATCCTCATCTCAATATTCATGTGATTTAAATTAATCAGAGAGTCTCTTATCGAGTTGATGTCTGAGCACTTCAGAATCACCACTATCCTCATCAAACAGCCAATGTGAGGGGGATTAAGAGGGATGGATGTTTTTAACCATCAGGATGAAGTTTTAGAAGAGTTAGTTCATCCAAATATGAAAATTATTTACTCACCCTCAAGTCCCACATGTCTTTCTTTCTTCTGTGGAACACAACATTTTCGAAATGCTGTAGGTCTGGAGAAACTTGACGACAGCATGTTCATTTCTGTGTGGATTATTGCTTTAATATCCAAAGCAGTTTGACTAACAAACAAAAAGAAACCAACACGCACAAAGAGCAAAGCAGACATATACACTCTTTGGAAGTGAACGTGCAGAGCGGGGATTGATATATTTATTTCACTGCATCTCTGAATCAACACAGATGAGATGCGAAGGTTATGCATCAGAAGTTGAGAGATATAGACTTCTATATGTTCATCATGCTAGCTCAAAAAAAACATCCTCTGTTATTTTGATTCCTGTTATGCTACTTTGAGATCGAAAGACTTTTAGCTGTACATCAGTCTGATACTGTATATAAAGTCATAGCCAGTTCACAAAATGGCAATAATACCTTTAAAAAACTTTTTTATTCTGTTTCTGTGTGGGGGTAAGAACTCAGTTTCTTAGTATTTTTCCAGTAGTTTCAGTAAGTAAATTATCTGGACAGATATATTATCTGGCATTTGGAGCTTTTATATAAAGCAACTTATGCTACATTCAAGGTAGTGTTCATTTCGTTAACAAAAACTATGATGAAAAATGTTCGTTCATGAGTTTTTTTTCCCATGACTAAGACGAGAGGATGACGAGATGACAATAAGGTCATTAAACATGCAATATTGTTGACGAAAAAGATGAAACTAAAATGTATTTAAAAAATAAAAACTTTACCAAAATCTCTGCTGTACAAGCCTCTACTACAAGGGTTCATGCTGGCGGTTGCCAGATGTCAAGTGTTTAAATCCACCAATCAGAGCTTTTCTCTTAAAATGATACATTTTCTGCCCGGTGTTTTACTTAATCTTTGCAATCTGGCAACCATGTGCATACGCTCTCGCTACACTGCCTATAATAAATTAGGAAACTAGGGCCTGGTTTCACAGACAGGGCTTAGATTAAGCCAGGATTAGGCCTTAGTTCAATTAGGACATTTAAGTAGCTTTTATAAACGTGCCTTAGGAGAAAAAAATCATTACGGGCCCTATTATAACGATCTAAGCACATGGTCTGAAGCGCATGGCGCAGGTGCACTTAGAGTGTGTCCGAATCCACTTTTGCTAGTTTAACGACGCAAAAATGGTCTGCGTGCCAGGCGCATGGTCCAAAAGGGTTGTACCTAGTCTCTTAATGAGTCATTGGTGTGTTTTGGGCATAACGTGCAATAAACCAATCAGAGTCTCATCTCCCATTCCTTTTAAAAGCCAGTTGCACTCGCACCATGGCAGATCCGTTATTTACAAGGTGGGATTTGCGAGCGGAATGACTGAACGCTTCTCCAGAGAGGAATCCTTTTATTTTTTAATATTTAAACATGTTTGTGTGCTGCTGTCCTGTGTGTGTAATCAGCAGAGTGTACGTGCGCTGTGCACCCGCCTATAGACGTATATTACTAACGTGCCCTTTAAATAACACAATAAATACTGCGCTATTGACTTTAGACCAGGTTTTTGTTGGTCAATGGCGCAGTCGTTTTCAGTTCCTCAAAATAGCAATGCACCAACAATGCGCCTGAACACACCTCGTTTTCAGACCAACACGCCCATGGGTGACGGATGGGCACGAGTGCATTTGCTATTTAAACAACATGGCGCTGGACGTGAAAATGATAACTGCATCAGGCTGAAACTAGCAAAAAACACTTGCGTCGCACCTGGCGTCGCATTGAGCCGGGTGTATGATAGGGCCCTACATCTTGAGATATTTTTTTAAGATATATCAGTAAATGTTGCTTTCAGTGAAAACAGCTCAAACATGCATTTTAGTCTGGGACCTTGTCTGTGAAACCAGGGGCAGATGAGTTCAAATAAACCATGCATATGAGTTTGTGCTTATATGTAAAAATACATTTTTCAAATGACAACAATCATTGTGATTATAATTTTGAGCAAAATAATCATTATTATCAGTTTAACCATTATGATGCAAGTTTTCATTGACTAAAACTAGACTAAAATACCCCGATATTTAGTCAACTAAAACTTGACTAAATAAAAACAGGAAAAGGTTGTCTGGTGTGTTCACACTTGTAGTCCAGTTCGCTTGGTTAATTTGGTCTGGACCAAAAAAAAACAACAACAACATTTAGTCCTGGTCCGCTTAGCGTTCACTTTGGCATTTTAACACCGAACCTAAAGATACCGAACCTAAAGGCATAGGGATACGTTCACAACCAGATTGGTCGGCTTTTATTACGTATATTTTGCGAAGGAACTTACCGAACATCCATATCAATGCTGTGTTCTGGGCTAAATGCACTCGCTGTATGTTTGTAGCTACATATGATGGTATTTGACCAGCTGAGAACTCATGAAGAGAGGACTCATAAAGGAGTCCCTCCATCACACACACAAACCAAGAGTCCGTTTGGAAGCGGAGCGAGACCCATCTTTTCAGCAGTCTCAGTCCTCTTGTTTTGGTATGCACCAGGGTTCAGATGGCAGCGTTCACACTTATTCAAATGAACCGCACTAACAAAGCAATCACACCAGAGTTCATTTTAATCCAACCAAACATGCCAAGTGTGAACACAGCCTAAATATGATAAAAAACTAAGGGTGTGTTCACCAAACAAGCGGACCAAGACCGCTGAAAAGATGGATCTCGAGCCGCTTCCAAACAAACTCTGGTGCGGTTTCGAATGAAAAATGAACCCAACATGGACCAAAGACATGTAAACGAACCAAAAACAGGAAGATGAGACCCTAAAAAGGACAGATTGCTCCCGTACAGCTATTTTTTCTCATCATAGTCATGATGTTGCCCATCACAGTTCGGTACAGGCATCAGAACCGCATCTCCTCGCAGCAGATCTTGGTTTGTGTGTGTGACGGAGGGATTCCTGACGCTGTTTTGACTCCTTTACACATTTAATAAGCTCTTCACATGTTCTCAGCTGGTCAAAATACTATCATATGTAGCTGCACACATACAGCGAGCACATTTAGCCCAGAACACAGCATTGATTTGGATGTTCGGTAAGTTCCATATCAAAATAGGCAATACGTAATAAAAGCCGACCAATCAGATTGTGAACGTATCCCTATGCCTTTAGGTTCGGTATCTTTTGGTTCGGTGATAAAAATGCCAATCTGAACGCTAAGCAGACCAGGACTAAACGACAAGTGTGAACACACACTTAAAAGTAAATTTGAAACAGGACTAAGACTAAATTAATTAATGTATAAGGTATACATTTTATCCGTTCATGTATTTCCTGGGAATACATAACTAGCGAGACAATAAGACTATAAGACTTATTTTAAGTGAATATGAAAAGGATAATGCACCACCTATCAGTCATTGCCAAATAAACCATGATCGGGAGGGTGATCGGGACCCCAACACAGGCTGGAGGGGGTCTTGAATCACGCCGAAGGGGTTTATTTTCTGATCATCAGTGATTGACTGACTGTGTTGTTTTCAATTATTACATACTTAGAAAATAATTAAATGCAGAAAGGAAAAAGTTAAAAATACTGCTTCTTTAATTTTCTTTCATTTCTGTACACTCCATTGTGTAACACATGCCCTGAACACACGCCTCATTCATAGTCATTTTTTCGTTTTTGGTTCGACATATTTCCTCATTAGCACAGAGTACGTCAAGAATAATTAGTCCAGCCAGTTGCTCAAATCCACACCAAAGAGCTGCCTCGTCCCTCAGTCTCCAGCTAGCTCTCACACACACACACACTTCTGTTAAATCATGTACAGAGGTTATGCCAATCACTTGTGTCCCCACGGGCATAAGCGTTTAGAGCACGTCTGTGTGTTTGACTCTTCTAATGAACAGTCGGCTACATTTAGAAAAACATCTCGCTTGCCTCTCGTCTGTTTACTGCCTTTTTCCAGGGGATTTAATTAAAAATACCTAGAGGTGAAAAACGAATCAGAGTTGCTTGAGAAGTTGACAATTTTCTCAGCAGTTACATAAAATAGTTAAGTACACGGTTCTCTGGAGTACTTGGTTCCACCAGTCAGTGAATCCAGCATTACATTACATAACTAAAGTGGATCAAAAATGCATACATGTAAAAGAACTGCACATTTATTATTCTTTACAACACTAATTAAATACCACTTAAATATAGTGAGGTTGCAATAAGTCATTACAAAATAAAACATTTGGTACAAACTGAAGCAACGCTTAAGTGTGCCTTTTTCAAAAAGGGCATTTAAGGTGTGAGTGAGTATGAAATGTGTGTGTGTGGGTGGACACTCTGGACATAAGCGCTATCTTCAGGTTGTCCTCTGGGTGATAAATAAAAGAGTTTCTATTGCTAAGTTACTCTGCTTTTCATTGCACACTGCAAAAAGGCACTTGTTGGGTAAGAGAAGTGGGCGAGAGGTTGGCTGTATACAGTATACGCCGTCAGCCTCTTCTCCAGCAACACGAGCAGGGGTGGAAGAGCTAATGATGCACATTAGAGTGGGTGATATGAGACACACGATCCACAGAAATCATAATATAATATGCAAAAAATGCTGATGGTCTCTAAACGGCACACTCGAATTCAATAGCCTGATCCATAAACGCTATTAAATGAGTGGGAGAAAGAGGTAGATACATTAAAGGGATAGTTCCATATAAAATAACCATATTTAAAACTTTAAAAAGTTAAATATCTAGCTTTGCCAGACCGCCTTCTGTATTCAACATGAAGAAAGTGTAACTGCCGCGACGATGGCATCGGACGTAGCATTTTGAACTGCGAGAGGCGCTAGATATTTTACTTTATAAAGTTTTAAATATGGAAATTTTTCTTACACAAACCCATCGATTCGCTTCAGAAGGCCTTTATTAACCCCCCGGAGCCGTGTGGAGAACGTTTATGATGGATTGACGCACTTTTGTGGACTAAAAATTTTGGGCTGCCATTATAATGCTTGGATTAGCCAGGACATTTTTTAATATAACTCTGATTGTGTTCGTCTGAAAGAAGAATGTCATATACACCTAGGATGGCTTGAGGGTGAGTAAATCATGGGGGTAATGTTCATTTTTGGGTGAACTATCCCTTTAATTTTTACAAATATAGACTTTTATGTAAACACTCTTTTCACATGTGAAATGAGCTACAGCCCTGAGATGAGAGTTAGGCTGAAGCCAAGGGCTCAGATTTTGGCTAGTTATGTGTCACAGTGTGTTGGTGTTTTGGTTTCGTCTTTTAGGGTACGTTTACACCACAACGATGTTTTTCGCGTACAGGCGGCAACGTTGTCTAAACGATCCCCGTTCACACGGATCCATGAAAACAACTAAAAATGCTGTATTCTGCTGGCAGGCCAGTAGATGGCGATGTCACTTTGTAAAGAAACACACGAGCCTATAGACTGAATACGTAATACACATGGAGGACTGCACCAGCTCCTGTAGCTGAAGCATCAGTTTGCAATTTGAATGGGGCATCAAATTGAGGAGCTTTAAGTATAGGGGTACTACAGAGTAAATCATTCACTGCATTGAAAGCATGCTCACAACTGGGTGTCCAGACAAACCTTTTTGCAGTGCTAGCAGGGGTGCGTTTCCCAAAAGCATCGTTAGCCAACTATGGTCGCAAGTTCCGTCATTATCAACATAGTTCAACGAGTCGGTGTTTCCCGAAACCATAGTTCCAACAAACATTCGCAAACAGCATCGCAAACTTGTGTGGTTGGAACGACTGCTCTCGACCTGTGGTTAGAAGCATAGTTACTTGTTTGCATGACATGTGGACTTAATAAATCCTTATCTTGAGCAAAATAAACAAGCTGACATTTAGTACGATCATATCTTTTATTTCGAATACATACAAATGTCATTTAGCCTTTTAGTTTGTCAAGAGATTTAAAGCACCTTTTTTGAAGAGTGCGCATGTATGTAGCCTAGGTGCCCTAGTAGCCTATGTAAGAACGAGCTTATGATTGAATCTGGAAATAAAGCAAAATAACTGAGAAAAATGAGAATTATTCCTCAGATACCATGTCCGTAATTTATAGCAAAAAAATCTAGCATGAATTCGATCTTAAACTAATTAATTAAAAGCAGTTATTACTCCACCACCTGCGTGACATCATTAACCAACGTGGTTGAACAACAGATTTGCGACAATACGGTTTCGGGAAACAGTCGCGACTAGCTAGTTGATTTCTTCAACGATGCATCGTACTATGGTAGTTAAGCAGTGAGTTACGTCGTTGTACGGGAAACGCACCCCAGGTCAGTTAGTGGCGATACAACAGAAGAAAAATTTGGGCAGAAACTAAGCACGATAGTATCCACACATTCCAAGGAATCTTCGCAACTCACGTTTATTAGAGGGAATAGGGTACTCAAGGATTGCTGTGATTTTGGCTTCGACTGGCTTTATCATCCCCTGGCCAACTTGCTTACCAAGATAGGCAACCTATCACGTTGAAGAACCTTCTTGAGGTTGGATAGATGTTCTGTCCAGGTAAATGAATGGATAACCACGTCATCCAAATACACTTCGCAGTTCTGCACATCTGCCAACACATTACACATTAAACGTTGGAAAGTGGCTGGAGCGTTCCGCATCCCGAAAGCTAACACAGTATATTGTAAGAAGTTATCTGGGGTGACAAAAGCTGAGATCTCTGATGCACGCAGAGTCAGAGGCACCTGCCTATATCTTTTCAAGAGGTCTAGCTTTGTTACAAACTTGGCGTTACCCACCCTATCCACACAATCTTCCATCCTAGGAAGCGGGAAGGAATAAGCTTTAGTTATATTGTTGACTTTGCGAAAGTTGGTGCAGAAGCGATAGCTAGAGTCAGGTTTTGGTACCAGTAGGCAGGGCGAACTCCAGGGACTTTGACTTGGCACAGCAAATCCATGCTGCAGCATATACTCCACTTCAGCCTTCATTATGTCATGCGTTTAGGGGATTAACTCGATAGGGATGCTGTTTGATCGGAGATGCATCTCCAACATCAATATCATGGGATCATAGTGCAGTTTTCCCAGGCACATCTGAAAACAGATTAGGGAATTCATGCAGCAAATCAGCCAGTTCATTAGCTTGACTTTCACTAAGATAAGCAAGGTAGCTCTTTAGATTGCTTAGAATGGCAGAATTCTGTAATTGTGTGGAGGAAACTTGAACTTCTCTGTTACACAATCCGTCTTCTTCCATTGTGTAGCTGGTAACCATAGCAACAGTGGAAGTTGGCACACTCGCTGTCTCACACTTTTCTTCATCTGTAGCTTTGTCACACTTTGTTTCACTTCTGCTCTGTGTAGTCACATGCCTCTTCAGCATGTTGATGTGGCACACACGGCTTTTGCGCCTGTGGTCAGGTGTGTCAGTGACATAATTTGTGTCACTCACTTTCTTTTTAACTACATAAGGACCAGTAAACTTCGCCTGGAACACAGAACCAGGGGTGGGTAACAAAGCCAGAACAGAATCCCCAGGCTGGAAAGATCTTTTAACAGACTTCTTATCATAGTGTGCTTTCATCTTGCCTTGTGTTGTTACAAGGTGTTTTGCTGCCACTTCACGAGCGCGTTGCAGTCTCTGACGGAGAGATTGAATATAGTCAGGGATAGTCGTAAGGGTTGGATGTTCAGCCAACAGTAGCTCGCTCAACAATTTTAATGGTCCTCGCACCACGTGACCGAAGACAAGCTCTGGCGGACTAAATCCTAGAAACTCCTGCACTGTCTCTCTCACGGCAAACAGAAGAAAGGGAAGTCCCTCATCCCAATCCCTTCCTGTCTCAACACAGTAACTGCGCAGCATCTTTTCAGAGTTTGGTGAAACCTCTCAATCACTCTCAATCTGTGACTCTGGGTAGTAGGCACTGGATAGCTGGTGATTTATACCAAGCTTCTTAAGAATCTGTTCAAACATTCTTGATGTAAAATTTGTGCCACGGTCCGTCTGAATTACCTTTGGAAAGCTGAAATTAGAACAGAACTTGATCAGCTCTTTCACAACTGCTTTGGCTTTCAGGTTGCGTAAAGGAATGGCCTCAGGAAAGCGTGTTGCAGCACACATGATAGTTATTAAATACTGATGTCCTGCCTTGGTCTTAGGTAACGGGCCAACACAGTCAATGACCAGTCGTTCAAATGGCTCACTCATGACAGGGATGGGATTAAGCGGAGCAACAGGAATTCTCTGGTTCGGTTTTCCTGCGAGTTGACAAATGTTGCAAGCTTTGCAAAAGGCAGATTTTATACCAGGCCAGTAGAAATATCTGGAAACTTGATAGAATGTCTTCGTCACTCCTAGATGCACTCCTAGACACACAGCCAGGGCAACTAAGGAGTGGCTCTGTAAGAAGCATCTCAAGGTCCTGGAGTGTCCTAGCCAGTCTCCAGACCTGAACCCAATAGAAAATCTTTGGAGGGAGCTGAAAGTCCGTATTGCCCAGCGACAGCCCCGAAACCTGAAGGATCTGGAGAAGGTCTGTATGGAGGAGTGGGCCAAAATCCCTGCTGCAGTGTGTGCAAACCTGGTCAAGAACTACAGGAAACGTATGATCTCTGTAATTGCAAACAAAGGTTTCTGTACCAAATATTAAGTTCTGCTTTTCTGATGTATCAAATACTTATGTCATGCAATAAAATGCAAATTAATTACTTAAAAATCATACAATGTGATTTTCTGGATTTTTGTTTTAGATTCCGTCTCTCACAGTTGAAGAGTACCTATGATAAAAATTACAGACTTCTACATGCTTTGTAAGTGGGCAAACCTGCAAAATCGGCAGTGTATCAAATACTTGTTCTCCCCACTGTATATGAATTGAATTAACATTTAAACATTGCCTTGTTATAATAGTGCTTTAGAATTAATATATAATATTGTATATTATATAACTGTAACTATATAACAAATTTGGTTATATTAATATAACTATATTAATTACAAACCCGATTCCAAAAAAGTTGGGACACTGTACAAATTGTGAATAAAAACAGAATGCAATGATGTGGAAGTTTCAAATTTCAATATTTTATTCAGAATACAACATAGATGACATATCAAATGTTTAAACTGAGAAAATGTATCATTTTAAGGGAAAAATAAGTTGATTTTAAATTTCATGGCATCAACACATCTCAAAAAAGTTGGGACAAGGCCATGTTTACCACTGTGTGGCATCCCCTCTTCTTTTTATAACAGTCTGCAAACGTCTGGGGACTGAGGAGACAAGTTGCTCAAGTTTAGGAATAGGAATGTTGTCCCATTCTTGTCTAATACAGGCTTCTAGTTTCTCAACTGTCTTAGGTCTTCTTTGTCGCATCTTCCTCTTTATGATGCGCCAAATGTTTTCTATGGGTGAAAGATCTGGACTGCAGGCTGGCCATTTCAGTACCCGGATCCTTCTTCTACGCAGCCATGATGTTGTAATTGATGCAGTATGTGGTCTGGCATTGTCATGTTGGAAAATGCAAGGTCTTCCCTGAAAGAGACGACATCTGGATGGGAGCATATGTTGTTCTAGAACTTGGACATACCTTTCAGCATTGATGGTGCCTTTCCAGATGTGTAAGCTGCCCATGCCACACGCACTCATGCAACCCCATACCATCAGAGATGCAGGCTTCTGAACTGAGCGCTGATAACAACTTGGGTTGTCCTTGTCCTCTTTAGTCTGGATGACATGGCATCCCAGTTTTCCAAAAAGAACTTCAAATTTTGATTCGTCTGACCACAGAACAGTTTTCCACTTTGCCACAGTCCATTTTAAATGAGCCTTGGCCCAGAGAAAACGCCTGCGCTTCTGGATCATGTTTAGATATGGCTTCTTTTTTGACCTATAGAGTTTTAGCCGGCAACGGCGAATGGCACGGTGGATTGTGTTCACCGACAATGTTTTCTGGAAGTATTCCTGAGCCCATGTTGTGATTTCCATTACTGTAGCATTCCTGTATGTGATGCAGTGCCGTCTAAGGGCCCGAAGATCACGGGCATCCAGTATGGTTTTCCGGCCTTGACCCTTACGCACAGAGATTGTTCCAGATTCTCTGAATCTTTGGATGATATTATGCACTGTAGATGATGATAACTTCAAACTCTTTGCAATTTTTCTCTGAGAAACTCCTTTCTGATATTGCTCCACTATTTTTCGCCGCAGCATTGGGGGAATTGGTGATCCTCTGCCCATCTTGACTTCTGAGAGACACTGCCACTCTGAGAGGCTCTTTTTATACCCAATCATGTTGACAATTGACCTAATAAGTTGCAAATTGGTCCTCCAGCTGTTCCTTATATGTACATTTAACTTTTCCGGCCTCTTATTGCTACCTGTCCCAACTTTTTTGGAATGTGTATCTCTCATGAAATCCAAAATGAGCCAATATTTGGCATGACTTTTCAAAATGTCTCACTTTCAACATTTGATATGTTATCTATATTATTGTGAATAAAATATAAGTTTATGAGATTTGTAAATTATTGCATTCCTTTTTTATTCACAATTTGTACAATGTCCCAACTTTTTTGGAATCGGGTTTGTATATAACATGCATCTGAATACCTCTTAAGCAAACTAACCCTGGATCATGAGCTGCTCCGAAGCAAGTTATGTTCAGAAAGTGAGTTGCTATGGTTACTTACATACCCTGAAAGTTACCTCCGTTTTTGGAACCGAAAGTTGAGGTTATCCACTTACTTACCCTTAAACATACCCAGGTATGTCACATAACCGGCTTCCTGGAATACCCCCCTGATCTGCTTGCGGACATGTTCGCTATTTAAGATTTTAAATCTGGATTATTATGTCAGTTCTTTCACAATAACCAATGAGAGAAGTGAATGAGGGCACTTTTGAAATCGCGACCGTGAAACACGCTCCGTTGAAGAGCGGAGAGTGCGGAACGGCGTGTGGAAGTGTTGCAACAACACGACTGCTTGTATAACGCGTCTTCGAAAACATGACACAACCGTACGGACAAAGAGAAGAGCTGGGGAGAAATCGCCTTGGTTTTGAACATACCAGGTGAGTGTAGAAAGCTGCTAGCAAATGTAAACATTACCTGTTGAGACATCAATGACGATCTGCTATGTACATGTTTACATCCGCTTCCCCATGAGATCACGTGAGGTGCTCCTTCTGGCATGATAATCTTATATCTTGTAGCATGTGATGCGGTACAATTTTCAAATGTGTGCATGTTTGAGATTTGAAGGAAAAACATCTGTGAAGATTCTCTTTATGTGCGTGATGCAACCAGATTTCATAATCGGTTAGGATTTAAAAACTCCTGTAGTCTGAGCCCGGCTTTAGTTCACACCTATTTCCTTTTAGTTCATAATCTTGTGTGTATGTATTGCCTTCTGTTCTCTGAGTTCATTGTCTTGTGTTGGATAGGTGTAGATTAGGACAATTCTAAGGTCCCTGGGGGCCACTCCCGTTCTTTTCTTTGGTTTTCTATTGTTTAGGAATAACAATATCGGTAACACTTTACATTAAGGTTCCCTTAGTAAAGGGTTTATAAAGGTGTTTGTTAATGACTAATAACTCGTTTACAAATGCATTATAGATTGTTGAAAAGAGAACAGACATATGCACTGAATTAGAGATGGTAAAGTGAGTGGGTCCAATATCATTGGATCATACAATGGTTCCGACGCCCATGTGAATACGTTAACATGTCCATATCAGCAATGCCTATTTGGTGTTTACTTGGCCAGTCCAGTCACAGTGAGATAAGTAAGATAGATATTGTGGTAACACTTTACATTAAGGTTCCCTTAGTAAAGGGTTTATAAAGGTGTTTGTTAATGACTAATAACTCATTTACAAATGCATTATAGATCGTTGATAAGCAGTTATAACTGCATGAATAAAAAGGGTGACTTTATCGCAATACCTGCCAAATAGTGAGCCATTTTTAACTCACATGTTATAAATGATTAATAAATGTATATTCACACTAATTAATTCAAAACCAGATTCCTGATTTATTTCATGATGCAGCAAAATAGACTATCTTAGTGAGACTGAAGGGTGTTGTATTTGTGGTTTTCTCATTAATATCTCATGACTGACACTTTTCTTAAAATGTTCCTTACCAGAAGTTACTGTCTTACCCATGATATTCCACAAAAGGCTCATGCCTATCCACAGCAGTGTATACAACTGATTTCTTGCTTATCAAGATGAAATTAGCAAACTTTATTTTGAAATATAAAGTGAACACATGTGAACCATTTATTAATGAGTTACAAACATTAATAACCTGTGAAAGTGCACCTTAATGTAAAGTGAACACACGTGAACCATTTATTAATGAGTTACAAACATTAATAACCTGTGAAAGTACACCTTAATGTAAAGTGAACACATGTGAACCATTTATTAATGAGTTACAAACATTAATAACCTGTGAAAGTACACCTTAATGTAAAGTGAACACACGTGAACCATTTATTAATGAGTTACAAACATTAATAACCTGTGAAAGTACACCTTAATGTAAAGTGAACACACGTGAACCATTTATTAATGAGTTACAAACATTAATAACCTGTGAAAGTACACCTTAATGTAAAGTGAACACATGTGAACCATTTATTAATGAGTTACAAACATTAATAACCTGTGAAAGTACACCTTAATGTAAAGTGAACACATGTGAACCATTTATTAATGAGTTACAAACATTAATAACCTGTGAAAGTGAACCTTAATGTAAAGTGAACACACGTGAACCATTTATTAATGAGTTACAAACATTAATAACCTGTGAAAGTACACCTTAATGTAAAGTGAACACATGTGAACCATTTATTAATGAGTTACAAACATTAATAACCTGTGAAAGTACACCTTAATGTAAAGTGAACACATGTGAACCATTTATTAATGAGTTACAAACATTAATAACCTGTGAAAGTGAACCTTAATGTAAAGTGAACACACGTGAACCATTTATTAATGAGTTACAAACATTAATAACCTGTGAAAGTACACCTTAATGTAAAGTGAACACACGTGAACCATTTATTAATGAGTTACAAACATTAATAACCTGTGAAAGTACACCTTAATGTAAAGTGAACACATGTGAACCATTTATTAATGAGTTACAAACATTAATAACCTGTGAAAGTGAACCTTAATGTAAAGTGAACACACGTGAACCATTTATTAATGAGTTACAAACATTAATAACCTGTGAAAGTGAACCTTAATGTAAAGTGAACACATGTGAACCATTTATTAATGAGTTACAAACATTAATAACCTGTGAAAGTACACCTTAATGTAAAGTGAACACATGTGAACCATTTATTAATGAGTTACAAACATTAATAACCTGTGAAAGTACACCTTAATGTAAAGTGAACACATGTGAACCATTTATTAATGAGTTACAAACATTAATAACCTGTGAAAGTGAACCTTAATGTAAAGTGAACACACGTGAACCATTTATTAATGAGTTACAAACATTAATAACCTGTGAAAGTACACCTTAATGTAAAGTGAACACATGTGAACCATTTATTAATGAGTTACAAACATTAATAACCTGTGAAAGTACACCTTAATGTAAAGTGAACACATGTGAACCATTTATTAATGAGTTACAAACATTAATAACCTGTGAAAGTGAACCTTAATGTAAAGTGAACACACGTGAACCATTTATTAATGAGTTACAAACATTAATAACCTGTGAAAGTACACCTTAATGTAAAGTGAACACACGTGAACCATTTATTAATGAGTTACAAACATTAATAACCTGTGAAAGTACACCTTAATGTAAAGTGAACACATGTGAACCATTTATTAATGAGTTACAAACATTAATAACCTGTGAAAGTGAACCTTAATGTAAAGTGAACACACGTGAACCATTTATTAATGAGTTACAAACATTAATAACCTGTGAAAGTGAACCTTAATGTAAAGTGAACACATGTGAACCATTTATTAATGAGTTACAAACATTAATAACCTGTGAAAGTACACCTTAATGTAAAGTGAACACATGTGAACCATTTATTAATGAGTTACAAACATTAATAACCTGTGAAAGTACACCTTAATGTAAAGTGAACACATGTGAACCATTTATTAATGAGTTACAAACATTAATAACCTGTGAAAGTGAACCTTAATGTAAAGTGAACACACGTGAACCATTTATTAATGAGTTACAAACATTAATAACCTGTGAAAGTACACCTTAATGTAAAGTGAACACATGTGAACCATTTATTAATGAGTTACAAACATTAATAACCTGTGAAAGTACACCTTAATGTAAAGTGAACACATGTGAACCATTTATTAATGAGTTACAAACATTAATAACCTGTGAAAGTGAACCTTAATGTAAAGTGAACACACGTGAACCATTTATTAATGAGTTACAAACATTAATAACCTGTGAAAGTACACCTTAATGTAAAGTGAACACACGTGAACCATTTATTAATGAGTTACAAACATTAATAACCTGTGAAAGTACACCTTAATGTAAAGTGAACACATGTGAACCATTTATTAATGAGTTACAAACATTAATAACCTGTGAAAGTGAACCTTAATGTAAAGTGAACACACGTGAACCATTTATTAATGAGTTACAAACATTAATAACCTGTGAAAGTACACCTTAATGTAAAGTGAACACACGTGAACCATTTATTAATGAGTTACAAACATTAATAACCTGTGAAAGTACACCTTAATGTAAAGTGAACACACGTGAACCATTTATTAATGAGTTACAAACATTAATAACCTGTGAAAGTACACCTTAATGTAAAGTGAACACACGTGAACCATTTATTAATGAGTTACAAACATTAATAACCTGTGAAAGTGAACCTTAATGTAAAGTGAACACACGTGAACCATTTATTAATGAGTTACAAACATTAATAACCTGTGAAAGTACACCTTAATGTAAAGTGAACACATGTGAACCATTTATTAATGAGTTACAAACATTAATAACCTGTGAAAGTACACCTTAATGTAAAGTGAACACATGTGAACCATTTATTAATGAGTTACAAACATTAATAACCTGTGAAAGTGAACCTTAATGTAAAGTGAACACACGTGAACCATTTATTAATGAGTTACAAACATTAATAACCTGTGAAAGTACACCTTAATGTAAAGTGAACACACGTGAACCATTTATTAATGAGTTACAAACATTAATAACCTGTGAAAGTGAACCTTAATGTAAAGTGAACACATGTGAACCATTTATTAATGAGTTACAAACATTAATAACCTGTGAAAGTGAACCTTAATGTAAAGTGAACACATGTGAACCATTTATTAATGAGTTACAAACATTAATAACCTGTGAAAGTACACCTTAATGTAAAGTGAACACGTGTGAACCATTTATTAATGAGTTACAAACATTAATAACCTGTGAAAGTGAACCTTAATGTAAAGTGAACACGTGAACCATTTATTAATGAGTTACAAACATTAATAATCTGTGAAAGTGAACCTTAATGTAAAGTGAACACGTGTGAATCATGTATTAATTATTAATGCACACACAGAAGATAGTATAACACAACTTTAAACTAGAACATTAACATATTAATACGCAATCAATAATTATTTTTGATATCATGATAAAGGCCACAGTAACCTGAGCATCTGGCCATCCACGCTTACAGTAACGTTACATGCGCGTGACAGAACCGTCCGAGGGAGCGCCGGAGCGGTTATTTGTGTATGGTAACTACAAACTAACACAGCGATTGCACAATGAATATAAACACTTGAAGAACATAGTCTGCAGCGATGTCACCTCAGTTAGCTTACCCATCAAATCAATAACACTTAAAATTTCGCTTCAGAGCACGATAGAACAGCGTGACTTCTCATGAAAAGTGGCTTTAGCTTTATCGGATGCTCACTAGCGCCAACTCCTGTCACACGCCAGAACACGCGTGCTTTAGTGATGTGATCCTGTGAGAGTAGAATAGAGTAGCTCACTACTACTACTTCTACTTATAAAAAGAATACATTGCATATTATACATATTTGTCAAAGTTGGTTGTGAAGAGCAGTGAGGAAGCAGGATTTAGATGGAGCAGTACTATTTTTATTAAGAAGATAACTGAACTCAAAAACGTATGATAACTGAGCCAAAAACGTTGGCTGATTTCGTCCACATAAAGACTAAATCAGCCAACAAAAGACTAAAACTCAGGGCTATAAATACACAAGACTAAATGAGCAACTAAACAGTTTGCTTCAAATCTACAGAAACAAACAATGACTTAGGAACCAAAGAAAACAGGAACAATGAACTGAAAACACAACAGAATGAAATAATATCAAAATAATAAGCAGGCGAACAGAAAACTAGAAAACTTTATTCTACTCTTACAGGATCACATCACTAAAGCACGCGTGTTCTGGCGTGTGACAGGAGTTGGCGCTAGTGAGCATCCGATAAAGATAAACTCACTTTTCATGAGAAGTCACGCTGTTCTATCGTGCTCTGAAGCCAAATTTTAAGTGTTATTGATTTGATGGGTAAGCTAAATGAGGTGACATCGCTGCAGACTATGTTTTTCAAGTGTTTATATTCATTGTGCAATCGCTGTGTTAGTTTGTAGTTACCATACACAAATAACCGCTCCGGCGCTCCCTTGGACGGTTCTGTCACGCGCATGTAACGTTACTGTAAGTGTGGATGGCCAGATGCTCAGGTTACAGTGGCCTTTATCATGATATCAAAAATAATTATTGATTGCGTATTAATATGTTAATGTTCTAGTTTAAAGTTGTGTTATACTATCTTCTGTGTGTGCATTAATAATTAATACATGATTCACACATGTGTTCACTTTACATTAAGGTGCACTTTCACAGGTTATTAATGTTTGTAACTCATTAATAAATGGTTCACAGGTGTTCACTTTACATTAAGGTGCACTTTCACAGGTTATTAATGTTTGTAACTCATTAATAAATGGTTCACAGGTGTTCACTTTACATTAAGGTTCACTTTCACAGGTTATTAATGTTTGTAACTCATTAATAAATGGTTCACAGGTGTTCACTTTACATTAAGGTGCACTTTCACAGGTTATTTATGTTTGTAACTCATTAATAAATGGTTCACATGTGTTCACTTTACATTAAGGTTCACTTTCACAGGTTATTAATGTTTGTAACTCATTAATAAATGGTTCACACGTGTTCACTTTACATTAAGGTTCACTTTCACAGGTTATTAATGTTTGTAACTCATTAATAAATCGTTCACACGTGTTCACTTTACATTAAGGTTCACTTTCACAGGTTATTAATGTTTGTAACTCATTAATAAATGGTTCACATGTGTTCACTTTACATTAAGGTTCACTTTCACAGGTTATTAATGTTTGTAACTCATTAATAAATGGTTCACACGTGTTCACTTTACATTAAGGTTCACTTTCACAGGTTATTAATGTTTGTAACTCATTAATAAATGGTTCACACATGTTCACTTTACATTAAGGTGTACTTTCACAGGTTATTAATGTTTGTAACTCATTAATAAATGGTTCACGTGTTCACTTTACATTAAGGTTCACTTTCACAGGTTATTAATGTTTGTAACTCATTAATAAATGGTTCACGTGTGTTCACTTTACATTAAGGTTCACTTTCACAGGTTATTAATGTTTGTAACTCATTAATAAATGGTTCACGTGTTCACTTTACATTAAGGTTCACTTTCACAGGTTATTAATGTTTGTAACTCATTAATAAATGGTTCACACGTGTTCACTTTACATTAAGGTTCACTTTCACAGGTTATTAATGTTTGTAACTCATTAATAAATCGTTCACACGTGTTCACTTTACATTAAGGTTCACTTTCACAGGTTATTAATGTTTGTAACTCATTAATAAATGGTTCACGTGTGTTCACGTTACATTAAGGTTCACTTTCACAGGTTATTAATGTTTGTAACTCATTAATAAATGGTTCACACGTGTTCACTTTACATTAAGGTGCACTTTCACAGGTTATTAATGTTTGTAACTCATTAATAAATGGTTCACACGTGTTCACTTTACATTAAGGTGCACTTTCACAGGTTATTAATGTTTGTAACTCATTAATAAATGGTTCACACTTAACTATTCACAAGTAACTAATAATGGAATCAAAATATTCTTTATTAAGATCTCATCAAGTTATGGTTGTGCTCTTGTGTTTTTTTTTTTTTTTTAAATAAAGTTTGCTAATTTCATCTTGATAAGCAAGAAATCAGTTGTATACACTGCTGTGGATAGGCATGAGCCTTTTGTGGAATATCATGGGTAAGACAGTAACTTCTGGTAAGGAACATTTTAAGAAAAGTGGCAGTCATGAGATATTAATGAGAAAATCACAAATACAACACCCTTCAGTCTCACTAAGATAGTCTATTTTTGCTGCATCATGAAATAAATCAGGAATCTGGTTTTGAATTAATTAGTGTGAATATACATTTATTAATCATTTATAACATGTGAGTTAAAAATGGCTCACTATTTGGCAGGTATTGCGATAAAGTCACCCTTTTTATTCATGCAGTTATAACTGCTTATCAACGATCTATAATGCATTTGTAAATGAGTTATTAGTCATTAACAAACACCTTTATAAACCCTTTACTAAGGGAACCTTAATGTAAAGTGTTACCACAATATCTATCTTACTTATCTCACTGTGACTGGACTGGCCAAGTAAACACCAAATAGGCATTGCTGATATGGACATGTTAACGTATTCACATGGGCGTCGGAACCATTGTATGATCCAATGATATTGGACCCACTCACTTTTACCATCTCTAATTCAGCGCATATGTCTGTTCTCTTTTCAGTGCACCGTCAGTCAAATCCATTCCACCCACATTTTTTTGCTTCCGACACCCATGTGTATTCATATTTAATTTGAGGATTTTATAATAAGACCTTCATTTTAATAAATGGTCTTTTTGGGTTGGGCAGGAAATTATTAGTTCTAAAACTTACAGGACAGGACTACTTTTTTATTTCAAAAAGATCAAAGAACATCTGATTTCTCATTATATTAACTTTAAAACACTGAAATTAAGTTTTGGAAAAACATCTGCATAATTCAGCCATTGCAAATAAGCCTTTCGGCACAAAGCAAGTAACAGAAACGAAAGAAAACTCAGTTAATACGTTTTACTCATTTAAATCTCTCAGAAACCTTGAGCTGTTTTATATAGGCTATAATATCTGTAATAACATCTCAGTGGGCTGCAGGTAAATTACTTAGCAGATGAGACAATTATATCTCCAAACAAATAAAACATCACACTTTATATTTAACCTCAGGGAGTAATATTCAGCAAAAACCATCTATCAGAATATCATCCGAGATCTGCGGCTGATGATAATGGCCGCTTCTGGGTAGAACATAATATTGTACGTGCTGTACGGTCACGAAGGATGATTTGAGTCACTTTCATCCTCAATAGCGGCAGAACACATTTATATGAGCAATGCAGAGATCTGAGGTCTACCCGGAGAGATGGATTGCAGGATGAGAGACAGAAATACCCAGACGGACATGCTGACTCATAGTCTTGGGAATCCTGGCAAAATGAGTGGCTAACATATATTTGATAAACTTCTTGGGTAACACTTTATAAAAACCGCATGCTATGAATCATTAGTTAAGCATTAGTAAATAGTTAATTCATCATTTATAAAGCATTAATAGACATTAATAAGCAGTTTATAATACAGCTGTAAATGTAATCAGGAATGATTCATAGTGTGAGTTATTATTAAAGTGTTACCAATTCTTGTTTAATAAACCATAAGTCTATACTGTTCTACAACAGAAATAGATTAACATTAAAGCAAGCATCTATTGCCCATCGTTGGTGAATTTAACAAACACATAATTCTATGTATTAAACACGAGTATGTGATTCAACCCACAATTTTTGTGCCACAGACATGAATGATTCCCCGTGAGGCTTGCTGATGTGTTATTACTTTTCTGAGCAATGAGGCTTATGATATTTTCTTCTCCAGAATATCAAAAGGCATGTCCCAATTCGCACACTTATGTAATACTATTTGCCATTATGCCATTGGTGTAGTATAAATAGTGTGATTAGAGTGTGAAAATTACAAAAATGAAAAAGTGCACTTCAGATACCTGGATGATGCACTTAATTAACTGAAAAAACTGAAGGAATATTGGGCACTTCAATGTGGGCACTCAACGGTCACAGCTTTCCTTGAATAGAGAAGAAGAGGCTATCAGACTCCAATGATGAATGACAAAATAACTGTATAAAATTCATACACTAGACGGTAGAGTACATAGCGCATAGTGTATGTAAAAATATACTGGTTGCCTACCAGTTTGACTTGGACTGGTAGGCATCCAGTATATTAACATATAGGCCCGGTTTCACAGACAGGGCTTATCCTTACGGACATTTTTGTCTTTTCAGTTTAGTTTTTTTGATCATTTTGCCTGTGTTAATGCTAACTACATACATTTTGACACAGGTGTGTATTTTTATTGGAATTTTACTATTTCACCCCCATTTCCTTTAAAAAAATTAATTTTGCACTAGGTACACAAAATAGTTCCACTTAGCATCGTTTGGACAAAAATGTCCCCATTGGAACCCATTAAAACTGCAATTTTTAATCCCATTGCCATTTAACTATAAAATGATGCAATCTTTGTTAACAGGCTTTTATTCTGTTGGCAAGGCTTCAAAATTTAAATTTTTACTATTTTTTACCAGATGGTGCCATTTTTTCAGATTTGGCCTATAAAGCATATACTCACTTTATTCCTGTTTTCTGCTTCTGCATATTATAAAGCCAACTGGACTAAATTATGCAGCTATAACTGTGTGGGTGTGTTGGTATGGATGTCAGAGAGTGGTTTGTATGTGTGTAATAAAAAATTGTGTGTGGGTGTGCGTGCGTGTGTACTGCAAATCACAAATCCAAACACTGTGTGTATCAGTGGAGCTTTGCTGGCATCTAACTGGGGAAAATGTGGCACTGCGCCCAAACAAGATCTTACAGAAAGCTCATTTTTTGAGATCTCAACCTCAAATATGGAACACAACTTTTTTTTAGATTTATGGCTTTGATTTTCTAGCAGTTTTACAGTTCAACATGTTTCATAAAAAATATATTTTACATAAAATATTATTCATAAATCATTTTCATAAACTTAAACCTCTATAACTTTTTTTTTGGTTTCACTTTTTAAACTTTTTTGACTTCAACAATAATCTGCCAAGGGTCTTCTTTAAAATGAGACAAACTTAAGTTTGTGCTCCCAGTATTACATTTTTTATGACAGTTTTTTGACATTGACATTTTTGTTCTCTATGGACCTATGTGTAACTGTTTTAAATTGATGTACAAGGGTTAAGCCAGGATTAGGCCTTAGTTCAATTAGGACATTTGAGCAGAATTTATAAATGTGCCTTAGAAAAAACACATTACTGGTGTGCATCTTGAGATGAAACAATGGCACTGGCGTATTTTAAGATATCTCAGTGCAAGTTGCTTTCAGTTAAAACAGCTCAAAATGCATTTTAGTCTGGGACTAGCTTAAGCCTTGTCTGTGGAACCAGGGGATAATCACCTATATTTACATATAATAATAACTACATATGAAAACGACCAGCCCGATGAAAAACAGTGTGACCTGCATCAGTATGCCAATCATGTTGAAATGTCATTTACATGCAGACATTTTAAAGGCAGATTCAGAGAGAGGATAAAAAAAAATGTGAATGTTTTTTTGGACGGACGGACAGACAGATAGATAGCACTGTCGTCACTCCTCCTTTTATCCTCCTGGAGCTCAGTGTGGCGTGCAGGTCACGCTCACCAGCACTCGCTCCGTTCCCACGACTCTCGGCCCCGCCCTACTAGCCACAACATAATAAACATAAATCCTACAACTTTGACTAGAAAGAGGCTGCGTCCGAAAACTTAAAAATGCTGCCTTCAGAGGACACATCAATGCACGTCTGAATCCAATAGTAAGCTTCATTTCCTGTCTCCTGAGAGACCTTCATCTGATCGATTTTTGAAGTCAACATAGATGTATCCTCTATGTACAATCCTGTGCTTTCCATTCTGTGACAGTTGCATCAAAAAATAAAAATGGTGTCTGAAAGTTGTGGTTGGTGGTCAGTTTATGTGTAAATGTAAATTTTTGACCAATGTTTTCCACTTTTTATGTCATTTTTAGTGAGAAATTACTATGGTGGTAAATAAATGGTTGCTTAGTTCTCGCCAAAGCTCTCTCTGTTTTGCTGTAGATTAGTGGTCTTCGCTATTTTTTTCAGGAGAGCCGCACTGATAGGACAAAATCAATAGGAGTGCCACTTTTACCGCAAAGTATCAAAAGTTACATCCAGTCATAAATAGCATGTCTGCTAATCAGTCTGTCATCCCTGAACATAGGCTACAATATGCAATGCCATAAATACAAAAGGTAGATAGATAGTGGGTATGCATAATATATTTTTAATGTAAACTTTCTTTTAGTGCTGTCAATCGATTAAAAAAATTAACTAGATTATTCACACATTTTTCTGTTAACACGTTTTTAATATATTTAATAATGTAATAATTTCACAGTAAATCACCAAATTAATGTAAAAAAAGACAGTATATTTTAAATATTTGTTCAATGGCATCTTTTTATGAATGAAGGCCAGTTTCACTGCTACTAATACTGATACTGATGTCTGTGAAATAGATGTCCTACTAATTTTAAACAATTATAGCCATTCAACATTACAGTGTAATTGAAAGCTTTTTAACATTTATTAGGCTTCAAACTTATTATGAATTAAATATAGATTAATCCTTATTAAAGCTACAAAAGTTCTTAAGTCAAGAGCAGTGAGTGATTAACATTAATAACAGACATCATTAGTGGCTGCTGTGACGTTAAGATATGTCGCCACCGAACATGACGCGGATCTGACGCGCTGTCACACGCGTCCCATAATACGTTATTTAACTCTTTTAAAACTGTTCTTATGAGGATACTCGACAAAACGGACATTGAGGCATAATTCTGTGTTATAGTTTGTTCAAGAGTGAAAGAGAACTCGATTCTGGCGCGCTGTCTGATTATGATGCTGGCGCGTAACCCACACCACTAATCCTAGTTGACAATGCGTATCATATGCACGTAAAAAGTCATTTTGCCATATAAATTGCACGATAAATACAATTCGTGTTATAGATACGCATTTCATGAGAACGTGTTGATCTATAAGAGCACATTCGGCGTTAAAAGCTGGAAAGACAGCCAAAACTGGCAACTCCGCAGTGAGTCATGGACTTAAGGGCAGAGCAAGTTTAAATATCCTTTCTAGTCTATATTTCCATCTTGTAATGCCGCTGTTTTGGGGTATTTTTTTAAATATAAATTATTTGTAATAGAGCAGACACTTTGAGTTTTTAATGGGTTATGTTATAGTCCTGCTTGTTTTTATGAAATTATGTATTGACTGCATAATCATTTCATCGTATTCACTGCCATGCGAGCCGCAGGAGGCTCGCGAGCTGCGCAATGAGTAACACTGCTGTAGATCATTAAACCGCTGCCTCAGAAGTCAGTTTCGTGAGGGACCTTCGTGCGCAAACGCACGCTTTGCCTGATAAGTGTGCAAGACAACAAGTCACTGCCTAAGCTTCCTGATGCAGCCAGTGGCTGTGTCCAAAATCATATACTCTCTTGAGTAGGTACATACAAACTCGATTCCAAAAAAGTTGGGACACTGTACAAATTGTGAATAAAAACAGAATGCAATGATGTGTAAGTTTCAAATTTCAATATTTTATTCAGAATACAACATAGATGACATATCAAATGTTTAAACTGAGAAAATGTATCATTTTAAGGGAAAAATAAGTTGATTTTAAATTTCATGGCATCAACACATCTCAAAAAAGTTGGGACAAGGCCATGTTTACCACTGTGTGGCATCCCCTCTTCTTTTTATAACAGTCTGCAAACGTCTGGGGACTGAGGAGACAAGTTGCTCAAGTTTAGGAATAGGAATGTTGTCCCATTCTTGTCTAATACAGGCTTCTAGTTGCTCAACTGTCTTAGGTCTTCTTTGTCGCATCTTCCTCTTTATGATGCGCCAGATGTTTTCTATGGGTGAAAGATCTGGACTGCAGGCTGGCCATTTCAGTACCCGGATCCTTCTTCTACGCAGCCATGATGTTGTAATTGATGCAGTATGTGGTCTGGCATTGTCATGTTGGAAAATGCAAGGTCTTCCCTGAAAGAGACGACGTCTGGATGGGAGCATATGTTGTTCTAGAACTTGGATATACCTTTCAGCATTGATGGTGCCTTTCCAGATGTGTAAGCTGCCCATGCCACACGCACTCATGCAACCCCATACCATCAGAGATGCAGGCTTCTGAACTGAGCGCTGATAACAACTTGGGTTGTCCTTGTCCTCTTTAGTCCGGATGACATGGCGTCCCAGTTTTCCAAAAAGAACTTCAAATTTTGATTCGTCTGACCACAGAACAGTTTTCCACTTTGCCACAGTCCATTTTAAATGAGCCTTGGCCCAGAGAAAACGCCGGCGCTTCTGGATCATGTTTAGATATGACTTCTTTTTTGACCTATAGAGTTTTAGCCGGCAACGGCGAATGGCACGGTGGATTGTGTTCACCGACAATGTTTTCTGGAAGTATTCCTGAGCCCATGTTGTGATTTCCATTACAGTAGCATTCCTGTATGTGATGCAGTGCCGTCTAAGGGCCCGAAGATCACGGGCATCCAGTATGGTTTTCCGGCCTTGACCCTTACGCACAGAGATTGTTCCAGATTCTCTGAATCTTTGGATGATATTATGCACTGTAGATGATGATAACTTCAAACTCTTTGCAATTTTTCTCTGAGAAACTCCTTTCTGATATTGCTCCACTATTTTTCGCCGCAGCATTGGGGGAATTGGTGATCCTCTGCCCATCTTGACTTCTGAGAGACACTGCCACTCTGAGAGGCTCTTTTTATACCCAATCATGTTGCCAATTGACCTAATAAGTTGCAAATTGGTCCTCCAGCTGTTCCTTATATGTACATTTAACTTTTCCGGCCTCTTATTGCTACCTGTCCCAACTTTTTTGGAATGTGTAGCTCTCATGAAATCCAAAATGAGCCAATATTTGGCATGACATTTCAAAATGTCTCACTTTCAACATTTGATATGTTATCTATATACTATTGTGAATAAAATATAAGTTTATGAGATTAGTAAATTATTGCATTCCTTTTTTATTCACAATTTGTACAGTGTCCCAACTTTTTTGGAATCAGGTTTGTATTTTGAATAAGTAATTACTTCATGACCGCTAATGTCGCTTCACTGACATTCACAAATCTTCTCCCATGGCCTCATGGGATAGTAAAGTGACCATCAAATACATACATCGAATGAATCTCGCCGGAAGAAGTCGGACATACTTTTGTCACAAACGTTTTTATATAGTAGGGAAGTATGCGATTTGGGATGCAGCCGGTGTGTTTGTCTCTCAGGTCAAATCAGAGGTTGGTGGTGTACACAGCCAGGTACTTGTAAGACAGCTGACAGTACTTCCCTATGATTGGTACGAGATCAAGAACAGGTGCCTGTCGCTCTACTTGCTGTCTCTCTCAATCAAAGAGGCTTTTCATTTCCTCTGTGGATGTCACTTTCTCCTCTCTTCTGTTTTCTGTGTACCTTTCATTTCTAGCACACAAACACATGTACAACCCCACGACTCTTCACATCACCTCCCACATTCACCACATGAAAGCTGCAAGGTGGATGGGAATTCATTTTTCTCTTTTGATTTTCTCCTATCATGGATAAATCCGTTGCTCAGCTTGGCTCTTCATGCCTCATTCTATGCCAAACGACACATCAGAGAGGAACAGAGGATGGGTAGAGCGCTGAGAATGAGGGGTGACGGAAGAAAGTTGGTTTGCCAGTTTCCCCAGTCTGCCATTCAGGAGCTTCAGATACAGAAGAGGAAGCTTTCCATGCTCCAATTCCATATTCATTGCCTTGCCTTCAGGGGCCACAGACACGCTGCCAAATCCTTAATGAAACTAACACTGTCAAGAATCGACAAGGCTGGCAGAAGGACAGAGCAGCCATTTGGAGATTATTGAACCACTGTTCTCACCATTTACATCAGTGACAAACACACACTTTTAGTTACCTAAAGGCAAAAAAGGCATTTGCATGCTGATTCAGTACAGAGTAACACTATTCAGGCGAGATGCAACATCTGAACAGTGTAAAAATATCTACTGCATAAATATTAATAATATTGACTTATTGCTTTATTTTACAACAGCTTATGACATGGCTCATCCAATCATAAATACTATAACTATAACTAATACTATAACTTTATAATTAATCACTGGAGCATACACACCGATCAAGCATAACATTATCACCTTCCTAATATTGTGTTGGTTCCCTCTTTTGCTGCCAAAACAGCCCTGACCCATCGAGGCATGGACTCCACTAGACCCCTGAAAGTGTGCTGTGGTATCTGGCACCAAGATGTTAGCAGCAGATCCTTTAAGTCCTATAAGTTGTGAGGTGGGCCTCCATGGATCGGATTTGTTTGTTCAGCACATCCTACAGATGCACGATTGGATTTTTTTTATTTTCTTTGTGGCAGGGCGCATTATCCTGCTGAAAGAGGCAACAGCCATCAGGGAATACCATCAGGGAATACCGTTTCCATGTTCCCGTTTCCTCGTGATTCATCAGACCAGGCCACCTTCTTCCATTGCTCCGTGGTCCAGTTCTGATGCTCACGTGCCCACTGTTGGCGCTTCCAGCCTTCGCTCCCCACGTGCATCAATGAGCCTTGGCCGCCCATGACCCTGTCGCCGGTTCACCACTGTTCCTTCCTTGGACCACTTTTGATAGATACTGACCACTGCAGACCGGGAACACCCCACAAGAGCTGCAGTTTTGGAGATGCTCTGACCCAGTCGTCTAGCATCACAATTTGACCCTTGTCAAACTCGCTCAAATCCTACGCTTGCCCATTTTTCCTGTTTCTAACACATCAACTTTGAGGACAAAATGTTCACTTGCTGCCTAATATATCCCACCCACTAAAAGGTGTTTAATTTTAATTAAACATAACTAACATTTCTTTTCCTTATGGGGATAACATTTATATATGCTTTTGAATACTTGGGCCAGAATTACTGTGTGTCTGAGAATAACAAAAGGGGAAATAAAACCAGACAGGGGTCCAGTTTTGTCCAAACTCATGATCGAGGTATCCAGATTTGCTTCTACCTAGTAACAAAGAATTATACATATATAGAACCAATCAAGTTAGAGGAAAATTAAGTAATGAATCATGTCACCTTTACCATATTCTTTTTCTGTTGTACTCTCTTTGTCGGGGGATTTTTCTCTGAAATTGGTCTGAGATCCTCCCGGCTGTGATTAAAGCATATTGAAGGCATTGACTGGAGTCTGTCTGATTACTGCTGCGCAGCAGGTTAGTGGAACACTAAAGATCTTAATCCCAAGTGTTAGTGTTCACAAGGGATGAGACGCTGTCCGACTCGAAGCAGGTGTCGAAGTGGAGACGCTAGTAGAGTGTAAATTTGTAGGTGTTGAAGAGGAGACGCCTAGAATGTCGAACTGCAGATGCCCCGTTTAGCTTAAGTCAGGTGTGTGGGGGAATTTCTTAGTGCAAACTTTGCTAAAGTGATTGTTTCGAAGAAGTATTAACTTAGATATTATTAAAAACATATTATTTTAGCTAAAGTATTTGTATCAATAATGTGTGTATTTTGTCTGTGGGGTAAAAGGCCCACCTCGCCACCTCATACATTTATAAGATTTTTAAACAAACGAAACACTTTTATGATTTATTTTCTCACAAAATCTGTTGCTCCATCAATGTTCAATAAAAACATATGAAATCCGAGAGCTCTCTGAACCAGCCATAGTCAGCAAAGTCAATGCAACTTTCAATGACGTTGAAAAAAAGGTATAAAGACATGGTTAAAATCATCCATGTGACTACAGTGGTTCAACCTTAATTTTATAAAGCGACGAGAAAACTTTTTGTGCTCACAAAAAACAAAAATAACGACTTTATTCAACAATTTCTTCTCGTCTATGCCAGTCTCCTCACAAGTATCAGTGTAATGTACATAAAACTCATTGACAATAATGCTGATTCACATCGACAGGTGGCAGTGCAGCGTCTAACACCATTGTATATACATATACATGCCTCATTAGCGTCTGTTTCTATGGGCCGCTACGTAAGCTGTCCGCCATATTGGAACCGTCAAAGCCGGTCTGTGAACACCCGAGAACAAGTTGACTGAGCGTCTGCAAGACGAATTACTACAATGGTGTTAGACAGCTAGAAGCTGTCCACACTGGACCCGACAAAGCGACCGATGCAAATCCATTTGTCCTCCAAGTTGAAGTAGCGTTACTGGGCATCAGTTTACTGCGTCACGCCGCATCCAGTGTAGACAGCATCACTGATTATAATGGGTTCTATTGTCACGTTGAATGGCCATTTGTAAATTGAATATGTCTGGCTTCAGGTGTCATCCACTTCCAGTTATTGTTAGAGATACAAAACAGCTAGTTATGCTGCTTGATATTGCAAACTAGTATTTCTTACCATATTAGGTAACACTTTAGTATGGGGAACATATATTCACTATTACCTACAACTTTTGCCTCAATAAACTCCTAATTTACTGCTTATAAATAGTTAGTAAGGTAGATTTTGTAGCGTTTAAGTTTAGGTATTGGGTAGGATTAACTCTTTCCAAATTTCCAAACACGGAAATTTCCGGGTTTCCGTGTTTTCACTGTTATACGCTAGCGGCACTATTACGCATCTTCTGAATGAGTTCAGAATCTCCTGATCAAAACACAGGTGAAGAAGACGCAAAAAAAAAAGCGATCGTAAGCAGATGCATATGTAAAATAACGTGATCATCAACATTAAACAGCATATAAATCAAATCTATCTAATGTTACTGAATGAAATGTCGACCCAGGAAGAGCTATAGGACTGTGCAAGCATTAGGGGTGTTAATGGACTTGATCTACTCCATCTGTGTTTAATCATCGTTCTGAATCTGATCTGGATGTAGTCTTTGACAAAAACGTGATTTTCTCAGCTTTTTGTTCAAAATGTTGCTTTTTTAATGAAACTTACCCATATTCAAGTGTTGATAAAAAAGGAATGCATGAAGCTAGAATAAAACGTTTTTTTGTTTTTTGTTTAAAAGCAGAGGGTCTGCTCTTTCTTTTGATATATTGCATGCTCAGATATTCATACAATAAAATATTCTATGGGCCATTACATTTTTGTGAAAATGATCAAAAACGCTGGCGGGGAAAGAGTTAAGGGATGTAGAATATGGTCATGCAGAATAAGGCATTAATACAGTGGGGAGAACAAGTATTTGATACACTGCCGATTTTGCAGGTTTGCCCACTTACAAAGCATGTAGAAGTCTGTAATTTTGAGAGACGGAATCTAAAACAAAAATCCAGAAAAACACATTGTATGATTTTTAAATAATTAATTTGCATTTTATTGCATGACATAAGTATTTGATCATCTACCAACCAGTAAGAATTCCGGCTCTCACAGACCTGTTAGTTTTTCTTTAAGAAGCCCTCCTGTTCTCCACTCATTACCTGTATTAACTGCACCTGTTTGAACTTGTTACCTGTATAAAAGACACCTGTCCACACACTCAATCAAACAGACTCCAACCTCTCCACAATGGCCAAGACCAGAGAGCTGTGTAAGGACATCAGGGATACAATTGTAGACCTGCACAAGGCTGGGATGGGCTACAGGACAATAGGCAAGCAGCTTGGTGAGAAGGCAACAACTGTTGGCGCAATTATTAGAAAATGGAAGAAGTTCAAGATGACGGTCAATCTCCCTCGGTCTGGGGCACCATGCAAGATCTCACCTCGTGGGGCATCAATGATCATGAGGAAGGTGAGGGATCAGCCCAGAACTACACGGCAGGACCTGGTCAATGACCTGAAGAGAGCTGGCACCACAGTCTCAAAGAAAACCATTAGTAACACACTACGCCGTCATGGATTAAAATCCTGCAGCGCACGCAAGGTCCCCCTGCTCAAGCCAGCGCATGTCCAGGCCTGTCTGAAGTTTGCCAATGACCATCTGGATGATCCAGAGGAGGAATGGGAAAAGGTCATGTGGTCTGATGAGACAAAAATAGAGCTTTTTGGTCTAAACTCCACTCGCCGTGTTTGGAGGAAGAAGAAGGACAACCCCAAGAACACCATCCCAACCGTGAAGCATGGAGGTGGAAACATCATTCTTTGGGGATGCTTTTCTGCAAAGGGGACAGGACGACTGCACCGTATTGAGGGGAGGATGGATGGGGCCATGTATCGCAAGATCTTGGCCAACAACCTCCTTCCCTCAGTAAGAGCTTTGAAGATGGGTGGCTGGGTCTTCCAGCATGACAATGACCCGAAACACACAGCCAGGGCGACTAAGGAGTGGCTCCGTAAGAAGCATCTCAAGGTCCTGGAGTGTCCTAGCCAGTATCCAGACCTGAACCCAATAGAAAATCTTTGGAGGGAGCTGAAAGTCCGTATTGCCCAGCGACAGCCCCGAAACCTGAAGGATCTGGAGAAGGTCTGTATGGAGGAGTGGGCCAAAATCCCTGCTGCAGTGTGTGCAAACCTGGTCAAGAACTACAGGAAACGTATGATCTCTGTAATTGCAAACAAAGGTTTCTGTACCAAATATTAAGTTCTGCTTTTCTGATGTATCAAATACTTATGTCATGCAATAAAATGCAAATTAATTACTTAAAAATCATACAATGTGATTTTCTGGATTTTTGTTTTAGATTCCGTCACTCACAGTTGAAGAGTACCTATGATAAAAATTACAGACTTCTACATGCTTTGTAAGTGGCCAAACCTGCAAAATCGGCAGTGCATCAAATACTTGTTCCCCCCACTGTATGTGCTTTATAAGTACTAATAAACAGCCAATATCATAGTAATATGCATGCTAATAAGCAACTAGTTTATAGTGAGAATAGAACCCTAAGTGTTACCCCATATTATTTAAATGCATTTTCATAACTATAAACACACTGGTATGTAGTGCAAATAGTTTTACCATTTACTTCACTTAGTCTTCTCATTATTACCCTATAGCGGCTAATGAATAGGAAGTCTCGCACAGTCACATGCTTACTTCTGCCTTGAGGCTGATAAAAACGACTGTTATTCCTTGTGAGGTGCTACTTTTGCAATATAATGGTTACTTTTCTCAAATGAGGCAGCCTCAATGACATATGCGGCGACAAACCCTGGACCACAAAACCAGTCATAAGTCGCACGGGTATATTTGTGGCAAAATGATCCATTTTTCTTTTATGCCAAAAATCATTTGGATATTAAGTAAAGATCATGTTCCATGAAGATATTTTGTAAATTTCCTACCGTAAATATATAAAAAAATGTATTATTATTAGTAATATGCATTGTTAAGGACCTTTCAGATAATGTATAAATCTCAATTTAAAAAAAATTGACCTATATGACCTATATGGTCCAGGGTCACAAATGTGAGAAAGGCACAGCCATAAAACACAGTATTCTTTTTCTTTTTTTTAATGGAATATCGCAGCGTTTATAATGAATGATTTTTGTATTTTAACACAGCTGATATACTGCATTGACCAATCAGCATTCAGAACTGGATCTTTTATATTATTCAGTAACATTACCAGCCCCTGCGCTTTATTTCTTGGTGGGTTGCACTACAATGAGCAGCATATCTCTGTAGCCTGTAGTTCACTTATGTTAACCAGAGACACAGATTAGAGTTAATGAATATTAAAGAGCTGAGGGGTCACTCAACAGATACTTCAGTCACACGCTGTGCAACATTTTGCTCAAGGTCTAGATTTCATCCTCACTAGCAGATACTCCCCTGTGCCCTCCGGTTTCAGAAACTAAGAGAGTGTATGTGAGATTGTCAAGGGGCCTGGGTGGAGATGGGTCGTGCTAGCTTTAAATGAGTGTTGTATATGCATTATTAAAGAGCAGCGAGCCCAGATATGAGAGCGCAGCATGCAGGCTCACTGCCAAACCTGCCCACATGCACAGATACAACAGCACTGCTGAAATCAATCAGGACCCGAGCAACAACACACAACATGATGTTAGATCAATGATCTGTTCACCAACAACAGAACTGTATGGGTTTAATAAATGCTGTAAGTATGAGTGAATCATAATTATAATTGCTGACTATTGGACCAGAGCAGTTTATATTAACTGAGATCATGCTCTGATTAGTTCTCTTTAAAAACATAATGGAATGAAATTTAACCCTATTTATTTTTTAACTAATGCTTCTTATTGTGCATGATTCAGCATTGCATCCTGAAAAGTCGTACTATCAAATATTAATGACTTACTGTAGTATATATTAATGATGTGTTCAAGTCCTCCTGGGAAGGTGCGTTCAAGTCACTTTCGTCGGAAGAAGATGGTGGTGTACCTTCTCTTAAAGGGGTGGTTGATTATGATTTCACTTTTTTAACATTAGTTAGTGTGTAATTTGCTGTTTGAGCATAAACAACATTTGCAAAGTCACGACGCTCAAAGTTCAAAGCAAAGGGAGATATTTTCTTTTACAGAAATCGCTTTTTAAGGACTACAACAAACGCCTGGTAGGGACTACAACGAGCTTCTTCCCGGGTTGGTGACATCACTAACCCTAAAATTTACATAAACCCGCCCCCGGGAACACGCAACAAAGGCCATGTTGAGAAGAGGAAGAGTTGTTGTAGCACATTTGGGGGTCTGCTCGAGCTGTCGTTTCTTTTCACATTTATTGCAATAGCATGTCATAAAGCAAGATGACAACCATAACCGTAATTAAACTAAACTATACCTGTTCTCTCTTCATGCAGCAGATATTCTCTGGCTCTGTGCATCTTACAACAGTTCCCACACGAGCGATTTATAGATTATCATGACAGAATATGCTAATCAATGACTTGAAGATAGTTAACTCCACATCAGCTACATAAATTCATCAACTAACCATTCAGAGCCGTCCTGTCTCATTCTACATGTTGTCACTTCTTCTTGAGTCTCTCCATCATTGTCCGACTCCGGTTTGAACATAAAAGGCTGAACAGTTTCTGCGTGAGGTAATTGGAGCTGCTAACATGAGCTCTTGAAGCTCCGCCCTCTTATTGAAGGGGGCCGGGAGCAGCAGCTCATTTGCATTTAAAGGGACACACACAAAACGGCGCGGTTTTGCTCACCCTCAAAAAATGACAATTTTAACATGCTATAAAATATGATATGTGGGGTATTTTGAGCTAAAACTTCACATACACACTCTGGACATCAGAGACTTATTTTACATCTTGTAAAAAGGGGCATTAATTAACTACACAAGAATACAGCAAGGTTTTTTAACTACTTCTAGAAAATGAAGAACAAAGAATGAGCATCAGGTGTGTTTTGCTTTTTATGTTTTAAATTTATTTATGAACATTTACCATCAACCACTGACACGCACCCAACTCCTCAAAATACTAGTTTGAGGTGGCGTACATGTACGTTCAACTCAAAAATATGATTGTTCCGACATGACTTGAATGCACCTTATGGTGCAGTCATGTTAGAAAAACTTAAATATTGCAGGCAAAGAAGGACCATTGTCAATAGTGTAGTGATGCATGAAGCACTACTTAGAGGTTAATATTGGTCAATGCTGTGAATTTGCATGTTCAAAGTCTAACAAACCTGAATCGCCATATTTCACCATACAAAGGTTAGGTAGATGTAACTGCCCACTTAGTCATAAGTATGTTTTCTGCAGGTTACATAGTTACACAATAGGTGGTGACAAGTAACTGAGTCATTGAATCATTCAATCAACCAGTTTGTTTGGAAACACTCATTAATTCAGGAACGAATTGAGCAACCAGCTGCATCCGAAATGGCATATTCCCTACTATATAGTGCGAAAAACAGAATGGAACGAGTAGTATGTCCAATTTTCACAGTACTCATAAAAGAGTGGGCAAAAAGTACCTGGATGACCTACTTCTTCTGGAGAGATTTTGAAGTGTGCATACGATGAACACTTTACTATCCAATGATGACAACATAGTGAATTTAGTACGTCCAGATTATATTCATACTATATAGAACATACTTTTTAGCAGCCGTGAAGTAATTACTTATTCAAAATAAGTACCTACTCAAGAGAGTATGCGATTGGTCTTTATGAGTGAGCCATTGAATCATTCACCCATCTGATTTGTTCAAAAACCTTGATTCATTCAGGAACGCCACTACTGTGTGTTGCTCAGAGACAAAGCGGTTAACTCTACTTCGACTTTAATTCTTTACTTTTTTTGGAACAACATGAGATGTTCGGTTAAATTATTCCTTTAAGTGGTTTACTGCAACATGTATCACAGAAGTCAATTTAATGTTTTAGGTACATGAAGATGGGCATGCAACACTGAGAAATATTGTCTAAATAAACATGTCAAATTGAAGATCAAACTTTGAGTTTTGCCAACAAACTCCAGGCTCTGAAAGTTGCTTATAATGTCAGAAGAAAAATGAAGCTGTAAAGTCGCCCAGCAGTGAGACTAATAGATGGGCAACAGCATTGCTGAGGTCAGACGGCCGCTCTCTGACAGCACTCGAGATGACCAAGATGAATCTGCCTCCCGCTTCCAACAACTAATGATAACGTCAAACCCCGTACAGAGGAGCAGGCGTGATTTACTGAAGAGTAACACCAGAGTAATGTCTCTAATTCTTCCGGGAACTTTTGGACCGTACAGAGAAGGGGAGGAAACAGGCTTTGCCACTAATTAGTTTCCCTCTCTCTCGTTCTCACTTAGTTCCAGTTCATTTCTCTCTTTCTCTCTCTGCTTACAGTATAAAGCAAACACATCCTCAGAGATTCATTCATTTCAGGAGTAAAGACAGAAGAAAAAAAGGACCTCAGAGCTCTCTTTCACAACGAATATGTCCGTCTTTGTACAGTGATTGAAGCAGAAGTTTTTTTTAGTAGCTGATGATGTTTGACTCAAATAATGGATCACAAAACAATTAAATATTAATACAGACTGTTATTTTATTTCAAAGAATGGATGATAATGCAGGGGTCTAGATAGCACTGAACCTGCATTAATGACTCAGACGTTGTTTTAAATTATATCAATTCTGTATTCTGGTGCATTTAGCATTTTTTGGAGGGGTCATAAAACAATGTAGGGCTGATACTAATCCACAATAAGAATGGAATCAAGTGGCTAGTTCAATATGTTAGAGATCACATTAAGGGGCAGTCATGGCCTAATGGTTAGAGAGTCAGACTGGTAACCCGAAGGTTGCGGTTTCAATTCTCAATACCGGCAGGAAATGACTGAGGTGCTGAGGTGCAAGGCACTGAAACCCCAACCGCCCCAGCAAAACGTGTACCAGATGTGGGCAGACACTATGTTGCTGTCTGGGATACTTGGCCTTCACATGTCACTTTTCACTTAAGTTTCACACCTCAGCTGAATCATAAATAGTGAGTGTCGATTTCTCGGAAAGGTGAATTACATTCAATCATCAAGGATTTTTAAAAAAATCGAGTACTTTGATCAGTAATAGTTACTGTTTTTGATGTCAGAGCTCCAAGTGCAGGGTTTCTCAACTCCGGCCCTTGGCGTCTACTTTTTTAATTCCAACCTTGACCTTGAACTCACCTGCCTGAAGCTTTCTAGCAATCCTGAAGACCTTGATCAGCTTGTTCAGGTGTGTTTGATTAAGGTTGAAGCTGAACTCTGCAGGTAAGCGTACTTTGAGAGTCAGAGTTGAGAATCCCTGTGCTAGTGAATGTTCTTGTTATGTTCATTCAGTATAGGTATCATTTTGTGTGGAGTGATTGGTCACATGACAAAGAAATCAGAGATTCTACAACACAGGATTCTTATTTCTCATACTGATGCTTCCTCATTTCCTTGCTTTTGTGTCTTCGTGACCTAGAAATTGTTCAATATCATGAGGTAAATATCAATTCTCTAAATCAGGGTTGCCCAATCCTGCTCCTGCAGGGCAACTTTCCTCCACATACCTGAATAGAAGTTTCTAGTGATTCTGAAGACCATGGCTGTGTCTGAAATCACCCCTATACCCTCATTCACTGTTCCCTACTTTATAGTCCACTAATATAGTCCACTTGAAGGAGTGAATGAAAACGAGTGAGTGAATTCGGACACTGAGTGCACTGGTAGTGCTGACGCTTTTACAAAGTTTGTGCTTGCCGTTGAATAATCCTGTAAAACTTAGCAGACTGGCCGATCTTGAACTCTGTCATGGAAACATGTATAAACCTTAATTAAACAATTTAATAATCAATTAAAAAGGAATTTATATCTGTACGATATTACGCTGTACCCACATTGGACCAGCGGTTTGGAAAATGGATGGATGATTCAGCTGCGGGCGCCATCTTCTGGTCAGACACAGGAATTAATTTGGCATGTGACCCTCACGGTGCATTATGGGACTGAATGAGTGCACTCGATAACGTCCACTATGGTTTCGGACACCACTACAGATGGCTGTCCCCTCAAATAGTGTCCTATTTAAGGATATAGGGGGCGATTTCGGACGCAAGCTGCTTTAGTGTCTATTTTGGGTTGGAAAACACATACCTCCAAGTTGGGCATTTGACATGGATTTAAGTCGGAAACATGGAAGTAGTCTTTAAAAGAACTGAATTCAAAATTATGAAAATTACTCATCACTTATTTGTACATGGTATCAAAACTAAATGTTTGTTACATAAAGCAAACTGTGAAAGCAGTGCTGTCTATCAGCTGTTCACGCATTAAAATCATTCATTATTTACCTCACCGATTTCTATACATAGGTAGATATTTGATATTGTTATAGATAATTTTTTCCACGTTTCAAATCAACATGCCCCATTCAACGTCACAACTCAGCAACTCGTGTCTCAAGTATTCAGTTTCCTACGTATCAATACGTCTTCGCTTGGATATTCTTGTGCAGGATCGGACAGCTCTGCTTTAAATGCCCTGCAAATAGGCGAGGGCCTGGAATATTCCATATTTTTCGTCCTAAAAGGATCAGGTGTTTGGAGGAGAGCGGGTAAAAAACAAAAACGGATTTGTGACAGCAGAGAAGGAATGTTTTTTCATGAGCAAGTTATTATATGAAAGATTACCAAGACAAAATTGTTTAATATATAATATGGAATAATGTGCACTGATGAATCTTACACAATAAGACCAGGAATGTATTAAAGTAAATAGGGTAAACTTTGGATTCATGTTGAATTCAGTGAGAGCAGACTCCAGCAGAGACACACTGCAACAATATATGGATATTTATTCAATAAAATCACTCACCAGAGAATTGTGCTGTGAAAGAAAATGAAGCATCGTAAAAACCTTCACTGCGTTCAGCTCAGGTTCATCTGAGGCAGGCTGAAGCTTGTGATAGAGCAGGTTAATACGAGACGCTACAGCCTGGCAGACTAATAGAAATCTAGCCAAGATGGGTAAACTGTGCCACTTTTTATGTTCACAATGCAAACAAGGTTATAGTGAAATAAGAAAAATTGCTCCTTTGAGTCTGCGGAAGCTTGTTTTGTATATATTGCAGGAAAATATCTTTTTTTCATTTTGTTTGAATGGTGGGCTTCTGTTAGCAAGTGCTCGCTCAGATTTTTAGAAACAAATTTGGCTCTGACACTTCTGCCCTCAAGCTTTTCAATTCACCACTGTAATAGTATTTCCTGCCTTCGGAGGCAAAGCGCGCTGGTACTATTAGTTGAGTTACTGACATTTACCTCACAGCGACCATTTTAAGAAAAAAAATGCTGATTTTAATAATTCATGGCTAATATTCTTGACATAAAACACATTTTACCTACCATGTAGAAAATTTACTTTGACATACAAAAACTGTTTTTAGTATAAAACATTTGGTTAGTTTATTTTAAGGTGTCTTTGTTACAGTATACATTTAAGTACTGAGTAATACTAATTACCTTCATGTACTTACTATAGGGTTAGGATTAGGTTTTGGTTTAGGGTTGCGTGTAATTATGCATGATTTCCTGTTATAACTATAGTAAGACATTTTAACAAGTTGTGCACAATAACATGCATTAAGAAACTCGGGTGTTTCATTTCATGTTGACTAACAAGACTAAAAACGATTATTCTAGCTCAACCAATTTACTCATTTATTTTAAATTTGATGGTTGCATTGCAAATTGTAGTTTGCATGCAAATTGGTTCCAGATCCTCATTTTGCATTATGTTTTGTAGTGTACACAAACACAAATATTATTGCTGAAACCTATAGCTAATATTTTCTTTAATTTTCATAAAGTTCACCATATTGATTCATTGAATCAAATATTTTACTTTTATTTAATTTAAGGATCTTGGAACATAATACACATATCTCATAGACTACTTTTTTTACTAAGTTTAGGTTGCTTTCTGTCATTTTTGGAACTTGACAGCATTCACTGTAACTGTATGGAAAAGAGCAGCATGTTCATTTTACCCTATATTTCGAAAGAAAGAAAGAAAGTTGGGCTCACCAATTCCAAAGTGCCCGAGTTACAGAATTCCAAGCACAGTCTATAAGCAGCTGACATTTCTCCATAGAGATGCTTGTTCTATTCCCTCGCTCTCTCTTTCTGAGCATGGATGCACATGAATTAATAGAGATCTATATGCTCAAAATTTGGCTTTCCTTAGGATAGTACCTCTAATATCAAGGCCTAATGTCCAATTTAATGCATCCTCTGTGGCGGCGGAGAAACCATGACACAAAATGGGCTGATGGCACAATACGGCTGTGTGCATTGTCCTATTTGCCAAGTTCAAGGCTCTATAAAAAAGACTGTTACAGTAAAAAAGTGTTAAGAATTTGGCTTTCCTTAGGATAGTACCTTTAATATCAAGGCCTAATGTCCAATTTAATGCATCCTCTGTGCCGACAGAGAAACCATGACACAAAATGGGCTGATGGCACAATATGGCTGTGTGCACTGTCGTATTTGCCAAGTTCAAGGGTCTATAAAAAAGACTGGTACTGTAAAAAAGTGTTCAAAATTTGGCTTTCCTTAGGGTAGTACCTCTAATATCAAAGCCTAATGTCCCATGTAATGCATCCTCTGTGCCGGCGGAGAAACCATGACACAAAATGGGCTGATGGCACAATACGGCTGTGTGCACTGTCGTATTTGCCAAGTTCAAGGGTCTATAAAAAAGAAGTGTTTTCTAAAAAAAAAAAAAAAAAAAAAAGTGTTCAAAATTTGGCTTTTGTTAGGGAAGTATGACATATTTTAAGGGCTTAGGTCTGCTTCAACGCATACTCTGTGGCGGCCAAGAAACCACACCGTGAAATGGAGAAGGGGGAGGCTGCAGACCTGGAGCAGGCAGATATACGGCCCAGGCAGTTTTACGCCCCTGTTGTTCCTGACGCGACCAGTAGGGGGAGATACGGCGAAATGGAAATAACATCATTAAATCGAGGCTCGAAACGTACACAATAAGTTATAATGTCCATAGACGTTGACTAATTGCGTAGTTTTTTTTTTTTTTTTTAATTTAAATATAGACGTTGCATTAATATATCAGATAGACAGTGTAATGATCTGCACTGCTGATTAAAATATCTGTAGATAATTCACTGTTGGTCTACATAGCCTACGAGAGCCAATTGAATTGCATGAATTTAGTGTTTTTGTGAAATGAAAATTAATAATACACATAGTTGGATCAGATGGTCAATGTAATTATATATCACCCTGAGAGACAGAAAAAAATGTTTAGTATTTGTTGCATGTCATTACATTGTTTAGAGCATAACAAATGGATAAAAAAAAGAAAAAAGATTTTCACAAAGATGTTATTCATGTTATGTCCACTGTAGTGGACACCAGGACTCTGGAAAAATAAAAAGACATGAAATTACAACAGGATTTTTTTTTTTTTTTTTTTTCATTTACCAATCAATTTTTAGGTTTCATGATTTTTTTTAATTGATATACCATTTTACTTTATGCAATATGTGGGTAAAATGTGTAGGTGTGTAGTCTTATTCAATGCAATGTATCTATACACTGTGTCTAATTTGCATATTAATGTGTTCTTGGGGCAACATGTAATGAAAAAAGTGTAATAATTGGCAACATTTTCATAATAATATCTAATATTTCATAGGAATATTGATATATAATTTCTTACACTTGTGTCTCCCAAAATGCCTGATAAACATGATTTAAGTCCTGGTGTCCACTACAATGGACATGTATGAAATAAATGCCCTGTTTTGTAACAGAAAGTCAAAATAATATATAAATATATTAGATATTTATATTTATTGATCAATAAGAAGAAAAAAAAATACAATAGGCCATATCTGAATAAGGAAACAACTGTCAATGGTAATATATAAACTGAAATAAAGAGATAGCAGTCACTGGACAGCTTTAAGAAAATTCCAAAGAGAGGACCAAGTACGCCAGAAAGCATCCGGTCTTTTATGGAGGTCCCAAGTTAGTTTTTGCAATGGTAAAAGAGTGGAGGCCTGACTCAACCACATATTGACTGAAGGTACCTGAGGGGATGACCATAATAATAGTATTTTTTTGTTGCCAAGAATACATTCTTTATCATAGTCAAGACAGATCAACGATACAATTCAAAATATATACCTTTGGCGATGGAACAAAAGATTTCCCAATAATTTTTTGAGTAATTTTGTGCTCTCTTTCCAGTAGGTTTTGATTTTATCACAATTCCAGAAAGCCATATTTTGATTAGAAACATTTTCCTGAGATGTTAATTTATGACAAACAATTCGAAAATTAGTCAGATTTAAATGATAATTACAAAATATTAGCATATTTCCATAAGAGTGCTAAATTTGATCACTAATGTCATTTTTAAAGACCAAGGAATTGTTGTTTTCATGGTACAACCTCCAAACATTTGGTATCTCTGATTGTGCTCTTTACAGGACATCCAGACTTAAAACTGTGACATGTATGGTGTCAGAGAAATTTACTAACATATAATGTCCACAACAGTGGACAAAAGTCTATTCCTGGGTCCCAGGAGGATATGATCTACTGTAGCCTATAGTTATATTCACCGTAAGTTTTCATATATAGCCTACAGGAGGACTGAGTGATATATATATATATATATATATATATATATATATATATATATATATATATATATATATATATATATGTGTGTGTGTGTGTGTGTGTGTGTGTGTTGTGAATTTATATATAAAGTTACATTCAGATATTAACCAGATTTAGCCCATCAGACATACAGTGTAATCATACGGACCCTCGATGAAGTAGCTATCTGCTGTGGTATTCACTATTGGTTGTCATACAGCTACAAAACAGCGTCCTACAGAGCACTTTATGAAGACAAACGCAATTCACACCTTTCTAAAATTCCAAAGGCCATTTAGCCATCTGAGAAGAAAAAGACAACTATATATCTCATGTTTAACCACTACACTACAGAGACATCAGAGCCAGCGGCAAACGTCAGAAGGACTAGCCGAGGAAAGGCTGCTCTCGGCGGGGTTAATGATCGCTGAGCGCCCGGTGACCGCCTGGATCTCACAACTCCGAAAACGTCAGATCCAATTTTCAAATAAGCGCTATATTCATAAATAAGCCACAGACTTGAGGTTTAAACAAGTACATTATCGCCTGAAAAAAGTCTTAAAACTACATTTCGTGACACAATAACTGTATTTTTTTTTTTTTTAAATTGCGCGGGTTTTCTCCTCTGCTATTGACGCTTGCTCAAGTCCGCACAAGTCGTACAGCCATTACACTGTCTATCTGATATATTAATGCAACGTCTATATTTAAATTCACAAAAACTACGCAACTAGTCAACGTCTATGGACTTGATAACTTATTGTGTACGTTATCTTATCTGCAGCCTCCCCATATAGGTGAAATGGGCTGATGGTGCAATAGGTGGCTCAGTGTACATTGTCCTATATGCTAAGTTTAATGGTTTCTTGTGCGTACACGAAAGTCTGTATATTTTTTATTTTTGCAAAGGTCCTTTTAGAGGCTCTGTAATGCGTTTCTAAGAATATCGTAACAAACAACTCAAAACGCTTATAATCTGAATTTTTGCATAATGAAAAAGTGCACCTTGAATTCATTCAGTCGTGGTTGACAATCACTAAACAGCTGTCATGAAATGATACATTTATTTTCATTAAATGCTTAATTTTCTATTATATAAATTGGGGCAATAGTCTGGAAATGCAAATATTTTTTTTCCATACTCTGCTTTCTTTTTCCCATACTTTTCCAAACTGCGACAATATGTGATTAAGACAAAGACTCACCAGAAGGACAAAAAACAAAAGAAAAAACACTCATTATAAAAACTTTATTTTGAATAAAACATGTGGAACCTCATTACATGTAGTGTGGTCGGTTACTCGATCTATCTCGGGTCAGAACAGCACAGCATCGGTGACGGTGACTTCACTAGGTCAGAATCAACTTCAGAACAATGTTTCGCAGGTGTTACAGTAATGTTCAAATCTAACACTTCACTGAAGGTAGCACACCACAAATACACCATGTAGAAAAATGAAAGGACTGCTGGGAAAACAAGGGAAAAGCACAATGTAATTGTCAGGGCAGCTTACTCACGTAGCAAGTGCAGCTTTGTGGAATGGCCGATGGGATGATGTCCTTACTTTAGTTTAGGAAACGGAGAGTGAACTCAATCGACAGTCACACCAATGAACAAACCAATGAGTGATTGATAATGTCTGAGGTAGCAAGGCAATCATGGCTTTCTCTAATTTTATTTTTTTAAAACATTTATTTATAAAACTAGACTACACAAAGATAAATCATCTTGGGCCAAACATCCTGAAAATCCATATTTCCTACATTTGTCTTTATAATATAATCTTTCTACACGATTTTTGAGAAATACAGCATCTCTCGGCCACTCGTCTCTCCTGGAATGGATGCTTTATAGGCACAAAAGGGTATTTTCGATGCATTATAACGTTTGTGTTGTACATCATCTGTGCGTGCGCTCTAGAAATGCAGTGAGGGTTCGGATGCGCTGCTGCCAGTGGCATAAACTGCCAAAACGATGCTTTAAAGGGAGATTTCACGGCAAACACTGTCAAAACAGGCTACAACTTCAACGGAACAATGCTGGGGGCAACATGCGCTAACAGTTTAGCATTACGAGACCGATTCGTCTTCATATCCACTGATTTCTACAACGTTTTCCGACTAAACGAATAACCACGTCTGTAGAAAGACAACGTGCTGATTTGAACAGCAACTGATGTGAGCTGCATGTGAGATATGTGGTAGCAGTGCGGTTCCTTGGTGAAGATAGAAATAAAAGCATACAGGTTACACGATAAATGGCCCCATAACCCTAAATAATCATCCGAGTAGTAAAACAATGGGCAGATACACCTCACGTACAATCTACATGTTGATCAAATGTACACTTGCATAGTACAGACAGACGCAGTAGTAATAGCCATTGAATGAACTGTGTGGTTCTGTTCCAGAGTCTTTGGGTTAGAGGATAAACACCTCTGTCTAGGGAACAGCCGGGAATCTGTATCTCTGGAATGAGAATCTTCTTGTCATGTCGAGTTAGAGACGTCCTGCAAGATTTCAGCTCTCCTTCACATCACCTGGACACAAATGTTGATATATTGTGTAAGTGTCTATAATGCATAAACTGAATGTTCAACTTCATTTAACTAGGTATCAACAATTCTGCCCCCCATGAAATCGAGTGCTGCAGAGATGATGTATTTTTAGAGGTCAACCCGGAAGTTCGCATCACCCCTGTTCCCTTGACAAAAAGCCAATAGGATTTTTTTCATTGGCTTTCGGATTGTTGCAGAAAATGAGCTCTGTGACCAACAAAAGTTTGATTCTTACACGATGAATTATCAAATGAAGCTTGTTCACACTGGGACGATTATCGCGCGCGCTTATCGCCGACGTTTAACGCATCGTGACTAAACAAAGGGCGCCAATGTAAGTGTGCACACCGACGTGCAAAACGCCAGCCGTGAAAGTGTCATTTAAAAAAAACACCTCGGGTTTGTTTTTTTTTTGGTTTGACGCCGCGTTAAAAACTGGCCGACCAATGAGATTGCCGCTTTAGTTCATGTGCCTGGTGCTGCTGAAGTTACAGTAAAACACGACTTGGTGGCACTCAAGCACAAAACGGTCTTGTCGAGCACACATTGATACCTAAGAAGAAGACGACGAAGAGGAAGTAAGTAGACGAAGAAGAAGATGCAACGAGGCAAGATGAAAGTAGAGCTGCTGGTCTCTTTAGTGTCTGAACACTAAACTTTATGACAAACGCCACAGCGACTACAAAAATCTCCATAAGAGGGAGTTGCAGATCAAATAGGATTCGATGGTGAGTTTCCATTGGATCCTATTTGATCTGCAATCAAATCAAAAGCGCCATCTACTGTCAGGGAGTGAATTTGCACGTTCACTCAGCGCATCGCCAGTGCAAATCGCTTGGGTATGAACACAAAGACGCGTCGAAAAACGTCTTGAAAAACACTGGTGATAAGCATGTGCGATTATTGTCCCGGTGTGCACAAGGCTTAATGCTGCATTCCAGAGATAGGCATTTGGATTTTTCCCATTTCCTTCTAGGAAATAACGTCTGGAACGCCATTCCAAGTCGGACATTTGGTGTGTGAACTCGGGGTACATCGATCAACCCCGACCTCAGGTCATTTGACGTCACTTTCACGATGTCAGCAAATCCTGCTTCCAATGAGCATAAATGTAATAACAAACTTTAACATTAGACATTAATTTTATGTAATATGCCTTCGTTTTTGTTTTTCATCTGCAGTTTTCAAAGGGATTTTATGTTGTTTTTATTCTGTTTTTGCCATAGATGACACAAAAACACAATATGCTCTTGTTGTGTGGTGGCGACATCATGTGGTCAACGTGAACGTGACGTCTATACCCTGGAACTCACTGAGGACCACCAGTTAGGAGCCACGACCACAGAAATCACCACGATTGGTCATCTTTTGTCTGGGACAGCCCAAAATCGTACAATGTGTAGAGATTCATAAAAGTGAACGTGTTCACCACAGACCTTATTTCAGGCATTTAACTAATAACCCAATAAAAAAAACACTGACTTTGAGACAAAATGGAACCATAAGTACTACAGTTTTAATCGTTTAATGCTTTTAGGACTCCTGCAGCACTCTTTTGACTTTGCACAGTCACATTTTGGACTACATGGGGTCACAAAACACAGTAACAGTTCATTTCAAGCTGGACATAATGAAAGTAATGCCTTGAGTGAGTGAGTAATGGCTGCTGATTCAGTGAGTGAGTGAATCATTGCACTTATTCAAACAAATAGCTCATGAGTTTGGGACTGATTCATGAGTCTGACTAAAACTAGCAGTAGCAGTTCAGAACCAATAACAGAACCAAACCTTACAATAAAAATAATTTGGCTCCAGTTTTTTTAAATGGAAACTTTCCTGAATAAAAACTGATTTTCAATTTGCAACCTTTGATAATGCAAATACATCAAACCCAACGTTTTCAAATAAAAACAGTCAATAAATCATCACAGATATGCAACATATGGAGATGCCAGTCTATTGGCTGTGATGGATCTTTGCAAGCAAGCTCATCACTAAGATTTCTCATTAACAGAAACTTGATAGATAGTGTTTCCATCTGAGCTGGTTCAAGCAAACTAATAGAGCAGGGAACAAATATGTCCAGTGCTTTCAGAGACCCATCTGAAAGTAGATAGGATAAGAAAACAGGTGCAAAGGATTGGGGGTAAAATGGTGTTACAACCTCAGCTATTTCCTTTTTCTATGTGGTCAGTAAGAATTACTGTGGAGTAGAGCTGCACGATTCTGGATAAATTGAGAATCACATTTTTTTTGGTTTAAAATGGTTGATGATTCCTACGATTCTGAATAGACAACTGAACAAAACGTAATTTAGTAGAGGTTCTGACAAAAATGTAATTGTTGCAGTAATGAATTTGAATTAATTACTGGATAAATGAGCATTTTTGAACGAATCTATTGAATGAATGATTCAATGACTCGCTCATTAAGACTTCACTTGTTTCATTACTGGATGAATCAGCGTTTTTGAAGAATCTCTTAAATGAATGATTCAATGACTCACTCATTAAGACTTCACTTGTTTCATTACTGGATGAATCAGCGTTTTTGAAGAATCTCTTAAATGAATGATTCAATGACTCACTCATAAAGACTTCACTTGTTTCATTACTGGATGAATCAGCATTTTTGAACAAATCTCTTGAATTAATGATTCAATGACTCACTCATAAAGACTTCACTTGTTTCATTACTGGATGAATCAGTGTTTTTGAACAAATCTCTTGAATTAATGATTCAATGACTCACTCATAAAGACTTCACTTGTTTCATTACTGGATGAATCAGTGTTTTTGAACAAATCTCTTGAATTAATGATTCAATGACTCACTCATAAAGACTTCACTTGTTTCATTACTGGATGAATCAGTGTTTTTGAACGAATATCTTGAATGAATGATTCAATGACAAATACATGTATTAACAGTCTCTTGTTGCCACCTACTGGTGTAACGATGTCATGATACAATCTTAATTTGAAGCGCCAAGTTACTTTATAAAGGTGATTTACTCTATTTTGATCGCTACCGTAGACATCAGTGTATATATCCAAACTATAAACTTTTATCCCAGTACTTCTGTGATAATATGAATTATTGATACTGATATTGATACTTTGTGAAGCTGTTTCATACCTACAGTGGGGAGAACAATTATTTGATACACTGCCGATTTTGGTTTGCCCACTTACAAAGCATGTAGAGGTCTGTAATTTTTATCAAAGGTACACTTCAACTGTGAGAGACGGAATCTAAAAATCCAGAAAATCACATTGTATGATTTTTTTAATAATTAATTTGCATTTTATTGCATGACATAAGTATTTGATCACCTACCAACCAGTAAGAATTCCGGCTCTCACAGACCTGTTAGTTTTTCTTTAAGAAGCCCTCCTGTTCTCCACTCATTACCTGTATTAACTGCACCTGTTTGAACTCGTTACCTGTATAAAAGACACCTGTCCACACACTCAATCAAACAGACTCCAACCTCTCCACAATGGCCAAGACCAGAGAGCTGTGTAAGGACATCAGGGTTAAAACTGGCAGCACAAGGCTGGGATGGGCTACAGGACAATAGGCAAGCAGCTTGGTGAGAAGGCAACAATTGTTGGCGCAATTATTACAAAATGGAAGAAGTTCAAGATGACGGTCAATCTCCCTCGGTCTGGGGCACCATGCAAGATCTCACCTCGTGGGGCATCAATGATCATGAGGAAGGTGATGGATCAGCCCAGAACTACACGGCAGGACCTGGTCAATGACCTGAAGAGAGCTGGCACCACAGTCTCAAAGAAAACCATTAGTAACACACTACGCCGTCATGGATTAAAATCCTGCAGCGCATGCAAGGTCCCCCTGCTCAAGCCAGTGCATGTCCAGGCCCGTCTGAAGTTTGCCAATGACCATCTGGATGATCCAGAGGAGGAATGGGAGAAGGTCATGTGGTCTGATGAGACAAAAATAGAGCTTTTTGGTGTAAACTCCACTCGCCATGTTTGGAGGAAGAAGAAGGATGAGTACAACCCCAAGAACACCATCCCAACCGTGAAGCATGGAGGTGGAAACATCATTCTTTGGGGATGCTTTTCTGCAAAGGGGACAGGACGACTGCACCGTATTGAGGGGAGGATGGATGGGGCCATGTATCGCGAGATCTTGGCCAACAACCTCCTTCCCTCAGTAAGAGCATTGAAGATGGGTCGTGACTGGGTCTTCCAGCATGACAACGACCCGAGACACACAGCCAGGGCAACTAAGGAGTGGCTCCGTAAGAAGCATCTCAAGGTCCTGGAGTGGCCTAGCCAGTCTCCAGACCTGAACCCAATAGAAAATCTTTGGAGGGAGCTGAAAGTCCGTATTGCCCAGCGACAGCCCCGAAACCTGAAGGATCTGGAGAAGGTCTGTATGGAGGAGTGGGCCAAAATCCCAGCTGCAGTGTGTGCAAACCTGGTCAAGAACTACAGGAAACGTATGATCTCTTTAATTGCAAACAAAGGTTTCTGTACCAAATATTAAGTTCTGCTTTTCTGATGTATCAAATACTTATGTCATGCAATAAAATGCAAATTAATTACTTAAAAATCATATAATGTGATTTTCTGGATTTTTGTTTTAGATTCCGTCTCTCACAGTTGAAGAGTACCTATGATAAAAATTACAGACTTCTACATGCTTTGTAAGTGGGAAAACCTGCAAAATCGGCAGTGTATCAAATACTTGTTCTCCCCACTGTATACATGACATCTGCTCTCTCTAGAGCAGCGGCAGTGCCACTGCAGATCTGAATGTTCTGGTGTGATTTTATCAAAGGTTTAATAGACCATTGTCGTTTAGGAATAAGATTGCGATCTTTTTAGGATTAATCGTGCAACTCTACTGTGGATTGTTTTTACTGTGATGTGTGGCAAGACTTACCTTCGGCCTTGAGGACACACTTGATGCTTCAGAACCCAGAAGGGAAAAACAAAGAGAGAGAGACAGTTAGGACAATTTAATAGCTATCCTAACCAAGACAGTCTTGACAAGAACAACACATGCAGACTCTACACAACGGCAAAACTTTTAATTTAGAGCATTCAAGCTCAGACTCTTGGGATTGCTCTTCTGAACACTGAGCGAAGCATTTTAATGAACTCAACAGGGAGACGACAGCAAACACGAGTGAGACGACTCCTAACACTCATATCACCTGTGCCTCTGTCCTTCATTAAAACTTTCCTGTCAAACAAAGAACATGGAAATGGCCCCATATCTTCTCCCAGACCGAATCTCACCGCACACAAGGGCCCAATGCAGTAAAACAACAATGTGCCAAGATCAATATTTTACCGAGTTTCTAGCTAACAATGCAAGCCAAAGTGTGGGCGGAATTCGAAATTAAGTTCCACAATAACAATAAAATCTTATCAGTAACTTTGAGGTAATAAAAACACTCATTTAATCCGAGTTGTTCCATAAAATGGAGTCTCTAAAGGCTTCAGAATCCGATTTTCTTTGAAACAACCGCGATTACAAACATAATTCACAATCAAAGTTCTCAGACTGCAGGAACGGGAGCGTTCTCAAAGGCACGTGTCGTCTTTGGCGCACTGATAGCTGTAAGGTGAGGTCAGTGCGAGTGTAGGGTATCTGTAAAACACGATTTATATGGAGGAAGAGGCAAACAGACCGGTTTCAGATGGATTTTGAACACATCATTTCACAACTTCACAAGTTGTGTGGTGCTGATCTACTAGAAGTAAGTCAATTTATGAAGAGATCAAAACTAATACAGCAATTAAAGCCCAGCGCACACTGTACGCTATTTTTATCTGAGACAAATGTCTGAGATCATAAATGATTTCTATTCTTTGACTGAGTAAGCAATTATCTTCAAGGATTCAAAAAACTGAACAGGGTTTAGATTGATAAGTGAAAGAAAATGATAGGACAGAGCAAATTTGCACAATGTCCATCCTAAATACTAGGGCTATTCTGTAATACAGTGCAATGCATTACATAATTGGATGGCATCTTCAAGCATGCATGGTTGCTAAAAGCAAATTTGAGATGTTATACAGGTTGCCTGTCACAATGGCTGGTAGATGAGCAAAAATACCCATCACTGCACAAAAAAAAAAAAAAAAACATGCATTCAAATGGTGGCAGGTGTAAATTTCATACCCTGAGTCTCTTTCAACTTTAATAAATTGTTAGTGCTGCAAAAAGAATGTGAGTAATTTTTAAAAAACATTTTTAAACACTTTTGTGTGTGTGTGTGTGTTGGACAATCTGATCAATGTATCTATTATTAGAATAAAATGTATATTCTGCTCTATTTTCGTCTTTCAGGTTCGAAAACGTTAGCATCGCCTCATAATTATTCATGTGATTGCGTGGCTTTATCCTATGAGAAGGCGCTGTCTCATAATTATTCATGACATCACGTCGCATTGTCCTGAGACGAGTGCTTCAAACGCTCAGCCGGCACTTCAGTGAGTTGATAACTCACAGAAACACTTGAAAGTCTCGAGTGTTCGGCCTCCCTTGTGATGCTGATGGAGCGACAGGCTTTCAATCAACCAAAATATTCAATGAGCAGTTATCACGCGACTGAGACCTGAACGCCATTCACCCTCACTGTGAGTGTGTTAATTCTTCAAACCACATCCATGAGTCAACGTCAAGGAATAATATGCAAATGCACATTCGCATATTTTTTAATGCAAATGAAATCGGCTTGCATAGGCATTAAATTATAGATATAAAATGAGCTGTGTGTATTTGCGTAATGCACTGTGAACTCACATAATACAGGGCATTTTGGTGAGTGCAATTATGAATGGCAACGTGCATTTATGAGAACCTTTGATGCCGTTAACTCCATTAAAGCAAACAAAACTATGGATCAGACACAACTGTTGTGTTCTCTTCTACTCTTTTCACTGTGTTGAGAACTGATTTGATGAAATGGAGGGTTTCATATCACTACAAACCTAAAAGTGGAGTAAAAAGATTGTAGCTATACGCTAATGCTAAGATGCAAACGCAGCACCAACAATGGCATGTTAGCATGTTCCCTTCTAGCTTACATAATACTTAAAAGTATGTACCAGTAAAGTACACACTTTTAGTATATAGTAGAGTGTGCACAAGAGGAGCAACTTTGACTGCTAACTTTTTCAGCAGGCCTGGTTCTGGAAGTATTTTTCGCATTTATTTTCTTCATAGGCATTTAAAAAATAACAAACTAAAAAGTTTTAAGCCCTAGACCAAACCAACTACCACTGAGAAAAGCCAGTCTAAGGTAGTGAGCTGGTCAGGTGGGTCTAGTTGAATGGTTTTAAAGGGGTTTTGAGCATGTGCCAACTTGTCTAACTGCAAGCTATACCAGCTTAAACAAGATCAGCAAACTACCTTTAGCTCAAAATGCAATGAATTACTGCTCACAAAGTTAACAGTGACTACTGATTGGTGGATTTCTCTTCAGGATTATGGGTAGTGTAGTACAGCATTTTAATTTAGCAATTAAACGAATTTGGCTGAAAAGTCTTTTCATTCAAAAATGGTTTCTCTATGAAGAAAATTGAATGGAATTTTACTTTCAGACCCCGACGCTCTACCGGGACGCAGCCAAAGACTTAAAGACTTTGTTTCCCAGCAATACATGCTGGGAAACAAAGAAGGAAGGAGTTCAAACACCCAGAAGACAGCCGAGTATTAGCTTGCATGATTGAGAGCGGGAAAGTCAGAGCGTTAGACTTACGAGAGCATGCAGGAAAACTGTGATTAATCTGTTCCATAACCTCAGCCAGATCAGAGTTACTGTTAGCACACTGACGGAGAAACTCATCTGAGAACACACACAGAATACACTCAACAGATTATTACATAAAGAAGTCAGCCCTCAGTATAATCACCTTGCGGTGTGTGTGTGTGTGTGTACCTGGGAGCTCAGGCTGTCCTGCTATATCCTGATGGAGAGAGCCGGAAGAGGATGTGCCATTTAACTCAGGCTAGAAAGAGAGATAGGCATAGTTTAAAAACTGATAGTGAAACACCTATAAAACTAGGGGTGTGTGATATGTATCGTCTATGATAATATCGCACTTGTTGTAACTATCGTGTAGGTCTGTGACTATGCAAAAACAAACAAGCAACACGCCTTGAGAGAGTGAATGCTTTGTGTGATGTAGCCTAGTAAAATGCAGCAAAAAAGACCCCAAAATTCATGTGTTTTTGTCTTCTATTTCTATATACAGTACAGAGATCAGGCATAACATTATGACCACTGACAGGTGAAGTGAATAACACTGATTATCTCTTCATCACGGAAGGAACAGTGGTGAACCGGCGACAGGGTCATGGGCGGCCAAGGCTCATTGATGCACGTGGGGAGCGAAGGCTGGCCCGTGTGGTCCGATCAAACAGACGAGCTACTGTAGCTCAAATTGCTCAAGAAGTTAATGCTGGTTCTGATAGAAAGGTGTCAGAATACACAGTGCATCACAGTTTGTTGCGTATGGAGGCAGTGTGATGCTTTGAGCAATGTTCTGCTGGGAAACCTTGGGTCCTGCCATCCATGTGGATGTTACTTTGACACGTACCACCTACCTAAGCATTGTTGCAGACCATGTACACCCTTTCATGGAAACAGTATTCCCTGGTGGCTGTGGCCTCTTTCAGCAGGATAATGCGCCCTGCCACAAAGCAAAAATGGTTCAGGAATGGTTTGAGGAGCACAACAACGAGTTTGAGGTGTCGACTTGGCCTCCAAATTCCCCAGATCTCAATCCAAGCATCTGAGCATCCAATCCGAGCATCTGTGGGATATGCTGAACAAACGAGTCCGATCCATGGAGGCCCCACCTCGCAACTTACAGGATTTAAAGGATCTGCTGCTAACATCTTGGTGCCAGATACCACAGCACACCTTCAGGGGTCTAGTGGAGTCCATGCCTCAATGGGTCAGGGCTGTTTTGGCAGCAAAAGGGGGACCAACACAATATTAGGAAGGTGGTCATAATGTTATGCCTGATCAGTGTATAGCTAAGCAATATCACACAAGAGTGCTGTTTTTTCCCCGAATGTGATATTGTGCAATGTGATATTCTGTGATACAGAAACCAAACCGCAAGAGAACTCACATGATACTTGCAAGTATCAGCATTTTTGAAAGAATCAATGATTCAATAATCCATTCATAAAGACAGCCACTTGCTTTGTTCCTGAATCAATCAGCCACTTAAACAAATCAGTTGCATTAATGACTCAATGACTTTTTAGTTTTAGTTTGATATTTAAAGTATCATTTCATTAAAAAAAAATATCTCATAGCATTACTTATGCAATTGTAATTGCAGCGTAAATACATTTAAATTCTGCTTTAGATGCAGCTTTTTGGTTGTTGATTTTGTTGATTTCATTTGATTGGTAACAGCCTGTAGTGTCTTATTATTCAAATCGAATTGATTGATTAAATGAAGAATATGAGAAGCGTTGGGAGTCATCTGTCTAATGACAAGTATAAACCAACACAAAAACACACTCAGCAAAATATTGACATTGACGAAATCCCAGAAAATATAGATATAATTTTTTTTGTTAATATCGCACACCCTTATACAATACAGCATAAAATTTAATATATATATATATATATATATATATATAGATAGATAGATAGATAGTAATGACTTCTCAAACATGCCAAATAAACCTGTCTGTGAGGAGGCACTGATAATATATATATTTTTTGGTTTATTTGGCATGTTTGAGAAGTCATTACTGCTTAAAGTCATCTAGTCTCTAGGTCAAAGCAAGGTGGCCAGAAATGTCAGACTGGAATGACAGTCTTGTTTGCCTTTTTGGATCTCAAGTTATATTGTGTTTATTTAGCTAAGAGCCTTTGACAAGACCATCTGGCTAAACTGAGGCTCAGTGCAGTGAATCAGGCCCTCAGGAGACCCAATAAATTACTGTTACTCTAAATCAGGGCTCATTGAACGCCTGTGCTTGATTCACGACACTATTGGCGGCTGTTGGACTCGCTGGCATTGCCCGTTAGACCATGAAGCCCATTGAAGGATGGAACAATAGCAGTTTATAGAGCGCAATAGAGCTGGAACTGAACCCGAGACAGGTGAATGTTAGTCTCAGCTTCACACTCCAGGGACGGTCTGATTCATATTCAAAAAGCACTAAGTGGACAGTTCTTGGCGCAGAATAAGATGCAAGGCTTTAATTCTGATAGTCAAAAGTTTGGCAACACAAGATTCAAGCTTTATTCCAATGAAGCGCTGCAGTAATGACATTTTTGTAGGCCAGCCTTGAAGTTAGTATCACCCTGGTTCCCTCGAGAAAAACACAACAGGATCTTTCATTTGGCATTATTGGAGAAAATAAGCTCTGTGATCAACAAAGGTTTATGATTCTTACACATCAAGATAATCTTCACAAATGAATTCAAGCTTTATGAATGTTGAAGCCTAAATTAAATCGTCAGAAGTAAAAAGCTAAAGTAGGCTATGAATGAACTGCGCTTACGACCGCACGGCTTCAATGTCACCATCACAAGCTTCTGACAACTCTTTCAGTCTTTATTTAAAATCTATAAGCGCCATCTACTGTCAGAGAGTGAAATTGCATTTTCATGCAGTCTGCCGTTTTTACACATTGGGCCGAACAGACAAATCAGATCGAATTGTCATGCCAAACATTCGTGTTGGTGTGAACAGGCACACCAAAGTTTGAGTTGGAAAGTTTGAGTTGGAATAGTTTGAGTTAGAAAGTTTGAGCTTAAGAATAGTTTGTGCGATTATAAACACAACAATGCTGTGAAAGTAACTAGTGAGTAGATGAGTTTACATGTCCAGCATGATGATGTTTAATGTCCCCGACAACCTCTGTTATCCCATAACTCTGTAGTTATGCATTGTATGTCGTAGAATAAAACGTGAAAATATCTTGACAAATGACGTATGAAAACAATGTGTTCTAAAAAAAAGCCTCAAAATATCAAACATGTTTGATCTTCTCAGACTGGAAAAAAATCAGTCTGAAGTCAAATCTGTGCCCATCAGACACTACACAATTTTTTTGTGAAATCTGAATCTGAAGACTGGCTCTGACTTTCGGCAACTAGTGTCGACTCCTAAAGACTGCAAAAATCCTGGCAAAAGTCATGTAGTGTATTCCAGCTTTTTAAAGGCAGATGTTTCAAACCTCTGATACCTTAAAATGGCGTCTAGGTAGACAACTCACTAGTTCGTGTGTTACCTGATGCAGCAGCTGACGTAGTCGGTAAAGCTGTGATTCCAGCTGCTTGTTGTGGTCCTCCAGTATCTGCATGCGGGCCTCCAGTCGTCCCTTGTGCTGTCGCAGGAGTTTAGCTTCAGCTAGCAGGTCAGCTTCCTCAGGGGCTCCGCTAACAGCTGCGGCTCCTGCGCCGGACTGACCGTGCTGCTGGCGCAACTGTTCATACTCCCTCTGCAGGGTCCTGACCACGGGAGACAGAGACAATGTTTATATGCCCTTTATAAAGGTGGGTTTCTGGCTTTTTGTTTATTGTGAGTTTGAATTATGACTGTTGGATGCTGTTTATGTTCTGGCTTTGAAAGGCAATGAAGAAAAGTGAACCCACAGGGACCCATAGCCACATCCAGCCTATTGTTAGACGGCTAGGGAACACCGCCCACTGCCAAAAACACAACTAAACAGATGCAAATCATAACCAGACCAATTATGGTGAAGTACTTCCACTGAATAATTGTAACTGTAACATTAACTAAATTAAAAGTGAAACAATTTGTGTTCTAACAACAAATGAGCAATTAAACCCTGTTCACACCAAGAACGATAACTATAAAAATTATGATTTGTTATATAGATAACATTGTTTATTATAAATGTTGTCCTCTGTCGCTTTAATGCTTACGCTCTTTAAAGCAGGTTTTTATCGTTCATCAGCTGGAAATAATCATTTTGAAAGTGATTCCAAAGATATCTTTCCTCTGTGCCGTTATCATTATAGTTGTGATGTGAGTGGACTCTGCTATTCTTTTACATTTATAACGATTTTTATAAATAAATCTTTATCAATAATGTATAGATATTGCCCTTGGTGTTGCATCATTTTGCAAAATCAGACGCTGTCTGTACAGTATGTTTGACAAACACAATCCCGAATACAAAAATCTGAACAGCTGTTTGTAAAAGTGTAAATACTGTTTGACTTCCTTCCTACTCCATGACAAGCAAGTGCCAGAAACGTAAAGTTACATAGTTCACTGTGTTCCAGAGTAACCAGGTTATTTCAGTTTTTTATAAGCGCCATCTACTGTCAGAGAGTGAAATTGCATTTTCATGCAGTCTGCCGTTTTTACACATTGGTCCGAACAGACAAATCAGATTGAATTAGCATGCCGAACATTCGTGTTGGTGTGAACAGGCCTTAAGGCTGCACATATGCACATTGGCTTGACCAACCTGATATACACTTTTTAAATGCTATTTGAGTGTAAGAAACATCATTTATGAGACAGATCATGACTGATTTTGTTGCCGTTTTGAAATATGTTATGAAATATGAGTTTGACAGGAAGTTTTTGAGATTTCAGTATTTCCCCATTCAAGTAGATAGGATTTAGTCTTACATAACCGAAATAGCTGCTCAGAAATGTTGCAAATATGGCTCAGAGTGAATTGACTTTGATAGGGACTTTCGATCATCTTAAAGTGTCATGAAACCCCCCCTGTTTTAACACTTGTCATTCACACCTCAGATTTGAAAAAGATGGGTGTGTAAGGCTGTAGAAAAGTAGGAGTGTAGAGGGTGGGAAGAGGGGAGACAACAACCAATAAAACACAGACCTACAACACACATTACACAACAGATGAGTTAACCTACCGCTGCTCCTCCTCAAGTTGCGCTATGATTCGCTCCAGTTCTCCTCGCTCCTCCCTCTCCACAGCCTGCAGAATCTGGGCGGGGCTCTGGAGCAGGTAGGAGGGGCTGTGGATGTTGTGGGCGGGGCTCCTGGAGATGTGGGCGGGGGTTTGGGGCTGGCTGAAGGATGAGCCCTCCCCTCCCAAGGTCTGACAGTACTGCAGGATTAAAGTATGTTCCTCATCCCTACAGAACAAGAGAGAGAACGAGTTAGAAACATTCAGTGTTTACATTTTCTCACGTAATTGTGCAAAACTTGCCAACAAGATGTTAAAGTATCAAAAAAAACCTCCTAAAAGTGTCTATGATATTCTGGTCTTTAGATACGTGATTTTCCTTGCCCGCATTATCCACCAGAAAAATAACAAAATTGTGTTGGCTTAGAAAAGTAATAGCATACCTCTCCTCAACAAACTGAGGTATTATTCATATTTTCGTAGCATTAACGGTACAAGTGTAACCGGTCCTACTCGACCCACTCTGAGCGGGATTCCGAACAGCCTCTCTGGCATGGGAGGCGGACGCGCTAACAAGGGCGCTAAAGACCACATCCTCTAGCGTCAGTCGCTAGTGCACCTCTTGAGATCAGGGGAGTGAGGTGACAGCTCTTACTAGCTTGCTTCCGTTACACAAGCTATGCACCAAAGTTTAATACTTTGCATTATGGATTTGCACAAACTCTAAAGCACGAGCAATAGTCACAGCAAGGCTTGCAGATCTGGTGCTGTCACAGCATGTAAACTGTAACAGACAGAAGCATAATTAAGATGTTCTTATGCCGCAGCGGGATGGAAGCGCTGAGATCAGAAAAGCCGACAGGTGAAAGTGAGGCTGACTGTGGAAATATAGGAGAGAAGGTTTTGGATGTGTGCTGTCCAAACAGCTGTGTGCAAAATGAGTCTCAGGTGTGCGTTCACATGCTCTCTGGAGTGAGCGCTCTGATCCTGAATCCAACACTCATCTGGATGCACACACACAAAGACTAATCAGGGAGATTACATGGGCACTGCATCACAGGGTCCCTGCTAACAACCTGCCAACACCAGCAGATGCTGAATAAACCAACCAGACACTCTGCAGCATGGCTGGAACACAACAAACAGAAGTACATTTGCATTTCCTGAAGGAAAGGGTAGCGCTTGCAAGGCAGCAAAAGCTTTAGCTAAGATGATAGAGTGACACTGAGGATATGAAAGTATTTGGACACATAAGCCACATTTAAAAAATATAATCTGCTAACAAATGCTGCAAAAGCTTTTCTCAGAATTAGCTCCACTTTTCTGAGCCAAACTTAGGTACTTCTACTTTCAACAGGGTGATTTTTAGTCTCCTCACGTGTCCCAGCAGAGTAACCACAGGTGTAGTTCGTCAGCGTCCAAATACCTTTGGGTTACGTTACACTTTATTTTACAGTGTCCTTGTTACATATGTTACATGTACTTACTATAGTAATAACAGTAAATTGTGCATAATTACATGCAACTAACCCTCAACCAAACCCTAATCTCACCCTAACCCTATAGTAAGTACATGTAATTAATTATTATTACCCAGTACTTAAATATATAATTACACTGTAACAATAACACCTTAAAATAAAGTGTAACCCATTATTTTATGGTGACAGTTACATAGTACTTACTCAAGTACAGAGTAATATTAATGAACTATGTACTTACTATAGAGTTACGGTTAGTTACTTATGTAATTATGCATAATTTACTGTTATTACTATAGTAAGTAGATGTAGTAACGTGTAATTATGTCACCTTAAAATAAAGTGTTACCTACCATTGTCTTCATTTTCAATACTAATCTGTTTTATCATTTCACAAGAAAAGTTTAAGTTTGAATTATTTTGTTTGAGAAGTATGCTTGTGTTCAAAATAACATTTGCTTTGATATTTTTATATAATGTAATGACATTCAGACATTTTTAAGTTAAATACTTGTTTGTATATAAATGAATATTGGTTAAATTTGTGATTCACATGACAATTGTTATGAAATATCTGGGTCATATTGCATTAAAATTAATTTTAAGGATCATTAGGGATTTTTTGGCATTATTTTTCATGACAATTAAGCACATAACCCCCCAATTTTTATTAGCAAATTGCAAAAGAATCTCATTCTCAGTACAGCAATGAATAATACATAATAATAATAATAATAAATATATATTTAAATTGCAACTGTAAGAATATATTAAGGTAGAATTTGTTGAAAACATTGAGTACAGAACGTAACTTATGCTACGCTTATTAATAAAACAATATAAAAACAAAAGTCACAATGAAAAAAAATTCTTAAAAAAGTCTTATTTATATGCACAATAAAAAAATTTTATTCCAGTCTTTCTATATATTTGTTCATGATATCCATGTAATGTAAAATATAATTGTATCACTGCAGTGCTGTCCTGCAAACACTAAAATATAAAAAAGAGGGACATTTGAGAGAAGAAAACTGAAAGCTTGTGAAAAGAGGGACAGAGATACTGTAGAGAGATGAAAGAGAAGGCCGAAGAAAGACAGAAATGTGTGCAGGTCACGTCTGTCTGTACATAGCATCAGTCAAGAGTCTGTGTCCCAGCCGTCACATTCAATCTAAAACACCATCACAGAAGAAACTCCCCTGACGACCCGCGTCTACTTCCCCTTCATCCCTTCTTCATTTCCCTCTCGTTCTCTCTTTCACATTCGGCTGCCTTGCTTTCAGGTTTGACCACTCAAAAGTTTCTTTGGTTTCTTTATTGTAACACTCAGTGATGCTTATTTGAAAAATAACAAACATACACGCACATTCCGAAACGGCGTTTGACTGCTCAACAGTCAAGGTTTCACAGCCTCAGACAAACATCCAGACACCCACCTCTCAATATTTCAAATCTCTTGAAAATGTGTGTGGGTGAATCTTAAGAAACAAAATCAAAAGAAAGCAATTGTTTGCTTAAAAGAACATTGAAAAATTCACAAAGAAAAAAATCTATATATATTTTTTATATATATATATTGTTTTTTTGTTTTTTTTTAATCTTTAGTTGTAATGTGACCGGCACAAGTTTTCATGATATTTCTCCATGCGTATACGTACAAGTGACCTTGATCAGAGTAAATATTAGACCGCATATGGCAGTAATAAAGGAAAAGAGTTTCATGTTTGATCTCTAGTGGAGCATCAGTGCAGATTTGAGACTCAGACCTCCCTCTGAGGAGGAAGGCCAGGCAACGGCTTATTAGCTCTGTAATTATCATACACTTGTTCTGTGAAGGACACCCGCTGAGCTCGCCTCAACACGTCCAGATGAGTATAAAGCAAGCTCTGAAGTCTTTAATGATGAGTGCATGATGTGCCAAACTCTTAAAGGGACATATTCTGCACTTTTGAAGCATTTCAAGTGCACTTAATCAAAGATTCCAGCACCACACAGAGTCATAATTTAGTTCATTTTCTACCCTCCCATTGACTGAATTAAACAGGCTGTCCAAATGCTACTGTACCTTTAAGACCTTGATATGCAAATGACTGGTTAACCTTGTAAATGACTAGTTGAGACTGATAGGTGGGCGGGCACATGTTAATGAGCTCACTGATGTAATGTCATAATGATGATGATGATTTCTGAACAGGTTGTTTTTGGCATATCATAGCATATATCTACATAGTACATCGTTTCAATTTGTGATTATTTCAAAAGAGCAAGATATATTCCAAGGTATGAATTAGCAGGATAAAAATGGCAAGTGGAACTAGATTCGTTAAGTTTCTAAAGAAAATGTGAGAGGTGTTTGCCCATATTATGGCCAATTCACACTTCACCAACAGACATCAACCAACGCAGACCATCATCAGATTACATGTCACTTTCCGACATACCATGACCCGACAAAGGCTAATTGAGCATGTTTAATTGGTGAAACAAGCACCGACCAATGGCGACAGACGCAGATGTAACACACTCACCAATGAGTGTGTCTGTTGCCGTTGGTCAGCGTCTGTTGGTTCACTGTGAATTGGCCTCTAAACCGGTACACAATGGTAGGGTGTTGTGAAAGGTTGGCACGGTGTCACTATGGCGTACTGAGTGGTTTTAGCGAGTTTATATATGGTTGCTAGGGTGGTTGCTAGGTACAATCAAAAGTAAACGTAATAGTGATACTTTCCTCAAACACCATTAATGAATAAACTTCACAATATTCTTCACAGACACTCAAAAGACTAGCTGCTCCTTCACTTTTTTGTTACTTCAAAGTTCCTCTTTCCTTATGAAGCAATTGTCTCTCTTTCAGGGATGTTCCTCTAGTTCCACTTTTGTTTCAACTTTCCAATTTTCTTCTGCCACTCGATGAATCTTTTGTCTTCATTTCTCTTCTTCTAGGCTTTCCGATCCCACTTTCTCATTTCACACAAAGGGCTTTTTCAGACAAAAAAAATTGGAGAAAAACTAAACAATAAAGGAGACTAATTTAAGTCAATAGGAGCTGTCGAAAGGAGCGCGGCTCCCAGCAGGACCATTAGCAAAACAAAGTCACAGAGAGTGTGTGACAGGAGCCGGATTCACCCGCCGTCTCCTTGTTATCGGCCCATTACTCACTCTACCTGTCTAACTCTCATGCCAGAGTGAGCTGATACATTTCACAACTCAAATACGCCTTTACTACTGAAACTGCTGAGATCTGCGAAGATCTCTCAGGACAGGCATGTGCTTCCACTGACTGACCAGCCAAAAAATGACCACTAACTCTTAATACATACTGTAAACTATCCACAAACAATTCTTTGGCCCTGTTTACACCTGGTATTAAGGTGTATTGTGTACCTGTATTGTGGTCGATCGGATCACAAGTAGACGATGGAGACACATTCCCGTTTACACCTGGTGTTTTAATCCATCTCTTTTGTCCACTTTCAACCACTTCTGTCCTGATTTCTTTGAGGGGAGGGTCTATGGGCGGGTAAATGTATGGGCTTTTTCAGATCTTTCGATCTAATGGACGAAATAAGCTCACACAATTTACATATGAACACGACTGGAGACGACGGAAAAACACACGGAGAGCATCAGCTTTAGTTTCCGCTCTGACAGACGAAAGACCAGCCGAACGCTGTGCGTGTGTTTTAGAAATCAGGAATAATAAGAGAACCAAACCAAACTTCTCATCTTCAAAACAAACTTGGGTCTTCAGCCGACAAAGTTTAAATTCAGCCTGGCTATTGCGCTTCCCATAATGTTTATGCATTTGTTCAGTGGCAGAGAGTAGACGGTCTTTCGAATGCATTTGTATTTAGCGTTGTCCACTTGTGATCTGATCGACCAAAATGCATCTTAATATCAGGTGTGGACAGGGTTCCACAGGACGTTTGTTAAAGGAATGTTAAGAATGTTGATCAAATCACATTTATTAAAATATAAACATTTTTAAATTTAGAAATTTGATGACTTATTCAAAAATACATAAGAATACAATTCATCTCTTCTATGATGAACACGTTTTACATTTTTGAATACATAAACACACATTAGAAAATGAAACACATTTGCCGTCCAAATCAAATTCATGTGGTGTGACCAACATGCAGGAAAAAAACAAAACAAAAAAATGGGAAATGATATCAGAGAGGTCAGAGACGGCATGGTTTGATCTTTGGTCAGCCAATCAGTGGCTGTCTACACATGGAAATCGAATATTCAAGCTGTTTATCCATTTTTATACATCTGAACATAACAATTTTCTGCCTTCAATATTAAATCCAAAAATGTATGAACACAATGTACACGGATCCTTAAATATATAATTATTCAATATAAATACACTTGGATGGACAATATACATTCATATGTATCAAAATATTATACTTTATCTTACACTATATTACCAAAAGTATTGGGACACCCCTCCAAATCATTGAATTCAGGTGTTCCAATCACTTCCATGGCCACAGGTGTATAAAATCAAGCACCTAGGCATGCAGACGCTTCTACAAACATTTGTGAAAGAATGGGTCACTCTCAGGAGCTCAGTGAATTCAAGCGTGGTACCGTAAAAGGTTGCCACCTGTGCAATAAGTCCATTTGTGAAGTTTCCTCACTACTAAATATTCCACGGTCAACTGTTAGTGGTATTATAACAAAGTGGAAGCAATTGGGAACAACAGCAACTCAGCCACGAAGTGGTAGGCCACGTGAAATCACAGAGTGGGGTCAGCGCATGCTGAGGCACACAGTGCGCAGAAGTCGCCAACTTTCTGCAGAGTCAATAGCTACAGACCACCAAACTTCGTGTGGCCTTCAGATTAGCTCAAGAACAGTGCGTAGAGAGCTTCATGGAATGGGTTTCCATGGCCGAGCAGCTGCATCCAAGCCTTACATCACCAAGTGCAATGCAAAGCATCGGATGCAGTGGTGTAAAGTACGCCGCCACTGGACTCTAGAGCAGTGGAGACATGTTCTCTGGAGTGACCAATCACGCTTCTGTCTGGTAATCTGATGGACGAGTCTGGGTTTGGGGTTGCCAGGAGAACGGTACTTGCCTGACTGCATTGTGCCAAGTGTAAAGTTATGAATTATATATTAAGGATTATAGTGTGGAGTTGTTTTTCAGGGGTTGGGCTTGGCCCCTTAGTTCCAGTGAAAGGAACTCCTAATGCTTCAGCATTCCAAGTAATTTTGGACCTTTGGGATGAATTAGAGCGGAGACTGTGAGCCAGGCCTTCTCGTCCAACATCAGTGCCTGACCTCACAAATGCGCTTCTAGAAGAATGGTCAAAAATTCCCATAAACACACTCTTAAACCTTGTGGAAAGCCTTCCCAGAAGAGTTGAAGCTGTCATAGCTGCAAAGGGTGGGCCAACTCCATATTAAACCCTACGGATTAAGAATGGGATGTCATTAAAGTTCATGTGCATGTAAAGGCAGGCGTCCTAAAACTTTTGGCAATATAGTGTATATAATTATTCTATATAAATACACTTCGATGGACTATATACATTCATATGTATCAAAATATTATACATTATCTTATATTTAATTATGTTATTTACAATATATTGTGTTATCATACTTGAACCCCCTAATCTGGATGACGCTAAATGAAGCGTGAACTGCTCAGTATTTATGGTTGAGAGCAGTGAACTGTAATTCAGCTACAAAGAAAGGTTCAGCCTGCCTAAACGTACTGAAATATAACAGATTTAACTGTCCAGACAGACAGACCCAAGAGGAGAACCCTCTCCTCAGAAAGATCAGAACAGAAATACAGGTTTGAAGGAAGCACCAGGAACAAAGAAAGCTTTGTATTTGTTCTATTACACTGGAAAGAGGAGAGACAGATCTGGAAAACATTCAATCACAGTGGGAATGCAGTCTGAAGAACAAGACTCTGACAGAAAACCACATCACCGCTTACATCTCCCACAGGACCGAGGGAGAGAACGGAAAGATAGACACAAATTGGAGACAAAGCGATCGCATGCTCCCCTTCTCTCTGTGCAGATGAGATTTTGCATCAGTCAGCTGCTGTATATCGCCGCAGGGCTGAGACAAGATGAGAGAAAAAAAGAGGATAGGGTAAAGGAGACGTCCCGCTTGTGTCTGTGATTCTGCATCGGCTGCATTGATCAGCTGGAGTGTAAACAGAGTTCATAAGCTCTAAACCCCAGAGCCAACAGGAATGGGAAATGAGAATGCTAACATGAGCATGCAAATAAAGAAAGTGAAGGGGTGGATGAACTGAATGAGAAAGAAAATGAAGGTCAGAGCTGTGGCATAGTGGTTAGTGCATGTGGCCCAGACAGGCTGAGCTGTGCTGCCCATGGGAAATGCAGGTTCAAATCAAATGTGTGTCCCAATCCTGTTTATCCCCTTTCTGCTAAAAATACTGGTCATGATTAAGTGCCCTTATTATGCTTTTTCAGATAATACCTTTCATGTAGTGTGTAATACAGCTGTTTGTGAATGGAAGGCCTGGAAGAGTTTGGTTCGTGTTTGGTTCAAATACACTATTTTCTGCATTGCAAATCCACTTTGCATGTACTTACAAAGGATGAGGACTTGTGCTGGAATTGATACAGAAAAATAGACGTGAAGCAGAGTAGACCAGTCACAATAGACTGGGCCATCTGACCAATCAGAGCAGAGTAGACCAATCACAACAGACTGGGCCATCTGACCAATCAGAGCAGAGTAGACCAAATCACAACAGACTGGGCCATATGGCCAATCAGAGCAAAATGGACCAATCACAACAGACTGCCCATCTGACCAATCAGAGAAAAGTAGACCAATCACAACAGACTGGGCCATCTGACCAATCAGAGCAGAGTAGACCAATCACAACAGACTGGGCCGTCTGACCAATCAGAGCAGAGTAGACCAATCACAACAGACTGGGCCATCTGACCAATCAGAGCAGAGTAGACCAATCACAACAGACTGGGCCATCTGACCAATCAGAGCAAAGTAGACCAATCACAACAGACTGGGCCATCTGACCAATCAGAGCAGAGTAGACCAATCACAACAGACTGGGCCATCTGACCAATCACAACAGACTGAGCCGTCTGACCAATCATAGCAGAGTAGACCAATCACAACAGACTGAGCCGTATGACCAATCAGAGCAGAGTAGACCAATCACAACAGACTGAGCCGTCTGACCAATCAGAGCAGACTGGGCCATATGGCCATATTGGTGCTCTTGTGGGACATACAGTCGAGTTTGACCTTTAATGCGTCCTAATCCAATCCCTCCTTCTAATATCTGTCATTCTCTACTTTAGCCATTTACAAAAAACAAAAAAACAAAAACAAAAACAAAAAAAACATTCCCAAACAAAGGTGGTGTTGTTGGGGACATGGTGCAGTGCACATGCTCTGGACAAATTATCATTTAAATCCAGCACAGATCCCATTCCCTCTCTTTTTCAATTATAACTTGTTGTCAAACTCTAGAAAAGCTGTAAAATAGAAATGAGACAAAAGCCCTCAAAATTAAAAAATAAAAAAATAAATAAATAATAAAACAGAGCAAGCGAGTTTTAATGGCATTTTCAAGTGGGAAATCTTCCCTCTTGCACTCAATTAAACCCAACAAATAATGCCATTACACACCAATCCATCACAAACATTGTAATGAAAACACACTCACTTCTCTCGACATCTCAGACACACACACACACACACACACACACACACACACACACACACACACACACACACACACACACACACACACACACACACACACACACACACACACACAAGCAAATATATGATGTTGAAGAGTGTGCTAATGCATTAGGTACAGAGATAAACAAGGTGTTAGCGGGACACCAGGAGGAATGGAATTAGTTCCATCTACTTAGAAGTGAGCCAAAGGTAAAACACAGAAAGAGAGACGGGGAAGAGAAAGAGACAGCAGAAGTAATTAGATTTATGAGGGATGCTAATAAGATTTATTTTAACACCACTTTACAAACTGTCAGCAAACAGAAACTCGCTATTTACACAGCAGTAAAGTCACAAATACCAGCATCAATTTTATTTCCGTCCTGGTAAAACTGACCATCATCTGGTTTACTTAAATGTATCCCCAGAAGTGAGGGGAATCTGATGAAACTTCCTTTAGGGACATCTTCATCTTCAAAATGAATACATGCACATGAAATATTGGCAGATATTAGAGATTTTTAAATTTACTGTAACGGTTAATATTGGATATTTAATCTTTAATCTAATAACATAAGCAAATCTCAATGTATATCCATTTTTCATTCTGTACATTGTTATCTTGTGATGCCTAAATACAATTTTAGCATTTTAAACAACAGATTTTAGTTTTTTGTGTGTGTTATTTTATTTACTATACATTTGAATGCAGGCCATTTATCAGTTTATCTGCAGAACGGGACAATAACCTGTGCATCCCTAGTAGAAAGCATTGTTATTGTGTTTTATTATTAAAATAATTTTCATGACCAATCAGAACAGACTGAGTCGTCTGACCAATCAGAGCAGAGTAGACCAATCACAACAGACTGGGCCATCTGACCAATCAGAGCAGAGTAGACCAATCACAACAGACTGGGCCATCTGACCAATCAGAGCAGAGTAGACCAATCATAACAGACTGAGCCGTCTGACCAATCAGAGCATAGTAGACCAATCACAACAGACTGGGCCATCTGACCAGTCAGAGCAGAGTAAACCAATCACAATAGACTGGGCCATCTGACCAATCAGAGCAGAGTAAACCAATCACAATAGACTGGGCCATCTGACCAATCAGAGCAGAGTAAACCAATCACAATAGACTGGGCCATCTGACCAATCAGAGCAGAGTAGACCAATCAGAGCAGAGTAGACCAATCAGAGCAGAGTAAACCAATCACAACAGACTCATGAATATTAGATGAAAAACAAATTTTCAGAAAACCGGAATTTTAGAGATGTTGCCTTTGCTACTAACTGAAATAAAAATGAAGATAAATAAATAAAATGACAAATGCATAACAAAATTACAAAAACTTAACATAAAAATAAAAGCAAATTCTAAACATTAATCATTACTATAATAGTACATAATTATAACCCAGATCAATTAACCCCTAGTAAAATGATACATGATACATAAAATGATACATAAAATGAATGAAGTTCATATTCAGAGTTTGGTCTGTAGTCAGTATATAGTCTGTTACATGTCCAAATGTATGAGCTAACTTAGACAGATATATGTGTATGTATATATGTGTGTGTGTGTGTGTGTGTGTGTGTGTGTGTGTGTGTGTGTGTGTGTGTGTGTGTGTGTGTGTGTGTGTGTGTGTGTGTGTGTGTGTGTGTGTGTGTGTGTGTGTGTGTGTGTGTGTGTGTGTGTTTGTGAATGTGCATGTGCGTGTGTGTCATCCACTCGGGTTCAGAGTTGCAAGGCTTTTTTGTGAACTAGATTTCAAGCATCCTACGTTGTCTCTGTCACTGCATTGATACTGCTAGTGATAGGTTTCCTTCACAACAGTCTTATAAAGAGTTCAGATGTCACAGGAACATGAACCCATGCGTACACAGTATCTGAGAGTGAATGAATCTGGAAGTTCATTTCTTTGATAAAGATCAGTAGCACGGCTGATTCCCCTCACTGTTGTCCTCTGTCCATCTTTTTCTGTTCATTCTTTTCATTTCTTTCATCACACAGAGAAATGAAAAGTGTTCCCAACCTTAAAGGGGTCAGGAAAACAGGAATTTTGTGAAATAGAGTTCCAGACATAAACATTCACAAACTCGGTCCACAAAGACCATGTATTGAGAGTAAACTGCAAAACTCTCATGCAGAGATCTCAAACGTATTTGATATCATTAAAATACAATTTATTTAAATGAAACTATGTAACTGAATGTGTTGAACTACACACTGTTATTTGCTCTGAAGGATTCAGTGAGTAATCCGTTACGTGGATTCAAACCGATTAGTTGCAAGTTCTTGAGACTTTTTGAGTGATTCATTAAAACAACAAAACATGTTGTCTATATGGATTATTATACCCAGTCTTTTTTTTTCCTCAGTACATGCGATTCAGACTAAAAACTCAGACAGATTCAGCAACCAATCATAATAGTGGTCATTTACATACAAAAGTCTTAAAGGTACAGCAGTAAAATCAGCTTGTTTAATTTAATGGCCAGGAGAGAGCGTCAAAAAATAAGAGACTGTTTCAGTGTCACATTTCAGAGACTCACAGTTTGAATAGGAGTCTATTTCATACTCATCTTTCCCTATTATACTCTATCTCTTCACTCTATCGCTTTTTGATTCTCTCTGTCAGCATTGAGACCTGAAAGATCTGATTCAGACTCCACTGGCACCAAAGCAAATAAGAAACACGGCTGCATTTATTTGGGTCATTACACGCCTTTATAATTAGCAAACAAAAGCCTATAGCACACGAATGGCCCAAATCAAAACTACAGCAGGACAGTTCAGCACTTAAAGGAACAGTTCACCCAAAAATGAACGACGTATGACGTAGGTGTAGCGTAAGCTCAGGTGAGAACTGACAAACACGGAACTGCTGAGCATAGAGCAAAACAAAACACCAGTCACGAATTAGAAGTCTAAAACGAGAAGTTTTTCGACATATAGAGGAGCTGTGTGCGTACGCCCGTTGCCGGAAAACAGTGATTATAGTTTATAAAGTTTTAAATTTGGATATTTTTCTTACACAAACCCATTGCTTCGCTTCAGAAGGCCTTTATTAACCCCCTGGAGTCGTGTGGAGTACTTTTATGATGGATGGATGCACTTTTATGGGCTTCAAAAACTATGGACCCCTTCACTCACATTATAAAGCTTGGAAGCGTCAGGATATTTATTAATATAACTCAGATTATGTTTGGCTGAAAGAAAAAAGTCATATACACCTAGGATGGTGTGAGGGTGAGTAAATCATGGGGTAATTTTCATTTTTGGGTGAACTATCCCTTTAAGCGCAATTGATATCATGAGCAATTCAAATAACAAATAGCTCCCTCTTACGACAGCTATTATTCTAATTACAAACAAATGCAATACAAAAAAATAGCAGCAAAATCATAGCAGCAAATATTAATCTAAACAACAGAAATGGGGTATTAATCAAACACGTACATGCTACCATAGTTTATTTTTTATTTTAATAACTCTAGTTTACTAAATTGAGTTTTAAAGTGTTCATTTAAATTTGTTATTTATTTATTTCATTATTTCTTAAAATAAAATGATGACATTATTATTTCAATTATTTAATATCGCCTGTTTTCGCTCTATTTCGCCAATGAAAATTGTTCCAAACAAAGCAACACATGGCGGTGTTTCGTTACTGAATGAATGAATCGTTTGAATGAATGATTCAATGACTCACTAATTAAGACAGTCAAATGCTTCGTTCCTGAATGAATTAGCCGTTTGAATTAATCGGTTGAAACTCAGTGGCTGTGTCCGAAATCGCATACTCTCTTGAGTAGGTCCTTATTTTGAGTAAGTAATTACTTCATGACTGTTAGAAAAGTATGTTCTATATAATATAATGTGTGTAGTATGAATGTAATCTGGATGTATTGCATTCGCCATGTTGTCATTATCGTGACCTATCAGCGTCAGTTGCGTCGCTTCACTGTCATTCATAAATCCTCTCCTGTAGCTTCATGGGATAGTAAAGTGTCCATTGTACGCACACTTCAGAATCTCGCCGGAAGTAGTAGGTCATCCGGGTACTTTTTGCGTACTGTTTTATGAGTACTGTGAAGTCGGACCTACGTCACGTACTGTTTTTCGCCTACTATATAGTAGGGAAGTATGCGATTTCAGATGCAGCCAATGACTCACTAACATTATCATTATTATTATATCATATTAACAGTCATTAACAGTGACTTGCTGCCACCTACTGGCGGTTTTAATTTCACATTTAAAGGTGCAGTGTGTAGTATTTATGAGGATCTGTTGACAGAAGTGCAATATAATATACATAACTATGTTTTCAGTGGAGTATAAAGACCTTACATAATGATCCGTTATGTTTTTATTACCTTAGATCGAGCCATTTCTATCTACATACACTGCGGGTCCCCTTACAGTGAAGTCGCCATTTTGCGCCGCCATGTTTCTACAGTAGCCCTAAACGGACAAACTTCTCTACAGAGCGCTAGTCACTCTCTGCTCTCTCCGACGACGACATCTTTGTCCTGTGTCGGCCACCGTAGCTTCTCTATAGCCGAGTTTCCACTGACGGGCCAAAAGCGGGCATCCTAGTGCGTGCCAGGGCCAGTCGTGTTTCCACTGTCACTTCCGGGGCTTGATCGGGCCTCGTCGGGGCTTGATCGGGGCCAATGGCCAGGGTTTTTTGGCCCGCCGAATATCTTGGTCCAAAGCGGGCCAACTGGGGCTTGAGGAGTGATTACGAACAAAGGCGGAGTTTATCTGAGTCTGGAGATGGCAGCGCCACGGATGATTTCATATACCAGCTAACATCAGCATTAAAGACTTTTAAAATCATTTTAGCTCAACTCACTTTCAGACAGCAGCAAGTGTTTGATTAACTTCTGTCTGTGATCCGATGTGGATTCTGATCACCGTATAAGGCAGAAATATTTATATGCCATGCAAAAGACTATTTGCGCTAACCATTACCATAGTAAACATGGTAAATACGTCTGCGTGAAGAAATCAGACATATCGGCTATCACAATCATGTAATTATTTTATCTGTCAGTATGTCTCGTCTCTTTATACCGAAATGTCTGATATCCATATTTACCTCTGCATACTGTATGTCATAAAATAAAGCAAGTCCGGTTTTTCGGGAGCTTCCTCGCTGTTCCTCTGACTGAAAATATAACTGTATTGGGACTGTGACTGGAGAGAGTGCTAAAGCTCCTCAGGTCGTATTTTTGGTGGAAAATATGTAGAAATGATCGATCTTTCCAAATGTGATAAACTGTCCCGTGACTACAAATAAACAGAAACAGACGTGACTGAATAAGTACGTGTGTCCTGTTTCTTTTGTGAGCTAACGGTAAATACCATTTTATTTCTGTGTGACTAATGTGTAATCTCGACAAATTAATTTATTATGATCAATGTAGGCTATCACTTATTATTGTAAAACTGTGGTAAAACATCGATGCTTGGGTTTAATCTTTAAGTAAACAACAGCGACAACAAACGGCCGCTTTTATCATGTTGGTTTTGCGATCTCATTAGTTTCCAGTGATTTCTTTCTGATTAGTTTTCTGATAAAACATACATTTGTTGGTGAAATTATGTTTTGTGTGACGTTGTTCCAGAGAGGCGTGTTACAGGAGGGTTTTAGTGAAGCGCTGCGGAGCTTCTGGCCCGAAACGCAGTGTGGTTTTGGGCTCGTTGCTGCAGGTCCGAGGCCATCAGCCCAGCCCGGCCCGATGAAAGCGCTGGCTCGCACTGGCCCGACAGTGGAAACGCGTGGCTTATGTGCTTCAAAGGGAGGGATAACCGGTGTGTTATTGCAATTCACAACCTTAGCGCTAGATGCCGTTAAAATTCACACACTGCACCTTTAAAGTATATTTTCATTTTTCAAATAATTTCAAAATAGCACTATTCAACATTTAAAACATTATTAATGAATTTGTAACTGCCGGTTAAATGCATTCATGTCTCTCTGAGATGCATTAAACAGTCTGTGTAAATGCATCTAAAGATGCAGCTTCTGTGTTTCCTCTGCATTGCAATGATGAATTTTGTTGATACTGATTTCATTTGATTGGTAACAGCCCTATTGCATCTTATTATTCTAACTGAATTTATTGATTAAATGTAAGAATTTGACAAAAGATAATAAAAAAATGGCTTTATGAAGGTAAAAATGCCCCTAAAAGGTAAAAATCAATTCAAATGTATTGGAAAAGATCATTTCTGTCACTGATGCGAACTGACTACCACAGAATATGAAGAATATCAAAAACTTTGGGAGTCAGCTGCCCACGGCAGTCCTAAACCTGACAAGGTGCCAACACAATAACACACTCAGCAACAAAAATCACAGAAAATATTGAGATATCATTTTTTGTCAATATCGCACACCCCTATATGGCTATATTTTACAGCTTTGTTCACGTGACATAAAAAAAATACAACTTTCCCCAATTCCTTAAGCTGATTTACCAGAATTTCACCAATGCATTCAGTTCAAACATGGCCTCGAAATGAAAAACAAAACAAAACAAAACAAAAAAAAAAGAGTTACATTTAGGATAAAGACTCACTACACTGTGTATATTATGGACACTCACATGCTTCCAGTGGCCGAGCTGCTGTCGGTGGGCAGAGAGCCATTGGAGCGTTCCATCTGGGCCAACCTGAACAGACAGAGATCGAGACCAAAATGAGACCAACATGACAGTATTACAGTGTTTATTAGGATTAAAAGGAGGCAGGATATGGATTTGTGTGCCTCCAAGGCTCCACTGTGGCTGAGCATGTTTATTCATGTGCTGGGTGATCAATGAGAACTATAAAAATGTAAACTCAAATAAGGCTACTGGTGTGACCCCCCAATTCTGAATAACTGATGCTAGAGTAAGGAGTTTTACTTTCTCACACACACGCACACACACACACGCACGCACACACGCACGCGCACACGCACACGCACACGCACACGCACACGCACACACACACACACACACACACACACACACACACACACACACACACACACACTCTCTCTCTCTCTCTCTCTCTCTCTCTCTCTCTCTCTCTCTCAGGACTGAAGACTTGTCCCGATGGATTACAGTCTCATAGAGTTCCTATAATGAGATAGAGGCTTCAGTCGCAGTCTATATTCACAATCCCATAGTAACTGCCTGTGTGTGAGATAGTGACATTGAGAGAATCTAGCTGACGGTGAAAATCCATTTTCGAGTCTTTATGGGTAGAAGGTCAGCAGTGGAGGCAGTTGGTGCATTTGTGCATGCGTAGTATGTTTTCTATTTTTTTCTTTGAGCAGGTGTAAATCGAATTGATACGCGCCTAATATACTCTATGTGGCACCAGATTAAATTGGCTTCGGCAGAGAGCCAGAGGTCTAACGGGGCATGTGTGCATTTATACTGCTCATCTGTCACCGCTCTCACACGTCTGGCCCTGCGGTGATGCAATCGGACAGTGTGAGGGAGGCTGATCTCATGCTGCGCTCATGTCATGATGGAATTACTGTAATTACTAATGCTAATGATGACAGAGAACATGGAATTATTTAGAAATTACTAAAAATATTAGTACTTCAGTCATTGTCAATTAAAAAGTAATTACTTTAATTTACAGTACAAATAATTTGGACTAAAATTAGTTATTGTTGCTCATTAGGGAAGAATGAAATCATCAAATAAAAAATGTTTTTTTCATTTATTATAAATGATTTATCTGTGCACATCATTATTTGTTTTTTAAATGCATGTGTCTCATAATCTTTAGTCAAAGTAACAGTTACACCTGATTTTTAAAGTGACGTAGTTACATTGGTCTTACTCAAATAAGCACTGAGTAATATTAATCAACTATGTACTTACTATAGAGTTAGGGTTTGGTTTAGGGGTTAGTTACTTGTAATTATGCATAATTTACTGTTATTACTATAGTAAGTATATGTAGTAACGTGTAACTACTTCATCTTAAAATAAAGTGTTCCCAAAGTAACCCTCTTACATCTCTTCTCTTTTCTGATGACGTGTTTAGTGGCACGAGGGCGGGGCAACCTGCTGTCACTCACATGAGATCCACCAATAGCAAACCACAACCATCCAATCAATTCCCCATGGACCAAATCAAGTCCCGCCATACATTTGTTCTTGTTCCAGAAGCCGTTTCACTCATATATGTCACAATAGGGAAGAAAAGACTGTCTCATCTTCCATTTTATGCCTACTTCAATGATAATATTTAATTACTACATCAATAGAACCCGGAAGTCTAATTTGCCACTGATTCCTTAGAGATTTTCCTATGGGGTTTTTCAATCAATGAGAAAAATAAAGCCATAATTTGACGATACTTTGACGTTTTGTTCTACAACATAAATTACACACACCGAAAACGTGAATTTTGAAGCAGTTATGTTCATTTTTGAAAGCGTATGTTTTCTAATACGTAACAGTTTGGGGTGTGAGTGTGTGCAGTAGTGTTGTAGTCAAGACCACCTAATCCGAGACCGAGTCAAGACCAAGACCAGACCAGCACTCCTTAACTTCATAAAGATCCAGAGTAACCCCTGACCCGATGCATGATGTATTGACGAACGCGGAAGCGCAGAGGATAGAGCAAAACAAAACACCGGTCATGAATTAGAAGTCTAAAACGAGAATTTTTTAATATTTCGATATAAGAGAAGAGGAGCTTGAGTTTGTTGCCCAGCACTATTTGTTTGAACCGCGAGAGGAGTCAAAGCTTGCGATACTCCTACATACATCGCATCAGGGGTTATTCTTTTGCCGTAAGTCGACTTGCATAGGCCGTCTGGCGGAAGCTAGTTATTTTAGTCTATAAAGTTTTAAATATAGATATTTTTCTTACACAAACGCATGGCTGCGCTTCAGAAGGCTTTTATTAACCCCCGGAGCCGTGTGGAGCACTTTTAGCACAAAAACCGGTCTTGAGAACAAAACATCAAAGCACTATCAAGTTATGTTTTACCACAGGCTGTATTTTTCTCATTCATTGAAAAAAGACCCATTATAAAACCTCATAGGAAAATCTCGAAGGAACCAGTGGCGAATTAGACTTCCGGGTTTTGACGTCATACCTGCTTATAGTAAGTAAAAACACAGCAAAAACTGATACATACAGTATAGCATTCAGAATTAATTTGATAATTTGATATTTAAATGATTGGAAGCCCTAGTTTTCACCAGACAGACATCTGTAATAACTGTATTTCTAAAATGACATGAACGCAGCATGACATCAGTGTGGTTTGTGTGCTGCAATGCTGGCAGTGAGATATACTGACCTGCTGGCGTACTTCCCTATCTGTGAATGCGTGTCGTCATGAGGGAGTTGTGGCGACGGAGATAGTCTGCAAACAAAAACACAAGCATAAACAAAAGCACACTCAAAAATACCTCAACGACAAGCGTGATTCTAAACATGAAATGTGTCTGATGATCTACAGTGAAGGCCATGTGTTACTGGGACGGACAAACTGAGGAAGAAGGTTAGACACAAAAAAAAAAAGATTAAAAAACAAAAAGGGGTGGAGGGGGCGTGCGGGTGGATGGATCTGCCATTCTGCGCGTGCACTGATGTGAGCAGCATGCTGTACTGATGGCTGACTGTAGATACTCACTCATACTGCTCCGGACACATGCTGATGAGAGTGACCGGACTGCAGGAGGGAGAAACAACAACAAAAACAAGGGGAAAGGAGGGGGAGTGGGGGGAAGGGAGGGGAGGAACAGATTTTTTTAGGGTCAGAGGTCACACAATATGGAGGTCAGATCCAGACAACAATAGCCGCGTTTCCACCGCAGGAACTTTCCCCAGGAACTAGGGACTTTGTGGTGGTACTCTGTGTGTTTTGACCGCAGGAACCAGGGTCTAAATGAAGTTCCGGGTAAAAATCTCAAAACGTCCCTGCTCTCGAGGTAGCACTTTTTCAAAGTTCAGGAACTTTCGGGGATGGGACTTGGCCGGTGAACATGCTGACTGACTCCACGCAACCACCATTTTTAAAAGTCTGTTTCGGTGTGTGCAGTAAGAGTTGATTGGAGTTTAAAAAATACGACAGATGGACCGACGACGAGGTTCAGGCTTTATTAAGCTTATATGCAGAGGACGAAATCCAGCAGGAACTGGAAAGTCGCGCACAGTCCTACGTCACCGGACTAATTTGACTAATCTTCACGGTACTTTAGACCGCGATGGAAACACAGACAGCAACAGGTCTGGGGCAAAAAAGTTCCTGGGACAAATTGCTCCGGGTAATTTCGGTGGAAACGTGGCTAAAGATGTGGAAGTGTCCTGGCTGAAATACTCCTCCAGAACTGTAGGGGGCAACGCAGAACATTGAGATTTCTGTCATTCTGGATTCATAGAATGATTACTAACATGTTACTCAAAAATGAAATCGCCATCATTTACTGACTGTCATGTCATTTCAAACCTGTATGACTTTCTTCTGTGGAGCAAAAGAAGAAATGTCAAAGAATAACCAAGCTGCTCTACTCTACACAATGAAAGCGAAGAGGACGCAGTCAAACTCTAAAAATCTCCATTTAAAGCCCACATATTATATACATTTTTATATAACTGAGTGAGAAAACAAAACTAAACATTGAAACCTTTATGGTGTTTTTTTTGCCCTGATCACTTTACGCTTCCATTGTATGGAAAAGAGCAGCATGAGCATTCTGATAAACGCCTAGTTTTGACTTCGATGAAGAAAAAATAAGTCATATGGGGGAGTAAATGAAGGTCCCTTCAATAAAGCCTCTTGTCAGTCGCATCTCCTTTGCGCACACACAGAGCAACGTTTGGCCTTAGAACTAGGCGGATCAGATTTCCAAACCAATCTTTAATCTTTAATTCCATTTCAGTGTCTTTTAAAGTGAAAACTTGCTGTTAATCGCACACAGCGCAAAGCATAAAAGATCAAACGCTCGGCTCTGACTCGACAGGGACAAGTTTAATCTGCTGGAGACCCTAGTGAACCTCAGTTTCTCTTGGAGATGATGAAAACTGTCATATTTGAGACCATACGGCAGATGAGGCGATAATTGCAAGATGAGAAATTCAAGGTTAGATCGGTTAATGTATGCCTTTTTTTGTGAAATCGCAGAGCAGGGGCATTCCTTCCCTATCCATATCCAGCCTGGTCTCACTCTTAATATGTAGGTATTAATATGTAACATTTAAAGGAACACGCTGACTTTTTGGGACTTTAGCTTATTCACTGTATCCCCCAGAGTTAGATAAGTCCATACATACCATTCTCATCTCTGTGCGTGCCATAACTCTGTCTGACGCACCCACCGCTAGCCTAGCTTAGCACAAAGACTGGAGGTAAATGGCTCCATCTAGCCTACTGCTCAATTAGTGACAAAATAACGCCAACATTTTCCTATTTACATGTTGTAATGTGTATAGTTACATTGTGTACTAAGACTGACGGAAAATAAAAAGTTGCGATTTTCTAGACTGATATGGCTAGGAACTATACTCTCATTCCTGCGTAATAATCAAGGAACTTTGCTGCCGTACCATGGGTCGGCAGGCGTAATGATATCTTCCAGTCTTCCAGTGAAACGACGCTCTCTCTGGCGAGGCATGCAAGACTTATCCAATCAATTAGTTTAAAATAAACCCCACCCCTCCACAATTGTCTGCAAGCTCGCAATCATTTTTATTTTTTGGTAAAATTGTACTTATTTCACGTTTGGAATAATGTGCACTGATGATATGTTTGACCAGGAAAATGAATTGAGAAAGTAAAAAGGGTCCATTATGATTTCATGTTGACTTTCAGGCTGAAGGAAAGGCGGCTGAAGAGGGAGAAATATGAGCCATGTCAAAAATAAAAGGATCCAGTTATCTAGGCTTTTAAACGGCTGGTTTGTTGAATCATGTACAGAGCGCTGGACTCAAAGTAATGAGTGATTCTGTAAATTAGTGCTGACAAGAGTCAACAAACACGAGCTCTCTAATAAAAGTCGTTCAATATCCCCTGGCGCTTCTGAATTTCAAGAAAACCAAACACTGCACTGTTTCATTTTGCTCTTGAAAATGACTCAGAATATATTTCAACCGCCGTCATCACTCTTTGTTAAATCTGACATGTGCCGATGGAGTTTATTCATGCTGTTGCACACCGCAGCATGTCTGTTCAGAAACCTGAAAATCAAACGTTACATGAAACGGTCTGATATCACAGCGTGCTCAGATCGGTTGAATGTCATGCTAACATGGAACGACAGGAAGCCTGTGTGGTGCAAGCAGTCACTTCGGCTCTGCTCGTGGGGATTTATAATCAGCACTAACTGAAGAAATGGGTCATCTGCAGTTCCTTGTCATTTAGCAGAAGACTCTTCCCGACACAAACTCATGAAATGGTCCCACTGGAAAACCACAAGTGCCTTAATCAACGGTAGTATGGAGATAAGGCTGAAGTGGGAACTGCATAACTCTCTATATTCATAAATTGGCCACACTTGAGCTCTGTTCCAAAAACACTGAACTGCCTAGAGCAGCGTTTAAAGACATCATACAGTAGGCACGCTCCCAAAGCAGAGGCTGCTCCGAAAAACAGGCTGCATAATCATTGCAAGATACCTTCTTTTGTTTAGCATCACATGTATCTTTACCAGAAAATGTGTTGCGACAAATCCAGTGGTAAAAATCCATCTAATATGACAGGCATAATGAGAGAAATGTAGATTATGGACCCTTTTCACATTTCTAGGGCTCTCAGAAGTCATCATAAACTATCATTTTTGCGTTTCCATTTGCCCCAAGAGATTCGACTTTCCAAAAGAAGAAAAAAAACAAAAAACCGTCTGTACTCACGCTACAGTATTATCGTGATATTTTTTTATTATTATTAAAAATATTATTATTTTATTATTATAATGACCCACAAATATTCCCCCATTGCATTATTATACATTATATATAGTAGTTCAATGTAGTAATGTCACTGATAGTCCGAAAACGTTCATTTTTTTCCCTCACGCAGTAATCATGCTTTCAATACAGGCATTCGCTGTACCTCTCTCAAGCCGAAAGAATGCTTAGTTTTTTTTTTACGCGTATGCATATGCACACAGTCGAACGCACAGCCTTGCAAAGTATACTACTTTTGACTCGTATGCGTACACAGGCGTTTGACGCATGCGCAGTTTTGAGCAATCTCTCGCCACGAGTTACAACCCATGTCAATACTGCAAAAAAATTAAATGCGCATGTGCAACCGTTACAAAAATCCGGCGGTGCAAGTACAGTACACGTACTCTTCTGATGATGAAATTCGCATCACACGCACTTGTACGCTGACCCTCGCGTACGCGTAAAAACTGAAGTATACTTTGGCCTTTACACAGACTCTCCCGGTGCTCGCTATGTCTCTCCCGCTATTACTGCACTATACATATAAGAATAAACCATCTAAAACGCTTTGAATAATCATACCACTAAAACTAAATGTGATCTGGTGATTTAAATGATGTTTGCACTTTCACTTTGAGTTCCAGCGTGTGTGCTTCAGTTGATCAAAGACTTGAATTTGTTAGCTTAGCAACATGCTAAATTCACTCTCGATTGAAACTGACAGATGAGATATGGGTGACATATTTGTTCATAGCACTAAAAACAATCACTTATGAGGTTCTATGTGAGTTATGATGCTGCCTTAATGTGCGGTCACATTTATCGTATCACATGTACAGTATCGCACATTTTGTGGGGTCATTTCAATAGGAATCCGCCTGATTGGGAGTTTCACATGAGGGCAAGGTTCCCCACGCTCATGTTCAAGTTAGATTGAACTGACCACCAGAAAGCTGATAGGTTTGAAAGTGACTTCTGTGTGAGCTGTGCTTCATACATCGCTCCACTATAGACAATGGACCTATTTTGCACACAAAAAACACCTTAGGTTTTGGAACAGAGCTTGAATCTTTAGAGTAGAGGTCGGATATTTCAAGATATATCAACATTTCTGTACAGACAGGAAATCTGCACTATGAAGCGAGACATGTCGACAATATTTGACACACTTCTTGATAGTTCTTCAAACCCTGCAGTGTGAATAACCTCATTGTGTGAAGGCTGTAACAGCTCTCCGGGTGAAGATAGATAATGATTGGAAGTGGCAGAAAACCAGAGCATGAGGACAGTCAAACTGCAGATATTACACACATACAGAAGTATTTTATTCTCCTTCAAGATGCTTACGTTTCCATGTTGTCTCCTTCTAGGACCGTCTGGACAGGCAGGTATCCCAGGCGAGGGTGCTTCGCGAAATACTTCTTCGAGCGGAACTTGTTTTTTAAGACTTTGGTGAAATCTCGCATGTCTTCACCTGAGGTGGTCTGAAAAGAAGAGGAAGAGAGATGATGAATGTGGAAGTGGATTTACTTTATTAACAATTGTTCAAAGCAACTTTAATACAATAAAGGCTGAGAGTCACTAGTGGTTTGAAACCCTAGTATTAAACTTTGCTGTGTAGGCGTTGGTAGAGCCAATTTAGCAGTTTCACTCTGAATCTTTCATATTAAACTTTAAAACTTTTAGGTTCATTAGAGTAAGAATTATTGGTAAAACTTTATTTTACAGTGTCCTTGTTACTGTTACATGTACTTACCATAGTAATAACAGTAAATTATGCATAATTACATGCAACTAACCCTCAACCAAACCCTAATCCTACCCTAACCCTATAGTAAGCACATGTAATTATTATTTTCCAGTACTTAAATATATATTTACACTGTAACAATGACACCCCTTAACTGTCACCCCCCTTTTTGAGAATGGGCGTGAAATGTTTGTAATTCAAGAATGCTTTGGACCTACGACCTAAGTTTGGTCTTGTTTTAAAGAAGACACTATGAAAAAGTTATGGAAGTTTAAATTTACTGTAAATCAAATGCACTGTACTAAATATTTTTTTATTTTAAATAAAATATATATTTTACAAACTATTTTTTTACTCTAAAATTACTATAAAATCAAAGCCATATGTCTGACCAAGTTGTGTTCCAAATTTGAAGTTGATATCACAAAAATGAAAGTTCCCATGAGAGTTTGTTTAGGCGCTGTACCAAAAATATCCACCGGGTGACACACAATCCATTGATTTTTTTTATGCATTCTGCTGCAGAGTCCTGCACGCGGACGGGTGACCCGCTAATATTTGATGTAACGGGTGGAATAATATTTACGTGTCGGGTGCGGGTGCAGGTGCGGGTCGGACGTGCGGTAGGCACGGGTGGGCTGCGGGTCCAATAGTCAAGATTATTTCGACTCAGTCCGGTACACAGTGATAGGCAGATGCCGTGATTGTGTTCACGCTCTGTCTGCAGACCGTTAAAGGCTTCTGCGCGACTTGCCCTTAAGCTCTGCCAGTCGCGCTGCATCTGATTGACAGCTATAGTGATTATATTAAAGGAGGCGCGCTTTGCTTGCTTTCTGTATTTAATCTATTCGCAATATGAATAAAAGTTTTAGCCTATTTTTCATGCTGGTAAAAAGAGGACCAATGTTTTTTAATCTATGCCTTTTAGACCTCTAAGCGTATAGCATGACCCAGTGATGTGATTTATGCACAATTTGTACAAAGTAGATTGTTCACTTGATGTATAGTTTTATATAGTTTACACGACAGATGTCGCGCTCTCGCTCTCTCGCTCTCTCTCTCTCTCTCTCTCTCCTTCTTCGTTGTTAACATGATGGGCTGCGTGTCTATTAATTGTTCTTGCATGAACTCATAATGCGTAATGTTTATTGCTTACCTTACATGAAAAAATAAATAAATGGTTTTTGTCTACTTTGTGTGGGAAATTTAATGCGGGTGCGGGTCGGGTCGTGGTTTTCATGTCAAGTGGGTACGGAATTAAATTAGTGTTTCTGTCGGATATCGGGTCGGGTGAGCTGTTAATAAAGCGGGTGCGGGTTTATCAAACAGGACCCGTGCAGGACTCTGTTCTGCTGTAACATTTCTGTCCAAATATCACTTTTATCTCAAAATATGGAACCTTGAGACTTTCCGACGAAATGTGTTTTGTCAAGATTAGAAAAGTTTTAGATTATAAATTATGAAACATGGCGACGCCCAATAGGGGAGGAGCCCGCTAAAAGAATTTAGCGTACCGTTTCTATGGTAACACAATGTATAATTTTTTAAAACGTTTTTCACAGGATGAATTTTGAGTTTGTAAGCTTTCAAATGATACCTAATTTATGATAATTACTAAAAAATGTGATATAAAAAAGGTGATAAAAAATATATTATACTTTTTAGAGGATAATACTATTTTATACATTTTTATGGACAAATACTAAAATATATGTTTTATTATGAACCTTTAAAACCAAAGTTTCAATGATTAAAAATGTGTGCATCGATTTTTTGTGACAAAGGTCAGAACTCCTGTTATGATGTACATTTTTTGAGGTGCACTCTTATCATAAATTAATCTATTACTGTTCCTAACAACAAACAGTGGTAAAATATCTGTTTAGGAGTCCTAGATGTATATGATGCATTTGTTTCAGTTTTCTTTGGTAAAGTACAAACGAACAACATTTTATTTAAATAGTTTTTTTTTTAAACCATGTCAATGTCTTTACTGTCACTTGATTCATTTAAAACATCCTTGCTGAATACATTTCTTTAAAAAAAAAAATATTTTGAACAGTGGTGTACATCTACTGACAAACAGATGCCATTTTAAATTATTTTAAAAGGTGTTAGTCAAGCAATATTCATACAACCTCTTGTACATAAGGCATGAAGTATTTTTTAAATATTTCTTAAATATGCCTTATGAGCCGCATCAGTTCAGGTGTTTTGAGAATGAAAACCCAGAGTTGTCCCTATTTTCACCTAACAGGCATGTAATGACTTACATTGAGGGATGTCATAGAGATGTCCCAAGCCATACATGTCATTGGGGCCTTTTGTCTGGGCCAGAAAGCCAACCACTTAGAAACCATCCCAAACACCCTAGCAACCACAGCAAAGCCCTGGAAACCATCCAGAAGGCACAACTCATATTTTCTCTAATTAGGTGACACAGAAACACACACTTGCATCATTGCTTTTGCTAACAAATGGGAAATGCGGCTGAAGGTTCTCTACATATCTCTGACCTGAAAAAACAACTTTATACTCCTTTATATTTAGAAGCACATAAAAATAACAGCAGACGCAAGCAATATGCACACACAAGGGTTACACAAGTAAACATTCTCAAAAATAAAGCTTCAAAAATGGGGTTTTCGCAGTGATACCATAGAAGAACCATTTTTGTCTTAGGGCCCTATCATACACCCGGAGCAATGCAACGCAAGTGTTTTTTGCTAGTTTCAGCCCGACACAGTTATCATTTTCACGTCCAGCGGCACGTTGTTTAAATAGCAAACGCACTCGCACCCATCTGTTCACCCATGGGCGTGCTGGTCTGAAAACGAGGTGTGTTCAGGTGCATTGTTGGTGCATTGCTATTTTGAGGAACTGAAAACAGCTGCGCCATTGACCAACAAAAACCTGGTCTAAAGTCAATAGCGCAGTATTTATTGAGTTATTTAAAGGGCGTGTTAGTAATGTGCGCCTATAGGCGGGTACACAATGCGCAAACACTCTGCTGATTACACACACAGGGACGCGCAGCAGCACACAAACATGTTTAAATATTAAAAATAAAAGGATTCCTCTCTGGAGAAGCGTTCAGTCTTTCTGCTCGCATATTCCTCCACGTAAATAGCGAATCCGCCATGGTGCGAGTGCAACTGGCTTTTAAAGGGAATGGGAGATGAGACTCTGATTGGTTTATTGCACGTTACGCCCAAAACACACCCATGACTCATTAAGAGACTAGGGACAACCCTTTTGGACCATTGCCTGGCGCTCCGACCGTTTTTTGCATCGTTAAACTAGCAAAAGTGGATTCGGACACGCCCTAAGTGCACCTGCGCCGTACGCTTCAGATCATGTGCTTAGATCGTTATAATAGGGCCCATAGTGTGAAGAACATTTTAAAAATCTATTAATAATCTTTTGCGGAATGGAAAGGTTCCATGGATGTTAAAGGTTCTTCATGGAACCATAAAGCCAATAAACAAACTTTATTTGTAAGAGTGTACACCCACACGTTTTGGGTCAGTTTGAGAGAAATGCAGTCTAAAGAGAGCACGTAGAGCTCATTAGCCCATCACTACTGTACTATTTTCTCTCACACAAACTGGCACTCTCAAAGCACACACGTCTCCACAGATCCCACACTGATCCAGCCACACGCATCTCATCCTCCACTTGTCTACTGAGCCGAGGTGTTTCAATCCAGGATTTCTTTGTCTGCGTCTCTGCACAAAATCTTCTTTATCTGCACATATTCACAAACCAAATCCTATTTATCTTGCAGACTAGACCAACCGAAAAACAAGGATGTGACCGCCCATGTCTCACAGAAGGATTCGGTCTCCAACATTTTGGTTTGATAAACTTGTCAACCCACAGACCAACAGTACCCATAAACTCTAGATCTGACACTCTCATGAAAGCTCAACATGGCGAAAACAAGAAAATCTTGTTTAATTACAACAGCAAATTGCCTTATAAATACATTTTCATTTAGTTTACGACAGAACATGCATGAAAATGAGCTAGTCCATCTGGCTAAATATTTTTTAGCCTTTTGTGTGATCTCTTTTGCACATGTGCATAAGTAAACTTGCAGAAAGATGGATCACACTAGGTTTTACATCAAAAACACACTAATGATAACGACACTGGTTTTTGTGTTTCTTCTAAACGCATGCAAAGCACCTTTATGTAGAATAGTAATGCAAGTAGGCTTTGAGATTTTCATTAAACAATTATTTAAATTCGTGTCTGTTCCGCATACAGCTATCATACGGCATCAGAAGACTTTGAATTAGGGCTGTCATTTTCACTACACTATTGCCTTATTATATTATTTTGTGTGGTCTCTTTGTTGGCCAATGAATCACATTTATAACAAAGAGTGTATAGGGAGGCGGAGAGGGAGTCTGTAACCATTAGGGCTCAGTATTGACACAAATTTCATGATTTGATTCGATTTCGATTCACAATCTTGCAGTTCAATTAGATTTCGATTCAACATTGATTATTTTGGATATATATATGGTTTTTCTGAGGTAAATGTGATGTTGCATGACATATTGTTCACAAGCTGTTTTATTGGCGTCTTTCCGCGGTTGAAACACTGATTGAGCGATTACATGAGACATGATACAGATTTCGGTAAGTTGTACTGTATCGTTTAACATACGTTCATTCATGTTCATTTCACACTGTAATTGGTATTAAAGCGGAGGAGATGATCAGTTCACGTGAGCTGCATGTTGCCACGATCTGTCACGCCACATTCAACAGCTCCAAATGGTATTTATTTTTTGAATGTCATAATAAAATGGACATAATTTGAAATCTGAGACTTTGTTTCATATAAAAAGTAACAAAGCACAAAGCTTATTGCGATTTATTGGATGGGAGGGGCTCTACAATGTTCCGTTCATTCATCAACTGAAAACAGGATAACTAATTGATTCTTGGGATTTAAAGGTGCAGTGTGTGATTTTTAGCGGCATCTAGAGGTGAGGTTGTGTATTGCACCCCCACCGCTCACCCCTCCCTTTCGAAGCACATAGAGAAGCTATGGTGGCCGACACAGGACAAAGATGTCGTCTGAGACAGCAGAGAGTGACTAGTGCTCTGTAGAGAAGTTTGTCCGTTTAGGGCTACTGTAGAAACATGACGAAGCAAAATGGCGACTTTACTGTAAGAGAACCCGCGGTGTATGGAGATAGAAATGGCTCATTCTAAGGTAATAAAAACATAACGGTTCATTATGTAAGGTCTTTATACACCACTGAAAACATAAGTTATGTGTATTATATTGCACTTCTGTCAAAAGATCCTCATAAATACTACACACTGCACCTTTAGGAATCGATGTTGGTTCGTAAAAATGAGAATCGATTAAAATTGAGAAAAAAAACATTTTTTCCGCCCTAGTAACCATTACTGTACAAAATGACCAGAAAGAACTTCCTGTTGATCAGCACTTCCTGCAAAACTGGGGTGTTCGTATGGAATTCCTCTTCCTCGATTCTCATTAAACTCTGGAACAGTCTGCCCTTCAATGTGAGGTCTGCTCCTTCATTAGCCAGTTTTAAATCAGATCTTAAATCTCATCTGTTCTCTCTGGCTTTTGATTAGATCGCTATTGGTAGATTTTTATATTTATTTACTATTTGGATGGTATCGGGTCTAATGTGTTTATATTTTGTATCTGCCTTGTTTCTTTTTATTTGCACATTGTCTTACTGTACAGCACTTTGGCGCAACTCTGTTGCTTTTAAATGTGCTATAGAAATAAAATTTGACTATCTTTTTTCAGTTTTATGATGGATGGCAACCAGCATTAATGTGCAATACTGCCATCTACTGCGTTGGAGTGTCAACCGGATAGTTACTACCTCTGGATTATTTACGGTATGTGCAGTATTAACATTATATCAATACTGATATATTGCGACAAATTTAGTGTACGTCAAGTAGACGTACTTGTATGGTGCATTTATGGTGATTTTTGTCTTTTGTTGAGCTTGATACATCAAAACTACATCCCTGTACATGCTTTCAACTGGCCTTATTCAGTTAACACAAGAAGAATGAATCTCGTTCGTAAAATAATTCTTGTATGAATTTACACATTGTGTTTTTCAACGGAGGAAAAATAATCAGACAAATAAGACAACATGAGTTTTTCATGTTTAGGTGAAGTTTTCCTATTAAAAAGGACTCTAAAGTTGCCGCTGGAAGCGCGAGTTGAACACAGCACATTACTCATTTAGACTGACACTGGGATAAAGAAACTCTTTGTATCCCACAACTAATAAAAACCATATCACAACAACAAAAAGCAATATCAACACAATGAAAAAGCAATAACGGTGTAACAGCCCAACCGAGGGCCACAAAAAGCATATTCTGTTCAATATTGATCTTCTGCTCTCTGAATGCTGATGACAATATTTGCTGTTGATTCGCAAGTAAATGTGTTTTATAGATATGTGTATGTGTGTTTATGGAGTGAGTGTCTGGGACATGCCAGTTTGAAAGGAAATGAAAGGTATTCTCTTCCTGTCAAGGGAAGTATCCGGACATTTCACAACTGCTGATGTGTGTGTGTGTGTGTGTGTGTGTGTGTGTGTGTGTGTGTGTGTGTGTGTGTGTGATAGAGGTCTGACAGGAGTGATGAATTCAGGATTACTGCTGCCTCCCTGAATGCCAACCATAAACAAAAAGCCAACAAATGACCGGACAGAGATGATGAAGGAGAAACAAGAGTTTATATCCAAACATAAAACAATATATCAGCCACTTGATAGTATTAAATAGCAGCTGGTGATCTCCAGAAAGCAGTTCTGAGCTTAGCGCTGTCAACACAATCTTATTATATAACAGTTAGTTCTGGCCCAGTAATTTAACAGGACGAGCGTCGTTGTCTGTGGACTGAAATGTTTTACTGCATCACTTCTCTTACCTAGAATTACAATTCAATAGATCGCAACATTGTAAACCATTTTTGTTGGCGAAGCAACAAAAAAAAAAAGAAGGACGGCCATACTGGGTTGGAAATGTCACTCGATATTAACTACTTCTTTATAGAACTGTTTTATGAAAGTAATATGACAGTCATGATCGATATTTTTGGGCCTGTGGAACGTTTATGTGACGCTTCATAGAACAGCACCATAAACTTATTATGGGAACAATCCACATGGAGTAACCTGGGGTTAAAGTGCTTTGTTCAAGGTCACAGTGGTGTCTCACTGCTAGCATGGATTGAAAAAGGAACATTCTGGTTGCCTTGATAACACAACGATTATTACTAGAAAGAATATGCTAGTGAGAAAAGGTTTTCATGCTTGAATGTTTAAAAAACATTATTTGTCCCATATTCTCCATTGTTGCAGCTCCTCTCTTCCCAGTCTGTCAGTAACGCTCTGTTTAGTTCCTGTCTCTATGAAGCCCCTCCCTCTGAAAAGCACAGTGTGCTCTGATTGGTTGGCTGGATCAGTGTGTTGTGATTGGTCAAGCGCTTCGACTGTGTTTGGGAAATGCCTTGAGTTTCAACACACTACTAACTAACTCAACCAGGCCCCGCCACTTTATTCTGCGTATGAATTATTTAAATGAGGAATATTGCGACGTGTTCGTTCTCAGAAGAAAACTCAAGACTACAATGGAGGCGTTTCAGGGAGTTCAGAAACAGTGACACTGATATAGAGAAGAACTCCTGCTGGAGGGACTTTGTGCTTTGTAACTTTGCTGAAGCAGTGACGTATTTTTTTAAATGCATGTTATAGATCTTATTGTGAAAGATTCATACATGTATGATTCATTTTATTTATTTATTTATTGACCGTAAAGTTTAATGATGATCTTCCTGTGAAATCTCTCTGGTGACATCAGTCGGCTTCTTCAGTCAACTAGTCCGCTTAAACATGCCCCTTTCTTTCAATCATCTACAAACTCGCATTCATTTTTAGTGCCACGCCCACATCTCAATGCCCAATTAACAACCGATGTGTAGAACCAAGTCACTTTGATAAACCATTAAACTTGGATGCACAATAAGGAAGAAAAGATCTGTCACATAGGCCGCTATCATACACCCGGCACAATGCGATGCCAGGCGTGACGCAAGTGTTTTTTTCTAGTTTCAGCTCAACACGGTTATCATTTTCACGTCCAGCGCCACGTTGTTTAAATAGCAAATGCACTCGCGCCCATCTGTTCACCCATGGGCGTGCTGGTCTGAAAACGAGGTGTGTTCAGGCGCATTGTTGGCGCGTTGCTATTTTGAGGAACTGAAAACGACTGCGCCATTGACCAACAAAAACCTGGTTTAAAGTCAACAGCGCAGTATTTTTTGTGTTATTTAAAGGGCGTGTTAGTAATGTGCGCCTATAGGCGGGTACACAACATGCGTACACTCTGCTTATTACACACACAGGAACGCGCAACAGCACACAAACATGTTTAAATATTAAAAATAAAAGGATTCCTCTCTGGAGAAGCATTCAGTCTTTCTGCTCACAAACTCCACCATGTAAATAGTGAATCCGCCATGGTGCGAGCGCAACTGGCTTTTAAAGGGAATGGGAGATGAGACTCTGATTGGTTTATTGCACGTTACGCCCAAAACACACCCATGACTCATTAAGAGACTAGGGACAACCCTTTTGGACCATGTGCCTGGTGCGCCGACCATTTGTTCCATCGTTAAACTAGCAAAAGTGGATTCGGACACACCCTAAGTGCACCTGCGCCGTACGCTTCAGACCCTGTGCTCAGATCATTAAAATAGGGCCCATAGACTGTAAAAAAAGATGGACGACACACCTTCACTCTCTTCCATTGCAGTAAGTGAAGCTGCCAAGCGTCCAAATATGGCGCTGACATCTTGAGTCTCGAGTCTGCGCAGTAGTGAACGCGAAGTGGAGCCGTGGTATCAAGGTCCCGTCCACACTCCCGCCTAATCAATCACACGCCCCAGAACTTTTTGTGATATAAACAGTTATGGAAATGTAGAAATTTAAGTTAAAGCTCTAATCTCCTCCCAAAGTTCCCGAAAAAGTCAGTTGGTGCCTCAGTGACTACGCTCAGAGTAGCTGTCAATCTCAGCTGTCAATCATAACGTCACACCCCCCGTTTTTATAGCATCAAATAACTAAAACCAAACTTAAAGAACGAACACTTGAACTAACATCAGCGTGATAAAAACTGCCTAAAATGACAGAAACCATCTTTGAAAAAAATGTATTGTAATTTGACTGTTTAGTTTGTCTATGTCCCATTACATTTCATGGAGAGGGCGGGGTTTATGAGCTATACTGCATCCAGACACCTGGGGGCGATCGAGACGCTTTGGCTTCACTTTTCAGGACTCGTGTGGCACGCTTGATCTGTCACTGCTTCAGTTTCATTGTGACTTTAACAACTTTTGGTCATCAAATACTTTCTTTAAATGGAAAAGAGCAGCGTGAACATTTTTCTAAATTTCGCCTTTCGTGTTCTATGCAATAACAGGTTTGGAATGACATGACGGTTCATTTTTGGGCGATTCAGCTGACTTGTGGTGTTCAGGGTCCCTCGTGGGGTATGATCCTGCAAACCTTTGTTTAACCACTTTACTACACCACACAAAAAAACACTTGAGCCGGATATAAACCATCTACCGGATGGCCAATACACAACCCTCCAGTCAGCCATCTTTATGACTAATGAAAAAGGAAACATTTCTTCACTGAAGTGCCGCTGTTTAAAGTTGAATCGCTTCTAAGTTGCATCATTATTCAGTCTAATTTGTCTGAAATTGCACACAGCAAAAATAAATTTGTTTACCTTTTGTCATGCTGATCAATGACTGACAGCTTTTCAATTTCATGCTCCAAAACTGAACTGTTGAGTTAAACACTTTAATTTTCAGGTTGCACACAGCTTCTGTTATGGAGGTGATAGGAAATCCTGCCGGTGATGTTTATAGATCAAGGCCTTCTGAGTTTTACCTACTCTCCATCTTGCCTGCAGCGGGGGAGTAGACCACCAACTACACACTTTACAGTCCCAGCTGGAATAAAAACTATATAGATGTGCTCCTGATGCTAAAGCTGTTCCAAAAGGCATTTAGCAGGATTATGCCTCCTACGAAAGCTGAGATTCTAAAGCAGCATTGCATGTTTCCTTTACTTAATTAAAAATGTACCTTTTACTTAATATTTGTAGGAGTTGTGCGTTTTTTGCTCATTAAGCACTTGACACACCGTCGTCAAAGAACTAGCGGCGACGAAAGCTGACTGTGTTGTCTCCTCTCATCGGCTGCGTCTCGGCTAAAAAGCTGTGCTTAAACACACAAAAAGGACTCAAGGCGACTGTCAACTTTCACGTGCGTTCTGCGCCTGCGTGTGAGTAAATCTGTCTATTTCAGCAGGTATCAATAGTCTATATTCATCATTCAAAAAGGAAAACCAAAACTAGGACTGCAGATAAACAAACCGTAAACAAAGCAGCGCTTGCTTACCATTTTGATTATCAATTACGCTGATCACTTTCTTCATTACAGTCGGCTCAGAGCCAGTGGTGCGGAACACACCAAAAAAAACTAAGCCGACCGACACTCAAAAACGGCCCGACAATGCCCGACCATCGGCTTGATGTGTCACGGCCTTTAGAGCACTGCGTTGTTATTTTAGCAACATGCTAACACTAAATCCTACCCCTGAAATCAACTGTCGAATCCTGCATGTGCTTCACGTGAAAAGTATGACGCACACTATTGCTGCCTACCCAGCTAACAAAAATATATTCTAAAAACGTTACAACGTTCCCATTAAGTTATGAAAAAATTATTTCTGAATGTTCTCAAAATGTTCAAAACATTCAAGCCGTGCAAATGCACTCAAATGTTTGTAATTCAAGAATGCTTTGGAATATAGACCCAAGTTTTGTCTTGTTTTAAAGAAGACACTCAGCAGATTATTGCTGAAGTGTAAGAACTTGAATATGAAAAAGTTATGGAAGTTTAAATTTACTGTAAATCAAATGCACTGTACTAAATATTTTTTATTTTATATAAAATATATATTTTACAAAATAAGTTTTACTCTAAAATTACTATAAAATCAAAGCCATATGTCTGACCAAGTTGTGTTCCAAATTTGAAGTTGATATCACAAAAATTAAAGTTCCCATGAGAGTTTGTTTAGGCGCTGTACCAAAAATATCCACCGGGTGATTTTTTTGATGCATTCTCCTGTAACAAATTAATCAATTTCTGTCCAAATATCACTTCTATCACAAAACAGTCACCAAATATGGAACCTTGAGACTCAGACCTTTCCGACGATATTTGTTTTGTCAAGATTAGAAAAGGGTTTGATTATGAAGTAGTTAAAATAAATTTTGTAATATGAAACCTGACACCGCCTACTAGGAGAGGAGCCCGCTAAAAGAATTTAGAGTACTGTTTCCATGGTAACGAAACGTCCAATTTCAAAACTTTGAGATGAATTTTGAGTTCGTTAAGCTTCCGTATGATAGCTAATTTATGATGATTACTACAATATGTGATATGAAAAAAGGCGATTAAAAAACAAAGAGCGACAAGTGTCCCGCTAGTGGGATGGTGACAATTAAGGGGTTGAAAATGTTTTTCATGTTTATGCGAACATTAGTAAAAACATTAAAGGATCGTTCAATTTTATAATTTCGAAACATTATGGGAATGTTTAAAAAACGTAAGACGAACGTCCAACTTAAACAGTTCAGAATAAAAACAAATGTATAAATGTTTTTGTACTAACATTTTGAGAACATTATTAAAGACCAGATAACTACGAATAAACATTCTTTTAGCGTTACCGTAAAAACGTTTGTTCACAACTTTGTGAGAACCTTGCCAGAATATTAGCCAAAGCTCTAAGAACGCTCCTTGCTAGCTGGGTATGTGGAGCTTTTCAAATTATTTACGAGGTCAAATTTCATTTAGACAGCTGTCTTGAAAGGTAGCTGCAGTAGACAGAAAGGCAGCTCACTAGGTTTTGGAACAGAGCCATAGCTTTACCACTACTGAATTCCCGCTGTAATGTCCATTCATGCGAAATGTCTCTTTTATGAGCTCCAATTTGCTAGCTTCATTACACATGCCTTAATTTGACGGGTAGAGAAAGACTGTAGTAGACGTTCAGGTGCGACTAACTCACCGGTGTGCAGTACTCCACCATGGGGTAGTTCAGTTTATGACCCTTCGCCGTGCGACCAGAGAAGAAACAGCTCTGGCAAACGTCATAGTTGAAGTGCTTCAAACTGCGATATCTGCAAAGAGGGAAAGAAAACACTGACCATTAGTATGATAACATGCTTTCATCGTACGGAAAAGCAGCGTGAGCATTTATCCATTTCTGTTTTACAGAAGAAAGAAAAACACAGGTTTGGAGCAACATGAGGAGAATTTTCATTTTTAGATTATCCCTTTAAAATCATTAATTCAAAAACAGCCTGATATTCCGTAGTTGCGTCAAATTATAATCCACTCGTTATTGAATTTGCCTGAAATCGAGAATATTCCTAATCGAGAATATTCATTCACTCCAGTCACGTCACGCTTGATTCAATAACATCATTAACACACAGTTTAAAAGTATTTTTATTAAACAGATTTTCTTCATATAAATGTAAATTGAGTGTGGAGGAGGACAGCACTGTGTGTGGTGTTTGTTTTTGGTTCCTTCTGGTCTCTCCAGGACATGCAAATTCAATAGAATTTAATTCCTCTAGTGTGCAATATTTCCGTCGCGCTGCTGCATAAATGATATGACAGTAAAAAGCTGCTGCATTTTCTAAAACGGCTCCTCTTCTCTCTGGGGCGGCACATCTGAAAACAGCATGAGGCCCGCAGGGAAATACTAAATATCATGCCAATGGTACTTTGGTCAAGATCTTATATTAGTTTCTGTGAGATGTGGGTAAGATTTATATACAGTGGGGAGAACAAGTATTTGATACACTGCCGATTTTGCAGGTTTTCCTACTTACAAAGCATGTAGAAGTCTGTAATTTTTATCATAGGTACTCTTCAACTGTGAGCGACGGAATCTAAAACAAAAATCCAGAAAATCACACTGTATGATTTTTAAATAATTAATTTGCATTTTATTGCATGACATAAGTATTTGATCACCTACCAACCAGTAAGAATTCCGGCTCTCACAGACCTGTTAGTTTTTCTTTAAGAAGCCCTCCTGTTCTCCACTCATTACCTGTATTAACTGCACCTGTTTGAACTCGTTACCTGTATAAAAGACACCTGTCCACACACTCAATCAAACAGACTCCAACCTCTCCACAATGGCCAAGACCAGAGAGCTGTGTAAGGACATCAGGGATAAAATTGTAGACCTGCACAAGACTGGGATGGGCTACAGGACAATAGGCAAGCAGCTTGGTGAGAAGGCAACAACTGTTGGCGCAATTATTAGAAAATGGAAGAAGTTCAAGATGACGGTCAATCTTCCTCGGTCTGGGGCACCATGCAAGATCTCACCTCGTGGGGCATCAATGATCATGAGGAAGGTGAGGGATCAGCCCAGAACTACACGGCAGGACCTGGGCAATGACCTGAAGAGAGCTGGGACCACAGTCTCAAAGAAAACCATTAGTAACACACTACGCCGTCATGGATTAAAATCCTGCAGCGCACGCAAGGTCCCCCTGCTCAAGCCAGCGCATGTCCAGGCCTGTCTGAAGTTTGCCAGTGACCATCTGGATGATCCAGAGGAGGAATGGGATAAGGTCATGTGGTCTGATGAGACAAAAATAGAGCTTTTTGGTCTAAAATCCACTCGCCGTGTTTGGAGGAAGAAGAAGGATGAGTACAACCCCAAGAACACCATCCCAACCGTGAAGCATGGAGGTGGAAACATCACTCTTTGGGGATACTTTTCTGCAAAGGGGACAGGACGACTGCACCGTATTGAGGGGAGGATGGATGGGGCCATGTATCGCGAGATCTTGGCCAACAACCTCCTCCCCTCAGTAAGAGCATTGATGGGTCGTGGCTGGGTCTTCCAGCATGACAACAACCCGAAACACACAGCCAGGGCAACTAAGGAGTGGCTCCGTAAGAAGCATCTCAAGGTCCTGGAGTGTCCTAGCCAGTCTCCAGACCTGAACCCAATAGAAAATCTTTGGAGGGAGCTGAAAGTCCGTATTGCCCAGCGACAGCTCCGAAACCTGAAGGATCTGGAGAAGGTCTGTATGGAGGAGTGGGCCAAAATCCCTGCTGCAGTGTGTGCAAACCTGGTCAAGAACTACAGGAAACGTATGATCTCTGTAATTGCAAACAAAGGTTTCTGTACCAAATATTAAGTTCTGCTTTTCTGATGTATCAAATTCTTATGTCATGCAATAAAATGCAAATTAATTACTTAAAAATCATACAATGGGATTTTCTGAATTTTTGTTTTAGATTCCGTCACTCACAGTTGAAGAGTACCTATGATAAAAATTACAGACTTCTACATGCTTTGTAAGTGGGCAAACCTGCAAAATCGGCAGTGTATCAAATACTTGTTCCCCCCACTGTATTTAACCAATGAAAAGTATTAAAAAGAGCTTGTGACTAAACCTTGTAACTGGATCACTGAAACTGTCAGTCAAACCTCACAACTTCACCCCGCCTCTATCATGGCCATGCACAGTTTGGACCGTCTCTGCTTGTTTGCAATGCAAGGCTAAATAACGACTTTGAAATAAGTACAGCATATTTTTTAAAATTATGATGGCTAGACGACAGGGTCAGAGCATCTCCAAAACTGCAGCTCTTGTGGGGTGTTCCTGGTCTGCAGTGGTCAGTATCTATCAAAAGTGGTCCAAGGAAGGAACAGTGGTGAACCGGCGACAGGGTCATGGGCGGGCAAGGCTCATTGATGCAAGTGTATATATATATATATATAAAAAGGATAATGTTTTATGTATTTGAGGAGCGGAGAAGATTGACTTAGTCTAACATTTGTCGTCGAGTCATAGCCAGTCCCATCATCCAGTGAGCACTTTGAATGCACACAAGAGGACAAATGAGCCAAGACTATTCAAACTCCAACTTTCAAAATTCTATCTATCTATCTATCTATCTATCTATCTATCTGTCTGTCTGTCTGTCTGTCTGTCTGTCTGTCTGTCTATCTATCTATCTATCTATCTGTCTGTCTGTCTGTCTGTCTGTCTGTCTGTCTGTCTGTCTGTCTGTCTGTCTGTCTGTCTGTCTATCTATCTATCTATCTATCTATCTATCTATCTATCTATCTATCTATCTATGCTCACCAATGCTGCATTTATTAATTATGCATTTATCTAAAATTCTAGCTTTTAAAACTACTAAACTAAAACTTAAAACTATTTCAAACTTAAAACCTTCAAACTTAAAGCTGTTAAAACTACCTGAAACTTTCTGGCTAGGCTTTCTCAAGCCAACATCAACGTTTGTCTACAACATTTTTAATCCATACTGATCTCTAGAGAGAAAGCCATTTTACCTGTTCCACTTTCTGTGGAATGAAGTCCTGGTCAGATGCATTACAGCAGCTGCTTTCTGTCTAACCCAAAGGAAACTTAAACTAATGGTTCCTGCAATAATGTTTGATTACCCACCATATTCCTTCCTCAAATTAACATCTGCACTGGACAAAATATTTAGCACTCCCTTTTATGCTTAACTTGAACAAGAAAATTATTATCCTAAAATATGAAATAAATGTCATAGAAATCATTAAATTTAACTTTCTCATATGTAAAACAAATTAAACTGTGTTTCTTGAAAATTATTGCTTCAATTAATGTTTTGCAAGATAGAACCTTATAATTCCAAGCGGAAAAGTGTTTTTTTTTTTTTTTTTTTAAGAATTAAAAGTTTCTATCTGCATTTGACCTAAAAATCCCCATTTACAAATTTGAGAGGATTTTGATATTGTACATTTAGAATACATTTAGGGTCTCTTTCATTTTCATGTATGCACGAGACTTGTTTTGTTCCCCATATAATTTTTGCTATATGGAATGCAAAAACTTTGAAGCTCAATATCTCAAAACCGCTCAGAATGCAGACAGAACCTTATAATTCAAAGGTGGTGATTTGTTACTGCTAAGGGAGCACAGCTTAACCGTGATGAACCGCTTAACCGTGATGAACCGCTTAACCGTGGCAAAATCAACGCACAGCCTCTTGAGGATTACTGCTTTAACAATTAACAACTGTTAATCTGCTAAACAATTAATGACATTTGCATGGATTTGTAAGTGAATGCATCAATTTGCCCCAGGATTTCTTCTCCATCAACACAAAGTTTCTCTCAATAAATCCAGGTTGACTTTATTTTTCTCTGTTTCTCTCTCTCGTTCTATTTAGTCTTCTCTACTATCCATCACTGACAAAACACAGCCCGTATCTCCTGTGTCAAACGTCCGACTGAATCTCACCACTGAGCTCTGCCTCAAACGTCTCAGAAAACAAGATGGTCCGGTCTGATGCGGTCAGTCCTCGAGAGACGGAGGAGGTTGTCAGTGAGACTTAGCCAAAGCTTCTAAATATGGCAGCATTATCAGTAATACATGGGCATTATGTATGTACGCATGGCATTTGAAAAGGCCACCACCTATTGTGACAAGAGCACACAGTGGCTGTTTAAAATACAGCATGGAGGCGTGTGATGACGAGCTAACACCCGATACACCCCTCAGCACTTTTAAACACACACACACACACACACACACACACACACACACACACACACACACACACACACACACACACACACACACACACAGCTTCATTAACTCTGAGCCTGGCAATGTTGATCAGCATGTATTTATGGTGCTGTACATGTGCACACTTCTGATATTAAAGCTGTCCATAAATTTCGAAGCAAAGAAGAAAACATATTATTAATATATCATAACATAATAAAAATGTTGTATAGCTATAATTATCATTTACTGCAGTCTTCTGGTGGCTTTTGCCATTATTACCATCAATGGTGTGTTTTGCTTATAGCTAAAATTTCATACACGTTGAGCTTCAACGATTGTAAAAGTCTACCATACAAAGAACGCAAATGCAAGGTTTTTGTTAAAAGTTTATTCTATTTAAACTATTAATTAATACATTAATTAGCTATACATTTTAATTGCCAATTTATTATACATAATACTTTTACATATAATGAATAAGATATATTATTATATTTATTTTTAATGATAAATGATTATAAATTGGCTTTGTTTTTCACCACAAACCATAAAAACTATGGGATTTCTGTGTGCATAACGATAAATAATAATTACTTTATGATTTACTAAGCATGTAATTATTACTATATTATAATGAACATGATTTATTTAAATATAATAAATAAATAATATATTTTTATAAATGTATTAATAATTAAATTAGCCATTAAGAATGCGTTACCATTGAATTTGCTATTAGTCTGTCCCAGAAGAAAATTCTCAAAATGATGAAATCAAGCATGTAGGATAAAATATCAAAAAAAAATTCAGTGAACATACAAATTAAAATATGGCCACCATTACTAATATACACCGATCAGGCATAAAATTATGACCACTGACAGGTGAAGTGAATAACACTGATTATCTCTTCATCACGGCACCTGTTAGTAGGTGGGATATATTAGGCAGCAAGTGAACATTTTGTCCTCAAAGTTGATGTGTTAGAAGAAGGAAAAATGGGCAAGCGTAAGGATTTGAGCGAGTTTGACAAGGGCAAAATTGTGATGGCTAGATGACTGAAACATAGATGACTGCAGCTCTTGTGGGGTGTTCCCGGTCTGCAGTGGTCAGTATCTATCAAAAGTGGTCCAAGGAAGGAACAGTGGTGAACCGGCGACAGGGTCATGGGCGGCCAAGGCTCATTGATGCACGTGTGGAGCGAAGGCTGGCCCATGTGGTCCGATCAAACAGACGAGCTACTGTAGCTCAAATTGCTTAATTGTTCTGAATACACAGTGCATCGCAGTTTGTTGTGTATGGGGCTGCATAACCGCAGACCAGTCAGGGTGCCCATGCTGACCCCTGTCCACCGCCGAAAGCGCCAACAGTGGGCACATGAGCATCAGAACTGGACCACGGAGCAATGGAAGAAGGTGGCCTGGTCTGATGAATCACGTTTTCTTTTACATCACGTGGATGACCGGGTGCGTGTGCGTCGCTTACCTGGGGAACACATGGCACCAGGATGCACTATGGGAAGAAGGCAAGCCGGCGGAGGCAGTGTGATGCTTTGGGCAATGTTCTGCTGGGAAACCTTGGGTCCTGCCATCCATGTGGATGTTACTTTGACACGTACCACCTACCTAAGCATTGTTGCAGACCATGTACACCCTTTCATGAAAACGGTATTCCCTGGTGGCTGTGGCCTCTTTCAGCAGGATAATGAGCCCTGCCACAAAGCAAAAATGGTTCAAGAATGGTTTGAGGAGCACGAGTTTGAGGTGTTGACTTGGCCTCCAAATTCTCCAGATCTCAATCCAATCGAGCATCTGTGGGATGTGCTAAACAAATAAGTCCAATCCATGGAGACCCCACCTTGCAACTTACAGGACTTAAAGGATCTGCTGCTAACATCTTGGTGCCAGATACCACAGCACACCTTCAGGGGTCTAGTGGAGGCCATGCCTCGATGGGTCAGGGCTGTTTTGGCAGCAAAAGGGGAACCAACACAATATTAGGAAGGTGGTCATAATGTTATGCTTGATCGGTGTATATCTACAAACAAAGAAAAACTATTTCATTATTATTACTATTATTTTTATTATTATTAGTGTTATATTTAATATCTCAGTCGAACAAGATTTGATCTTGTGACAATGCAAGAAATTCCTCTGAGATGCATCATATCACACCACACACACACACTGATATCAATATTTGGCTGAAACCCTAGAATCACCCCATCCTGCTCAATGACAATACATTATTAATGCGTTAACATTGACAGTCCTATTTTAGAGCTGAACTTTGAAAGGTGTCAGAGCTGATCAGAGAACAGACTGCATAGCACTGACTCTATGTCTGTCCTCCATGTCTCTCCCACAATCCCTTTCATCAGTCTCTCTCTCTTATTTAGAGTGCTATCAGATGCTGACATTTAGATGAATGTTGGGCCTCAGGAGTGACTCTAACCTTTTTGCTCCCAGACAGCAGACGCGCACCCATATGTGTGTGTCTTAAATCTCTCACAGATCCGCTTGATATCACGCTTTGTCTAGTGCAGGGGTGTCCAACCCTGCTCCTGGGGCGCCACTGTCCTGCAGAGTTTAGCTCCAGCTTGCCTCAACCTGGAAGTTTCTAGTAAGACCTTGATTAGCTGGTTCAGGTGTGTTTAATTAAAGTTGGAGCTGAACTCTGCAGGACAGTGGCCCTCCAGGAGCAGGACTGGACACCCCTGCACTAGTGCGACACTTCTCAAACTATGGGAGAATTCCCTACTTCTCAAATCTGTCATTGTGAAGTTTCTTATTTTCCTTCGAATGTACAGTCAATAAGCCACACTGTAAACCCGAGTAAGTTGGCAAAACTCAAAAAGAGTCAATCAGTTGCCAATCAGTTTTCAATCAGTTCAATCAGAGTCAATCAGTTTTTAAGCTAAGCAATGTAAAGTTTAAGTAAGCAGAACTTGCAGATTCTTATTTTGTAATCATAGATTTTAATTGCTCTGAACTTTTGAGAAATATTTGAGTAAGCTAATTCATACATTTAACTTAAAAATATCATGTGATCTAAAATTTTTAGTAGTGGAAACTTGACTAGCTTTAACTAGCTAATTCAATAAATGCCACCTTGCTAATTGGTTACACAATGCTTGGGTAGCATTAGCATAACATAGCACTTCATAAATCTGTTCTCAAACTAAGCTCATGCTCCACTCGTCACCGTGATGGAAACCCCCCCAAAAACCCCAACATAACAGAAACTCTTCTAAACTAGCATAAACATTAAACACTACTAAATCTCCCAATTAACATTAATCCTGCACAAAACCCCCCACAAAAAACATAACACTTAATTTAAGCATTTACTCTCCCTTGTGAGTGTCATGACAAAGCATGAAATAGAAATCCCAGCCCAGTTTTGGTTAAATTTAATTTTAGTCTAAATTAAAAGAAACAAGTTCATAAAACTCAAAGCAATGAAACAACTGAGAACTCAAAAGAAAAAGAAAGTTCTAAATACTCATAAATGTTCATTTGTTTGAACTCATTTGTTTAATTTGAGTTGGCTCTACTCAAACCATTTAATTATTTTGAGCATTAGGGTTTACAGTGCATAATAAACCCTTTTCAGGGTGATACACGCTTACATAAATGTGTGTGTGTGTACCTGAAGCCCACGATGGGGAACTCTTTACAGATATTGCACTTGGCCTGGTGTTTGGCCGTTTCTGCCGCAGCCACTCTGTGCAGGACCGGAAGCCAAACCATAGACTGCGGCTCCAGCCTCATCCAATCAACAAACTGCCTCGGCTCCAGCTCAACCTTATTGGTCACCTGAGAAAAGAGAGTAATCACAAACAGCCAATGAGGGAGGGATTTCAAAAAAAGCCCATAAACAGCATGAGTGAATAACTCGTAAACAATGCAGCCCGACTGAAATCGAGAAAGACGCCTGGAACATTTCCTAGCAGACCACCATAAATGACTGTCAATCGCATGGCTGCTTTTATAGAGATATAACAGCCTCATAAATATTTCCGTCAAGAACGAGCATTCAGTGATGTCACCCTGTCGGCAGGTGCTGGGTGATTTTTAACCAGTGCAAAAGAAGGAATATTACCTGTGAAGAATATTATATTTCATACGTCTCATCTGTCATACAGCCCATCAGTAGCATCTCTATAAACCAGGTTCAACACAAGTTCAGTTTAATGGACATTACCAAAGGAAATCATTTTGACAAACAACATAAAACAATGTGTTGACACTAATGTAATTACAATGGAAGTCAATGAGGCAAGACATTCTGAAGGGTTTAAAAGCAGTCATGTGCTGCTTGTGTATTTGTTAAAGAGACTGTATTATATTTTCTGAATAAATGGATGTGTTATTTGAGCTATTTTAAGCTTCTAAAGCGGTTTCCACCACAGGAACTTTCCCCAGGAATTAGGGACTTTGTGGTGGTACTCTGTGTGTTTTGACTGCAGGAACCAGGGTCTAAATGAAGTTCCAGGTAAATATTCCCCCTCAGAAAGTCCCTGCTCACGAGGTAGTACTTTTTTAAAGTTCAGGAACTTTCGGGGGTGAAGTCATCCTCAAGTCATCCTAGGTGTATATGACACTCTTCTTGCAGACAAATACAAACAGAGTTATATTAAAAAATGTCCTGGCTCTTCCAAGTATTATAATGGCAGTGACTTGTTGGCTCGTTTTTGAAGTCCATAAAAGTGCATCTATCCATTATAAACGTGCTCCACATGGCTCCAGGGAGTTAATAAAGGCCTCCATTATAAAGCTTGGAAGAGCCAGCATATTTTTTAATATAACTCCTATTGTATTCGTCTGAAAGAAGAATGTCATATACACCTAGGATGGCTTGAGGGTGAGTAAATCATGGGCTAATTTTTATTTTTGGGTGAACTAACCCTTTAAGCTTATATGCGGAGGACGAAATCCAGCGGGAACTGGAAAGTCGCACGCAAGTCAAGTCAAGTCACCTTCATTTATATAGCGTTTTTTACAACACAGATTGCTTCAAAGCAGCTTTACAGTGATAATAGGAAATTAATTTTGTTTTAGAAGAAAAGCTAAAGTAAGTTTTTGATTGATTAATTTCTATTGTAAAAACTGATTAGTTATTTAATTTTATTTAATTTCCCCGCGCAAACCCCAAAAAAGGCGAATCCGTGAAAACGGCGACAGCATGTACACAAGCGGTACTTTAGACTGCGATAGAAACGCAGACAGCAACAGGTCTGGGGGGAAAAAAATTCCTGAATAATTTTGTTTTCCGGGTAATTTCGGTGGAAACGTGGCTTTAATCACCATTTTAGTGGTGGGAACATGTTACAGGTGGATGAAGGCTACTGAGACATAATTACTGATATAATTCCAGCGTACTTGAATTATGTGTAGAAACTCTTTCTAGTTCTATTGCACATATCATGTCAGAGTTACAGGATTTACTGTCTTTACATGGTCATGAAGTTAAAATTTTATACAGACATTAATAAATAATTCGAACATATTAAAGGGATCTCAATCTTTTTTGTGTGTGTTCTGCAGCAGAAAGTCATACAGTTTTGGAACAACATGAGGGTTAGTAAACAATGACAGAATGTACATTTTTGGTTGAACTAATATATTTATTGTTTACTTTTCGTGGCTATACTTTTAAAACAGCTTGTATTTTATTGTTTATCATGGCTGTGTATTCCATTGTAAGTGCACTACTGTAAACATGATTATTGTTTGTTTTTACTGAGGAATGGGCTGAAATAATTTCCTGTGGTGTCGGAGCTTGTTTTGAACCTGGAACATTCCTGTAATTATTTGAACTCTAATGGTAAACACATTCTCATATTTCAGATTTATAAAACAAAAAAGTAAATGGCAAATAAATTATCAAATAAGACAAATATTAAACTATTTGGCTCTTTATGTACAGCAGCAACAATCTTGGCAGTGATGTCAGCGGCAGAACACATACACAGCCTCTGAAATGATGGATGTCTGTAGGTCTGCACTTATGTTGAGATATGTCATAACCTAAACCGCTGAACTCTGACCTGTTGACATGTTTTGTGCTCTTAAATTTTCCATCAGACACCCATGAGCAAGAAGAGAAACAGAAATTGACCGTTTGGTTGATTCCATCCATCAGCCTGACGGACTGCAAATGGCTTCAGGAGTGACACTGTCCTGTCTGTCTGTCATCCCTTCACTCATCTGTCTTTCATCACTCATTTATTTCCTCTCTCAGCTTTCATGTGAAATGTCTGGGCTCCTCCTTTGAAAATCACACCTAGCCTTTATTTCCAGTATTATTTTTCTCTCTGCAGTGGTGACCTCTCTTCATGTCAGTCAGGTCTGATTGGACCTCTCCCCTCCTCTTCATCCTCACTCATTTATAAATGACAATTTCTCTCCCTTCAAAACACTTCAGACTTGACACTGAGTGCAATCAAAACAGACAGACAGACAGACAGACTGAGAGACAGACATGGGAAAAATGACAGATGAGAAGACATCTGTAGAACAATAGAATGTTAGAATGATAGAACGATAGATAAATAGATTCAGAAAGGATGGATGGACGGACAGACAGACAGAACGACAGACACACAGACAGAACGACAGACAGAAAGACAGACAGACAGAACAACAGACAGAACAACAGACAGAACAACAGACAGAACGACAGACAGACAGAACGACAGACAGACAGAATGATAGAACGATTGAACAATAGATAGATAGATAGACAGACAGATAGAACGATAGATAGAACGATAGAACGATAGACAGAACGACAGACAGACAGATAGACAGAACGACAGACAGATAGACAGAACGACAGAGACAGACAGACAGAACGACAGACAGACAGATAGAACGACAGACATACAGACAGAATGACAGACAGACAGACAGAACAACAGACAGACAGAACCACAGGCAGACAGAACCACAGACAGACAGACAGAATGATAAAACGATTGAACGATAGATAGATAGATAGATAGATAGACAGACAGATAGATAGATAGATAGAACGACAGACAGACATACAGAACGACAGACAGACAGAACGACAGACAGACAGAACGACAGAGACAGACAGACAGAATGATAGAACGATTGAACAATAGATAGATAGATAGATAGATAGATAGATAGATAGAACGATAGACAGAACGACAGACAGAACGACAGACAGACAGACAGAACGACAGACAGAACGGCAGACAGACAGAACGACAGAGACAGACAGAACAACAGACAGATAGACAGAGACAGACAGAACGACAGACAGACAGAACAACAGACAGATAGACAGACAGACAGAACAACAGACAGATAGACAGACAGACAGACAGAATGACAGACAGAATGACAGATAGACAGACAGACAGACAGACAGACAGACAGATAGATAGATAGATAGACAGACAGACAGACAGACAGATAGACAGATAGACAGACAGATAGATAGATAGATAGATAGACAGACAGACAGAATGACAGACAGACAGAATGACAGAACGACAGATAGATAGATAGATAGATAGATAGATAGATAGATAGATAGATAGATAGATAGATAGATAGATAGAGCAGCAAACACTTCAAAAGGGTGATCTCTCTTTCTCTCTCTCATTCTCTCTCTTTTTAAAGTGTGTATTTATAGCCTCCCAGGCTAACTGCTGTAGGATTTACACAAGTGAAGTGACTGAAGGACAAAAATATGAACACTCATTCTGACAACACCATTAACACACAGAGATCGTGTGTGAGGTAATGTGAGGATATCACGAGCAGACGGCTTCAATAATTCACAACTGAATAAGACAGCAGTCATAAACACAGATATATCAGAGTGAAACACATGCTATGATCGTCATAATGCACTGATGTGTGTGCGTGTGAGTGTGTGTTCACGCACATGCTGGAAGCAGCTGCGGACGCTGGGCTCGATGTTGCTTCCGCCGAAGGCCGCCACCTCTCCCAGCTGTCGAGGGACCTGAATGGCATCATGCAGCAGAAGACCCAACTGCCTCTGATCACACGTATCGCCCGCCGATGACACCTGATTAAACAGACCTGAGAGAGAGACACGAACAAACAAATCAGCCCTAAAGTTTAGGTAACATGTTATTTCGATAGTACACTTTGCAACATGTCAACTAGCAGTCATTAGAGTATTAGTAGACTGTCTGCTTAATATCTGCTAACTCTTTATTGTGACGCTCCCCAACAGACACTCTACTGACTATAAGTAACTTTGCAACTACATGTCAACTATTTCTACTAACCCTAACGCCTAACCTAACAGTCTACTAATACTCTAATAGTTAGTGGACATGTTGTTGCAAAATTACTTATAATTAGTAGAATGTCTAAAGTGGACTATAGAAATAAAGTGTAAATTTCTTTTAATTTACACAGCGTTCTTAAAATGTTAAGAGAGACATAGCAAAAGATGCGAGACATGAGCACAAAAGAGACGATAAACTGAGAATCTTGATGGACAGTAAGATGGATGGATGGATGGATGGATAACAATATCTATCTATCTCAGATTGATGGATAGATAGCCAGACATATAAATAGACAGAGAGGAAGACAGAATGAGACAGATAGAAAGATAGACCGATATATATACACTGACAGACAGACAGATAGATAGATAGATAGATAGATAGATAGATAGATAGATAGATAGATAGACAGACAGGCAGACGGACACAGACAGACAGACAGACAGAAAGATAGATGATAGATAGACAGAACGACAGACAGACAGATGAACAGACGGACAGAACGACAGACAGACAGACAGATAGATAGATAGACAGACAGGCAGACGGACACAGACAGACAGACAGACAGACAGACAGACAGACAGACAGACAGACAGAAAGACAGACGGACAGAACGACAGACAGACAGATGAACAGACGGACAGAACGACAGACAGACAGAAGAACAGACGGACAGAATGACAGACGGACAGAATGACAGACGGACAGAATGACAGACAGACAGAATGACAGAAAGACAGACGGACAGAACGACAGACAGACAGATGAACAGACGGACAGACAGAGAGAACGACAGACAGAGAGAACGACAGACAGACAGATGAACAGATGGACAGAACGACAGACAGACAGAACGACAGACAGACAGATGAACAGACGGACAGACAGACAGAACGACAGACAGACGGACAGAATGACAGACAGACAGAACGACAGACAGACAGACAGACAGACAGACAGATGGACAGAACGACGGACAGACAGACAGAACGACAGACAGACAGAACGACAGACATATGAACAGACGGACAGAACGACAGACAGAACAACAGACAGATGAACAGACGGACAGACAGACAGAACGACAGACAGACAGATGAACAGACAGACAGACAGAAAGAATGGCAGACAGACAGATAGACAGAACGGCAGACAGAACCACAGACAGACAGACAGAATGACAGACAGAATAACAGAAAGACAGAACGACAGACAGATGAACAGACGGACAGAACGACAGACAGAACGACAGACAGACAGAACGAAAGACAGATGGACAGAACGACAGACAGATGAACAGACGGATAGACAGACACACAGAACGACAGACGGACAGACAGACAGAACGACAGACGGACAGACAGACAGAACAACAGCGACAGATGAACAGACAGACAGAACGACAGACAGACAGATGAACAGACGGACAGAATGACAGATAGACAGAATGACAGAAAGACAGATGGACAGAACAACAGACAGACAGATGAACAGACAGACAGAATGACAGACAGACAGATGAACAGACTGACAGAACGACAGACAGAACAACAGACAGAACCAGACAGAACGACAGACAGACAGAGAACGAAAGACAGATGGACAGAACGACAGACAGACAGAACGACAGACAGATGAACAGACGGACAGACAGTCAGATGAACAAACAGACAGAACGACAGACAGACAGATGAACAGACGGACAGAATGACAGACAGACAGAACGACAGACAGACAGATGAACAGACGGACAGAACGACAGACAGAAAGATGAACAGACGGACAGAACGACAGACAGACAGAACAACAGACAGACAGATGAACAGATGGACAGAACGACAGACAGACAGAACGACAGACAGACAGATGAACAGACTGACAGACAGACAGACAGAACGACAGACAGACGAACAGAACGACAGACAGACAGACAGATGAACAGACGGACAGACAGAACGACAGACAGACGGACAGAACGACAGACAGAAAGAACAACAGACAGACAGATGAACAGATGGACAGAACGACAGACGGACAGACAGAACGACAGACAGACAGACAGAACGACAGACAGACAGACAGAACGACAGACAGACAGACAGATGGACAGAACGACAGACAGACGGACAGACAGACAGAACGACAGACAGATGAACAGACGGACAGAACGACAGACAGACAGAACGACAGACAGACAGAACGACAGACAGACAGAACGAAAGACAGATGGACAGAACGACAGACAGACAGAACGACAGACAGATGAACAGACGGACAGAACGACAGACAGACAGAACGACAGACAGACAGAACGACAGACAGACAGAACGAAAGACAGATGGACAGAACGACAGACAGACAGAACGACAGACAGATGAACAGACGGACAGAACGACAGACAGACAGAACGACAGACAGACAGAACGACAGACAGACAGAACGAAAGACAGATGGACAGAACGACAGACAGACAGAACGACAGACAGATGAACAGACGTTTTCCATTTGATATTTAAAGCAAAACCTTCAGTAACCTACATGTTTTAAAATATAATGTGGATAAACGGATTATACAGTAAAGCAAACTAAAAGTTAATGATAAGTGTCATTTTCTATCATCTTTCATCAGTCTCTCTTTCTGACCTTCGCTTAGGGATGGATATGACCTTGATTACCACAGCAAGAGCAGACCCCTGCCAGAGCGTACACACACACACACACACACACACACAAACACACACACAAACACACACACAAACAGAGCGCTGAACTCCAGACCTCTGATCTGAGAGCATCAGAGCAGTTCAGTAAACTCTATTCTCACTCCAGCACACACAACTAAAGTCACACAGACTCTATTTCACTGTGTGCTGTGTGTTAACTCAAGGTCAGCGAACTAACCCGGCACTGAAGCATCTGTGATTGTCTGTCACTCAGCACTGCTGTACAAAGTGCTGACCGGGCCGAGTGAACCTCAAACTGCTGACCGAAAAATGGAAAAAACATATTTTTCATCCCAACAAGCGTGATGCATCATTTCCCATCTATCTACAGTATTTCAGACATAGAGATCGCTCAGCACTGCCGCTGGTGAACGCATGCGCACAGGGATTCGCCTGCTGTGAGTTTTGATCACTGAGTCACAACTTTAAAGAGCAAAAAGCCCAATTACATGGAGGGATGCATCATGGGAGTGCAGTCTGTGCTTTCAGGTGAAAACAGGACAGAAAAAAGGGGTAGGGCATCATGGGGTTTGCTGTGCTTCACAAACACGTTAATTAAAAGGGATAATGCTGTGATCTAACAATACCGCAGGGCACAGACACCAACACATTCACTATACAGTCAAATGATCAGAAAATACATAAAAACCTCAACCAGCAAAAGTAATAAGCCTTTGTTTAGCCTTAGACCTCATCCTAAGTATATTTGATATTTAATACACAGATGGACAAATTAAATTTTACAGGCAGTGAATGATCTAGTGAAATGCAGCAGTGCTTTTTTTAGTATTAATTAGATACTATTATCATATTTATTAACATTTTGAATTAGCTTTTATTTAAGTTTCCATTTTAATTTTAGTTTAAACTGTAGTCATTTTATGTGATTTTATATTTTTAATAAGGGTTTATATTTCTATTTAGCTTTACTTTACTTTTACTAAAGTTTTAGGTCAATTAAGTGTTTTTAACTTAAATATATTTTATTTCAGTTAATTGCCAAGGCGACATTTCTCATTTATGTTTAATTTTTCTTCTAATATTTGTATTTCAGCTTAATTGCTTAAAATGATTTTAACAGTTTTATGTTTGGTTAACAATAACAACACTGATGCGACACACTTTAAGAAATGCCTTAGTGCTGTCAAACGATTAATTGCGATTTAAGAAAAATGTGTTACATTTATATATAATATAAATTATATAAATATATATATACACAGTATATACATGCAAATATTTCTTAAATATATACATGCATGTGTGTGCATTTATATATATACATAATAATTATACACAGTACACACACACATATATTATGTAAACACAAACTTTTATTTTGGATACGGTTAATCGTTTGACAGCACTAAAAGAATATAAAAATGTTTTGTATAACCTGTTAACTGGTTAATTAAGTTACCTTACCAAGTATTTACAGTGGGAAATTGTATTTCAAAAGCCATGTTTTTGTTTTACTGTACATTTTACTGTAAATAGTTTAAAACATGAATACCATATTTAACAAGATATTACGTGTACTTTAATGTTAATATTTTGTCAAAATTATATTAATTAATTAAGCATTAATCAACTTATTATTAAAAAGGTAAAAAGGGTAACCCAGACAGACAGACAGACAGACAGACAGACAGATGTCTTTATGGACCTTGCTTTGTGCACTGGTGCGCAGTCATGTTGGAACAGGAAGGGGCCATCCCCAAACTGTTCCCACAAAGTCGGGAGCATGAAATTGTCCAAAATGTCTTGGTATGCTGAAGCATTAAAAGTTCCTTTCACTGGAACTAAGGGGCCAAGCCCAACCCCTGAAAAACAACCCCACATCATAATCCCCCCTCCACCAAACTTTACACTTGGCACAATGCAGTCAGGCAAGTACCGTTCTCCTGGCAACCGCCAAACCCAGACTCGTCCATCGGATTGCCAGACAGAGAAGCGTGATTGGTCACTCCAGAGAACACATCTCCACTGCTCTAGAGTCCAGTGGCGGCGTGCTTTACACCACTGCATCCGACGCTTTGCATTGCACTTGGTGATGTAAGGCTTGGATGCAACTGCTCGGCCATGGAAACCCATTCCATGAAGCTCTCTACACACTGTTCTTGATCTAAATTCAAGGCCACATGAAGTTTGGAGGTCTGTAGCTATTGACTCTGCAGAAAGTTGGTGACTTCTGTGCACTGTGCGCCTCAGCATGCGCTGACCCCGCTCTGTGATTTTACGTGGCCTACCACTTCATGGCTGAGTTGCTGTTGTTCCCAATTGCTTCCACTTTGTTATAATACCACTAATAGACAGACAGACAGACAGACAGACATACAGATAGATAGACAGATAGATAGATAGATAGACAGACAGATAGACTTACATTTGTATTTCTCCTCCAGGTGACCCTTACAAAGGGAGAGGAGACCAATCTTCATCGACAGAACTCGGATTTTCCCACTGCGACCCCTGTGGCATACAAAAAACATTGTGGATAAGAGAAAATAGGCAGCAATAAGCACATGACAATAATATACATCTGCCCATTATTGATTAGAGAATACATTTCTGTAGTGTTTATTTTGTATAACAGTCCATGAAAGCACTGAAGTTCGGAGCTTGAGGGTTTCTGCAATAGCACAGCACATCGATCAGCTCTGAGCTCCAGACAAGCCTTCAGCAAAATTAGGGGATTTATTTGTTCCCTACTTGATTTACAACAGAAATGCACTAGTATAAAAAAACTCAGAATAGTGAAGCAACTTTAATGTTATTTAAACAACTGCATTCGCACATGATTAGAAACATAAGGCAATGTCAATGAGCAGACCAGAGACATCTTGAACTTACTCTGATGCAAGTGTAGTTATATAAGATGTTATGTAGTTATATAAGTCTTAGCATAATTCCAAATCAAAACGTAAGTTTTCAAAATGCCCGGAATAGCTGTGCAACATGAAGACACGCTGCATTTTAAACCAGCAGTGCAGATCTAGTGCCATACAGGGCCGTGCACAGGGGGGTGGCCCGGTGGCTAGAGCCACTGCCCCTCTGCCCTCATCGGCTGAGGTGCCCCTCTTGCTCTCCCTCCCTTCCTCACCCCCAGATTACCTTAAAAGCGTTCTGGGGTGCGTTTCCCAAAAGAATCGTTAGCCAACTATGGTCGCAAGTTCCGTCGTTATCAACATAGTTCAACGAGTCGGTGTTTCCCGAAATCATAGTTCCAACGAACATTCGCAAACAGCATCGCAAACTTGTGTGGTTGGAACGACTGCTCTCGACCTGTGGTTAGAAGCATAGTTACTTGTTTGCATGACATGTGGACTTAATAAATCCTTATCTTGAGCAAATAAGCAAGCTGACATTCAGTACGATCATATCTTTTATTTCGAATATATACAAATGTCATTTATGTCTTTTAGTTTGTCAAGAGATTTAAAGCACTGTTTTTGAAGAGTGCGCATGTGCGTACGTGCTTTAGTACGTAAGAACGAGCCTATGATTGAATCTGGAAATAAAGCAAAATAACTGAGAAAAATGAGAATTAGTCCTCAGATGACATGTCCATAATTTATAGCAAAAAATCTAGCATGAATTCGATCTCAAACTAATTCATTAAAAGCACTTATTACTCCACCACCTGCGTGACATCATTAACCAACGTGGTTGAACAACAGATTTGCGACAATACGGTTTCGGGAAACAGTCGCGACTAGCTAGTTGATTTCTTCAACGATGCATCGTACTATGGTAGTTAAGCAGTGAGTTACGTCGTTGTACGGGAAACGCACCTCTGTTCCGCAAAAAATCCACTAATTCCGCTAATCCGCTCCGTGTTTTCCCGCTCGGTTCTGTGGAGACGACAGTAACAGAATGTCGTCCCATTAACAGGTAGTTTACAAACTACAATCCACATTACAGACTTAGTAATTAGTAATTTGGTAGTTTGTTTTTGTATTTCTGTCGGTAATGTTTTGCCTCTTGGTCTTCTAATAGTGCTAACAACTTGTGCAAAATATCCACGCTCTTGGAAGATAATTAATTGCCTAATCAAATTATTGTACCTGATCTAATTAAATAACACTAAATTTGTTATTGTCGGCACACTTTGTAGACAAAAAACAATGACTTCACAAAAAAGAATGAGAAATGAGAAAGAGCAAAGGGAGGCTAAAGCCCGTTCAACATTGCAAATATGGATTCAATGCTCCAGCAAGCAGCGGGTGAATATATGATATTTACCATCTGAATCTAGCCATGTCATGTCAACAAATGGAAGAGTCAACTGGCTGTTTATTATTATGTTAATTATTGTGCCTTTTACCCCAAATACCATACTTTTACATAATCTTCCGTTATTGAAAAACTGTTACTTTATTTACTTTGAACAAAACTGAAAATCATTAACAAGACCTTTGTCTCAAAATATATTCAATAATTTTAATGATTCTCATTTGCTACATATATCTACAACATTTTAAAAAACATTAAATATGAGATCAAATTAGCGCAGAATCAACTTTTTGGAAGCATAATTACAACAACATAAATTGAATGAATTAGCACTAAAGCCTAACGATTGTATTTACAATATGATTGTAAAAGGTTTGTTATTCAATCTCTACATTAAGATGATACTCAACCCCCTTTATAGTGCCCTTTTTTTGGTTTGGGCCACTGCCCCTCTGTGCACGGCCCTGGTGCCATACGTACGTGTCGTAGACATTGAGCAGCCAGTTGAGACACATGTCCACACACAGTGGGACGTTGACCAGGTCTTTATGTTCCTGCTCCAGTCCGTCATAGACAGACGTCAGACAGTTGATGACCTCAGGAACCGTCAGCTGCTGTGAGTTTACCGTCAACTTGTGCTGCTGGAACATGGATTGAGCCACACTCAGATCCAGCAGATCCACTGACAGAGACAGAGAGACAGAGGCATAATGTTAGTCTTCACTGGTATTAAAATCCTGGACTGGGCGATAATGTTTAACCCTATAAAGCCTACTGTATCATATTTGATACGCACATTTTTAATGATCAACAAGATCAAAACTTCGCTGAAAAACCTGTTCTACAATCTACTACATGCCTTCTGTTGTCTGATTGACAGTTTATACTTTTGTAGCAAGTAAAAGGCTTTTTAGTATAATTGTACAAACGTCCACCTTCAGCTCGTGCTTCACATGCCTTTTTTCTGTAAAATCTTCAATGATTTTGTCAGTTACATTGGTGCTTTTGCAATCGGTCCTACTCGACCCACTCCAAGCGGGATTCGAACCGTGGTCCCCAGTGTGGGAGGTGGGCGCTCTAACAAGGACTCTAAAGACTGCAGCCCCTTGCGTCAGTCGCTAGAGCACCTCGAGATCAGGGGAGTTAGGTTTACACGCACAATTCTTACTGGCCTACGTCCGTTACATCACCCCCCTAAACCTTACTCCCATCCGGGTCACAGCACCAAATGTAACCGGTCCTACACGACCCACTCCAAGCAGGATTCGAACCCCGGTCTCCGGCGTGGGAGGCGGGTGCACTAATAAGGACAACCCCACAACCCCTCACGTCACTTGCTAGAGTATTTCTGCCATAGAATAAATAAAAAAAAAACATAATTGCGACTTTTTATCTCACAATTCTGACTTTACGTGATATAAAGTCGCAGTTGAGAGTTTATATCTCACAATTGTGAGAAAAAAAGTCAAAATTGTGAGATGTAAACTCACAATTGTGAGATAAAAAGTCGCAATTATCTGTGGCGGAAACAAGCTTCCATACTAGAGTGCCTCTTGAGGCCAGTGGAGTGAGGTTTACACGCACAGCTCTTACTGGCCTAAGACAGTTACACTTGAGTGCTTGTGAACCCTATATTTCTGCATAAGTATGACCCAAAACATCATAAGATGTTCACAAAACTCCTAAAAGTAGACAAAGAGAACCAAATCTAACAAATGAGACAAAAATATATACTTTGTCAATTATTTATTGAGAAAAACGATCCAGTATTACATATCTGTGAGTGGCAAAAGTACGTGCTCTTGCTTTCAGTATGTGGTGTGACCCCCTTGTGCAGCAATAATGGCAACTAAATATTTAACTTCTGATCAATCCTTGGAGGAATTTGAGCTCATTCCTCAGTACAGAACAGTTTCAACTCTGGGATGTTGGTGGGTTTCCTCACATGAACTGCTTGCTTCAAGTCCTTCCACAACATTTCAGTTGGATTAAGGTCTGGACTCTGACTTGGCCATTCCAAAACATTAATTTTGTTCTTCTTTAACCATTCTTTGGTAGAGCGACTTGTGTGCTTGGGGTCGTTGTCTTGCTGCATGACCCACTTTCCCTTGAGCTTTAGTTCACGGACAGATGTCCTGACATTTGCCTTTAGAATTCGCTGGAATAATTCAGAATTTATTGTTCCATCAATGATGGCAATTCGTCCTGGCCCAGATGCAGCAAAACAGGCCCAAACCATGCTAATACCACCACCACCACCACCCATGTTTCACAGAAGGGATAAGGTTCCTATGCTGGAATGCAGTGTTTGCCTTTCTCCAAACATTACGCTTCTCATTTAAACCAAAGACTAAAGACTGCAGCCCCTTGCGTCAGTCGCTAGAGCACCTCGAGATCAGGGGAGTTAGGTTTACACGCACAATTCTTACTGGCCTACGTCCGTTACATCACCCCCCTAAACCTTACTCCCATCCGGGTCACAGCACCAAATGTAACCGGTCCTACACGACCCACTCCAAGCAGGATTCGAACCCCGGTCTCCGGCGTGGGAGGCGGGTGCACTAATAAGGACAACCCCACAACCCCTCACGTCACTTGCTAGAGTATTTCTGCCATAGAATAAATAAAAAAAAAACATAATTGCGACTTTTTATCTCACAATTCTGACTTTACGTGATATAAAGTCGCAGTTGAGAGTTTATATCTCACAATTGTGAGAAAAAAAGTCAAAATTGTGAGATGTAAACTCACAATTGTGAGATAAAAAGTCGCAATTATCTGTGGCGGAAACAAGCTTCCATACTAGAGTGCCTCTTGAGGCCAGTGGAGTGAGGTTTACACGCACAGCTCTTACTGGCCTAAGACAGTTACACTTGAGTGCTTGTGAACCCTATATTTCTGCATAAGTATGACCCAAAACATCATAAGATGTTCACAAAACTCCTAAAAGTAGACAAAGAGAACCAAATCTAACAAATGAGACAAAAATATATACTTTGTCAATTATTTATTGAGAAAAACGATCCAGTATTACATATCTGTGAGTGGCAAAAGTACGTGCTCTTGCTTTCAGTATGTGGTGTGACCCCCTTGTGCAGCAATAATGGCAACTAAATATTTAACTTCTGATCAATCCTTGGAGGAATTTGAGCTCATTCCTCAGTACAGAACAGTTTCAACTCTGGGATGTTGGTGGGTTTCCTCACATGAACTGCTTGCTTCAAGTCCTTCCACAACATTTCAGTTGGATTAAGGTCTGGACTCTGACTTGGCCATTCCAAAACATTAATTTTGTTCTTCTTTAACCATTCTTTGGTAGAGCGACTTGTGTGCTTGGGGTCGTTGTCTTGCTGCATGACCCACTTTCCCTTGAGCTTTAGTTCACGGACAGATGTCCTGACATTTGCCTTTAGAATTCGCTGGAATAATTCAGAATTTATTGTTCCATCAATGATGGCAATTCGTCCTGGCCCAGATGCAGCAAAACAGGCCCAAACCATGCTAATACCACCACCACCACCACCCATGTTTCACAGAAGGGATAAGGTTCCTATGCTGGAATGCAGTGTTTGCCTTTCTCCAAACATTACGCTTCTCATTTAAACCAAAAAGTTCTACTTTTGTCTCATCCGTCCACAAAACATTTTTTTATATGTAGTCCTCTGGCTTGTCCACATGATCTTTAGCAACCTGCAGACAGGCAGCAGTTCTTTTTGAAGAGCAGTGGCTTTCTCCTTGCAACTCTGCCATGCACACCATGGTTGTCCAGTGTTCTCCTGATGATGGACTCATAAACATTAACATCAGCCAACGTGAGAGAGGCCTTTAGTTGCTTAGAAGTTACCCTGTGATCCTTTGTGACCTCACAGACTATTACACGTCTTGCTTTTGGAGTGATCTTTGTTGGTCGCCCACTTCTGGGAAGGGTACCAATTGTCTTGAATTTCCTCCCATTTGTACGCAATCTTTCTCTCTGTGGATTTGTGGAGTCCAAACTCTTTAGAGAGGGTTTTATAACCTTTTCCAGTCTGATGAGCAACAACAACAACTTTTTTCCAGGGTGTCTACAGATTTTAAGACTTTTTAAGACCTTTTTAAAACCACCTTGTATGAAATGTAAGACCAAACCTGTGATGGAAATACACATTATATTACATGCTTACCTGATTGTCATCCCATTGATTGAAAACATCTCATAACAGGTGGAGCCTGATTTCACCTTCAAATTAACTGCTAATCCCAGAGCTTAAATACATGACCAAGTATAATATTTTGTCTCATTTGTTTGATTGGGTTCTCTTTGTCTACTTTTAGGGCTTGATCTGATGATGTTTTTGGGTCATATTTATGCAGAAATATAGAAAATTCTAAAAGCTTCACAAACTTCCAAGCACCACTGTATATTTGAAGATGAACATTTACTGGACTGAAGCAACTTAGGTTTACATAGTTTTCCATACATCATTTTTTTTTGATCAAATATGATAATCAGGCTTTTGAGGAAGGTTCATTTGTTCATCTCTCAATCATCATTGTATTGCATTGCATTATATATTTTAAAACTACTAGCTTTGATCATAAAACTAATATTTAATGATATTTAAATTATATTTAAATACCATCTTAAGACATACTATTGGCAAATACAGAGTGATGACTGATACTTATATGCATTTTATGTCAGTAGTCTGCTATACTGTAATGAAGATCTTACTGATTTACAATACAAGATATCAGAATTTCATCTTACTTTTTGGCCATATAAATAACATTCGCATTACAAGAAATAAAGAAATCAAATTAGGACCCACTTTATATTAGGTGGCCTTAACTACTATGTACTAACATTTAAATTAATCATTTGATACAATGCACTTATTGTGTACATACATGTTTTTACATTGTACTTACATTTTAAAAATTACCTGCATGTAATTACATCTGTAATTAATTTCTGCAGTTACATTTATAATTACACTGTTGATACTTCCCTTACACCTAACCCTACCCTTAAACTTACCCATACCACCACACCTGTCCCTAACTTTACCCTTAAACTTACCCATACCACCACACCTGTCCCTAACTTTACCCTTAAACTTATACCACCACACCTGTCCCTAACTTTACCCTTAAACTTACTCATACCACCACACCTGTCCCTAACTTTACCCTTAAACTTACTCATACCACCACACCTGACCCTAACTTTACCCTTAAACTTACCCATACCACCACACCTGTCCCTAACTTTACCCTTAAACTTATACCACCACACCTGTCCCTAACTTTACCCTTAAACTTACTCATACCACCACACCTTTCCCTAACTTTACCCTTAAACTTATACCACCACACCTGTCCCTAACTTTACCCTTAAACTTACTCATACCACCACACCTGTCCCTAACTTTACCCTTAAACTTACCCATACCACCACACCTGTCCCTAACTTTACCCTTAAACTTATACCACCACACCTGTCCCTAACTTTACCCTTAAACTTACTCATACCACCACACCTGTCCCTAACTTTACCCTTAAACTTATACCACCACACCTGTCCCTAACTTTACCCTTAAACTTACCCATACCACCACACCTGTCCCTAACTTTACCCTTAAACTTACTCATACCACCACACCTGTCCCTAACTTTACCCTTAAACTTACCCATACCACCACACCTGTCCCTAACTTTACCCTTAAACTTACTCATACCACCACACCTGTCCCTAACTTTACCCTTAAACTTACTCATACCACCACACCTGTCCCTAACTTTACCCTTAAACTTACCCATACCACCACACCTGTCCCTAACTTTACCCTTAAACTTACTCATACCACCACACCTGTCCCTAACTTTACCCTTAAACTTACTCATACCACCACACCTGTCCCTAACTTTACCCTTAAACTTACTCATACCACCACACCTGTCCCTAACTTTACCCTTAAACTTACTCATACCACCACACCTGTCCCTAACTTTACCCTTAAACTTACCCATACCACCACACCTGTCCCTAACTTTACCCTTAAACTTATACCACCACACCTGTCCCTAACTTTACCCTTAAACTTACCCATATCACCACACCTTTCCCTAACTTTACCCTTAAACTTACTCATACCACCACACCTGTCCCTAACTTTACCCGTATCCCACCTCAATATCAGCAAAAGTGTGTTGCAATACAATATGCATATGAAGTACATTGTACCTATTTTTTGATGTAAGTACATAGTAGTTAAGGCCACCTAATATAAAGTGGGACCATCAAATGAAAGCTTTTCTGAAATAGTAAGTCGGATTTAAATGTTCTAAGAGATTTTGACTTTCTAACTTCACTTAGTAGAGAGTTCTGCCATTTCTGGGGCATAAGAAGAGAAATCTCTGTCCTCCATAGAACATCATGACAAGATTTGGCGGCTCAGAAAAAGAAGGGGGACCAGAGGACATATTTTAAAAATAAGTAATTAAATAGTAATTAAAGGGCATATTTTTCTACCAAGTGACTATGTAACAACACTCATAAACAGCAATATTTAATTATTTAAAATAAATGTCATTTGAGTATTTCAATAAACAGTTCCGGCATCATTTTTAAATCGCTTGAGTTTTGAATTGACAGTATGGCAACGAACTAAACTTACTAAGTTTAAATCTCAAAACGCTCTCATTACATAAGACAAGATAAGGTTGTGAATAGGGTTGTCAGTGTTACACAAAAATTATCATTATTATTATTGCAGTGGATACTGGATTATTATTATTATTAGGGCTGTCATGACTCCTTGATTAAATTCAAGTACTCGGTTAAAAAATCCTTGATTGCAATTTACCCGTGTCGAGTAACCGGCAAAATACGACAAGAATAAACATATGGACGAGAATCCATGACCGTTTTCTAAGGCTGCACTGTGTATTAAAGCCATTCTATAGCATAGTGCTATTGTGAATTCCCTGCGTGTTTAATATATATGCGCTTTAATTATTTACATGCATGTAGGATACGTGCGTCTCAGAGCGGCTCCGTTCACAGATGCTGCTCCACGTGAACTGTTATCATTTGCATGCGTGAAGCGCGTCTCAAACTCCATCTCTACATATGCTGCATATGCAGTTTGGGTTGCTTATAACGTTCATCTGGGAACGCAATGTGCGCCATTTAATCAGATTTGTAACATAAATCATTTATAAATCTATGCCAACACAGGAGAATACATCAATATGTTTCTAAATATGCAAACCGTTCATCGTGATTTCAAAATAAAAGTTTAAACCCTCGTTCTGAGTTTGCATGTTTTGATGTCCACATGTTCTTGTTAAAGAGCGTACAGTGGCTGTAGCATTTCTAATGTAAAGAAGTGGCTAAATATTAAAGATGAAGTAAACATTTGAATTAAATGTCATCTTGCCAATATTAAATGGATTTGATCTGCTGTAAAGTGTAACAACACCAGGCCGATTGCGCCCTCTGCAGGCATTTGTTATAATACATAATGTACATAAGATGATTGTTTATATTATGTATTTTAAGTGTTGTGCTATAAAACCATATGATTACTTGCTTTTGATACTTTATTTGAACCTAAAATTGTTTAATTGTTATTATATATGTATTTTAAATCATTTTATAGGATTGCTTAGGTCTACTTTTATTACCACAAAAAAATATACAATTACTCGATTAATCGACAAAATAATCGACCGATTACTCGATTACCAAACTCATAGTTAGTGACAGCCCTAATTATTATACAAAACTAATATGTGTTTTACATTAACAATGCAATACAATTTTTTTTACAGAAAACTAAATGGAAACCTGTAAAGCCAAAACTTAAAGGGGTGGTTGATTGCCTCTTTTTACAAGATGTAAAATAAGTCTCTGATGGCTCCAGAGTGTGTATGTTAAGTTTTAGCTCAAAATACACTACAGATAATTTTTTATAGCATGTTAAAATTGTCACTTTTTGAGGGTGAGCAAAAACTTGCCGTTTTTGTGTGTCCCTTTAAATGCAAATGAGCTGCTGCTCACGGGGCGGAGCTTCAAGAGCTCATGTTAGCAGCTCTGATAACTTCATGCAGATAGGCAATGAAACTGATCAGCCTTTTATGTTTAAACTGGAGTCAGACAATGATGGAGAGACTCAAGAAGAAGTGACAACATGTAGAATGAGACAGGACGTTTCTGAAGGGTTAGTTGATGAATTTAATGTAGCTGATGTGGAGTTAACTATCTTCAAGTCATTGATTAGCATATTCTGTCATGATGATCTCACCCCCTTTGTTGCCTGTTCCCGTGGGCAGGGTTTATGTAAATTTCAGGGTTAGTGATGTCAGTGATAGTGATAGTGTTTGTTGTAGTCCTTAAAAATCTCCCTTTGCTTTGAGCGTCGTAACTTTGCAGATGTTGTTTATGCTCAAACAGCGACATTACACACTAACTAAAGTTAAAAAAGTGAAATCAATCAACCACCCCTTTAAATTTCGAAGTTTACATTACAGTTGTCTTTAAGATTGAATGTGAGTGTTACAAACAACCCCAAACCTCTCTGAAATCCACTGAACTCGTCAAGGTAGGTGTTTGTACAGTTCGCTTTTCATGTATCCCACAAGCACCATTTTTAACCGTTGGTTCATGTGTCGAATGGACATTTTTGGCCATTAGAATGTCAGTGTTTTTGCTTTATCAGACGCTGTCTCACATCCTTTGTGAACGGCACCTGAAGCACTGGACTGGCCAATTCACACCGCGCCGACAGACGGCAACAGACACTACGTCGGGTTTTGTAGGCTCAGTGTGTTATCCCTGTCAGAGTCTTTTGGAGTCTGTCTGAGCTTGTTTTCGA